>SJYQ01001233.1:0-104071 GCA_006410935.1 Redunca redunca
CCCCCCCCCCCCCTCCTCGTATCCTTTCTCTCCCTCGCTTTCCTTTAGTCTCATTTGTAACCTGATCTTTTTAGTTTTTTGCTCACTAATTTTCTGTGCAATTTAAAAATCCAGGTGTTTTGGCATACTTAGGTGTTTTCCTATGGTTGTTGACAGACTTTGGCAGGTTTGCTTAATAGGAAATATTTAAAGATGATGCCATTCATGTTCCATTGTAGGTGAAAACAAATACGGACTTTGCGTTTAAAAAAAAATTGGGGGCCTCCCTGGTGGCTCAGACGGTAAAGAACCTGCAACATTTTCTTAATTTTGAGTAAAATCCAAAATAGCAATGGAATCTATGCAAACTATTGGGTGTTAAAAGGTTGTATGGAATTAAATTGAATTCATAGGTATTCTTGCCTGTTTATAGTTTATGAGGCCTTCTGGATTGACTGGTTCAATGAAAGCTAGGACTGGGTATTTGGAAAATTTTACAATAAGGGAGCATCAGAGAAAGTCTAGAAAATTCGTTTTCAAGTTTTTATTGGTGGAGTTTGCCTTATGACCTTGAAGAAGTTGTTCCACCTCTGATTGTTGCCCATAGGTGAAAGGAGTAAACCCACATTCCTTAGTTCCCACGTAGTACAGAGAGGTGATTCAGAACTCAGGATTTTTTGTGACATTTAGGAATTTAGACTGTCTTTTGAAAGCACCATTTTCAGAAGAAACATCTTTTATCTTATAGTAGGACTCAGGTTCTAATATAGTGATAGAACCTGAAAAAGGTTGAACTCAATAAGCTCAGGAGCCTTTTTAAATATACACATGATATTCTAAAACTGTAATTTCCACTAATTTGTTCTTTTTTGAGGAGTATGTTTCTTAAAGATAATTAAATCCTATAGTTTTAATTATGTCAGCTGGGAGGAAAAATAAGCCATTGGTTACAGAGAATCCTGGAGTTGCTGAGTGCTGTCCAAGTGTAAAATGTTCACCATTTCTTAATTTTTCCCATCCAGCTGTAACTCAGGTTTATAGATTTCCTTCCAACCTGGAAAGAATTTTTCCCCCTAGTCTATTAAGTCTACCTTTTCAGTTGGAGTCTTAGTGGAAAAATCCTTAATCATAATTCTTGTCTGTATATTTGACACTTTGTTTCCTTTGTGATCACTTTATTTTAACGCTGTGTGCATTCTTTGACTTCGAAATAGATTGTAAAGTTCTCAGAGCAATAGATGTAAACTGAATTTCCTTATCATCCCCACTCCCCATCCTTAGTACGTCGTAAGTCATGCGCTAAAAAACTATTTCATGTTTAAGTGGAGGATAGGCAAACTGAGAAGGTTTAAGGCTCCTCCAAGATAACATTTTTGTGGTTTGAGCATGATTATTTTGAGGTGTTAGAAAATCTGGGGTTATGGGATACATCTTCATTCAAATGTCTGTGTAGCAGTGTAGTTTGAAACCAAATGGGAATTCTTTAAAAATTACTCTTCTAAATCATCTTCCCTGCATGGTTCAGTCTGTTAGGTGACTAAAAGCAAAATAAAGTAGTGTCAGGAGGGCCAGGGTGTTCTCTTTAATAAATGCTGCATTTACCAATTTGTATTGAAATGGAAAATTTTTAGTCTCTTCTACCCTTTTTTTCTTAGAAAAAGTTGCATTTAGATTTGATATTGTCCGTGTCTAAGAATTGTATTCGTTTTTCTATCTTCTCTCCAGTCTTAATGAATTCTAAGTCTTTGCTTTAGAGAGTTTAGAGTATATATTTAAGGTCGCAGCTGGGAAAATGACAACCAGTGTTCCAGTTTTGATTTTAACATTTTCTGTTTATCCCAAGCTTCATTACTTTTTAAGTCTTGTGCTTTCTTATAATCCTGTACCAGTAATAATCATTTCTAAAGTCAATTTTTGAAAAATTGCCTTGTGTTTATTAAACTCTGTAGGTGCTAGACATTTGCATTAACTTTTAAAGCTGTTTGCTGGGAGAAAGCATATGATCTGAGATGACAGGAGTATCCCTTATGTTAAGGCCTCTAAGGATTTTTCACAATTTGTGACAAAGCTGAAAAGACAGTACAGTCTTCATATTTATTTATTTATTTATTTATTTATAGGTGAGGAAATTAAGTTCCTAAGGGTGTTGGGTGCTAATGATTCTTATTGATGGCTGCACAGACCACCAACCAGTGAAATCACCCTCATGGTCTTTTCTTAAACCATTTCTTTATGATCATACATAAGGAGCATAGTAGGTCTTCTGTTGGTCGTACCCTTCTTAACAAAGTCAACAGATTTTTAAAAATAGAAATGTCTTTGAAATCTTGAAAGGAATGAAATAGAAATTTATTTCTAATTTTATTTGTATTTCTAGAAATGTATTATGAAATTTAAGTAAATAATGAAGTAGAAATGTTAAATTCTGGCTAAATACTACTGTCTGATGGTCTTAACTCTGATAAGAAAGTAACAACTATTATAGATGTGTTTGACATAGCAGTACCTGATACCATCTTCCTTACTTAATTAGAAGTATTAAAATGTTAAAAGAGAAATGAAAAAGGAATAGGTAACCTCATGTTACTCAGCCATGTAGGTCTAAGATGTTTTCATAAGTATATGTTTCAGACTTGGAAAAGTACTGCTTTAACCTTTTTAATGTCTGGTTTTACATTATTCCAGGATTTGGATAGCCTCTCTATGGAAATAGCACTTAAAATTTTTGAACAGATTCAGAGTTCCTTATCTGGAGTACCTAGGGCCAGATTTATATGAACATTCAGAATTTGGGGGTTTTAGAATGGTAGTGATGGTCTACATACGGTACATCCTTCTGTGATAAGGTCTAGGATGGCAAATGATAATCTAACACGATATTTCTGCAGAGAAGCATCAGTAGAAATGCTAGATGGATAAAAGAAATGATGGAATAGCTTCAGTTTCTCTGCAGGTTTTGCTATCACATGAGTTTTGAGAAATATATTGGTTTTCAGAGCTTCTTGAGTTTCAGAACTAGAGATAAGGGATTGTGGACCTGTAGAACTGGTCCATTTCATAGCAGATACCCTTTTGGATGTCTTGTTTTCAGTTTACTCTGGTGTGTTTAAGTGTGTATGATTTAAAAGATTTTAATTTTTCTGATCTTTTTTTTTAGGTAGATGAAGTTCCTGATGGAGCTGTAAAACCACCCACAAACAAACTACCAATTTTCTTTTTTGGAACTCATGAGACGTAAGTCCTTTTAGTTCTAAAGGCAAATCAGAGTTAATTTAGCAGGTTCATTGGGTATATAACGAAAAGCAAGTAGGGGTTAATTAAGAGAAAAAATAATGAAGTAACAGAAAACATTAAAATCATCTTTGAACTTGGAAAAAAAGTCTTCACGTGTCCTTTTAAATTTATTTTAATGTTAAATTACACACTGCAGGTTTAACTTTTACTAGCACGGACGTCCTTAATCATAAAAGATGTAGATTGATCCTCTCAGCAGTCAGAAAATAACTGATGAATGAGAAAGTGTGTAAGGAAAATTTTAACAAGGTGTTCAGTATTCATACTTAGTGTAATTAGTGCTTTTTGTAATGATGACCTGACACCCTTTTTAGGCTCTGTGATTTTAGCCACACTAATGGTATATTGTGGGAAAGGTGAAAAGAAATCTGAATAGTTCCTTCTCTGTGTATTTGTATGATTCTGGGAGCCATTGTTACTGCTCTGCTGTCCCTGGTGGATTTCTGGGCAGAAACTGCTTTGGAGAAGCAAATTAGTTTCTCAGAAATTGTAGCTGAACTGTTACTTCTAGGTGCAGAGGATTAATCCAGGGGCTATCTCATTAATTCTGAAAAATAATATTACTTTATAAGTAGCATATAACCTCACCAGTTTTGAACTTTAGGTTTAGAATTTGCAGTAATTTTGATAGACTTGTTTACCTGAGTTCAGGTTAAACAAAACTGGTGTTACTCTAGTTAAAATTATATAATGGTATGGACCTAACAGAAGCAGAAGATATTAAGAAGAGGTGGCAAGAATACACAGAAGAACCGTACAAAAAAAGATTTCACGACCCAGATAATCACGATGGTGTGATCGGTCACCTAGAGCCAGACATCTGGAATGTGAAGTCAAGTGGGACTTAGGAAGCATCACTATGAACAAAGCTAGTAGAGGTGATGGAATTCCAGTAGAGCTATTTCAAATCCTGAAAGATGATGCTGTGAAAGTGCTGCACTCAATATGCCAGCAAATCTGGAAAACTCAGCAGTGGCCACAGGATTGGAAAAGATCAGTTTCATGGTAATGCCAAAGAATGCTCAAACTACCGCACAATTGCACTCATCTCACACGCTAGTAGAATAATGCTCAAAATTCTCCAAGCCAGGCTTCAGCATTACATGAACCGTGAACTTCTAGGTGTTCAGGATGGTTTTAGAAAAGGCAGAGGAACCAGAGATCAAATTGCCAACATCCGCTGGATCATGAAAAAAGCAAGAGGGTTCCAGAAAAACATCTATTTCTACTTTATTGACTATGCCAAAGTCTTTGACTGTGTGGATCACAATACAGCGTGGACAATTCTGAAAGAGATGGGAATACCAGACCACCTGACCTGCCTCTTGAGAAACCTATACGCAGGTCAGGAAGCAACAGCTAGAACTGGACATGGAACAACAGACTGGTTCCAAATAGGAAAAGGAGTACGTCAAAGCTGTATATTGTCACCCTGCTTATTTAACTTCTATGCAGAGTATATCATGAGAAACACTGGGCTGGAAGAAGCACAAGCTGGAATCAAGATTGCTGGGAGAAATATCAATAACCTCAGATATGCAGGTGATACCACCCTTATGGCAGAAAGTGAAGAGCTAAAAAGCCTCTTGATGAAAATTAAAGAGAAGAGTGAAAAAGTTGGCTTAAAGCTCAACATTCAGAAAACGAAGATCATGGCATCTGGTCCCATCATTTCATGGGAAATAGATGGGGAAACAGTGTCAGACTTTATTTTTTGGGGCTCCAAAATCACTGCAGATGGTGATTGCACCCGTGAAATTAAAAGATACTACTCCTTGGAAGGAAAGTTATGACCAACCTAGATAGCATATTCAAAAGCAGAGACATTACTTTGCCAACAAAGGTCCGTCTAGTCAAGGCTATGGTTTTTCCAGTGGTCATGTATGGATGTGAGAGTTGGACTGTGAAGAAAGCTGAGCGCCGAAGAATTGATGCCTTTGAATTGTGGTGTTGGAGAACACTCTTGAGAGTCCCTTGGACTGCAAGGAGATCCAGCCAGTCCATTCTAAAGGAGATAGTCCTAGATGTTCTTTGAAAGGACTGATGCTAAAGCTGAAACTCCAGTACTTTGGCCACCTCATGCGAAGACTTGACTCATTGGAAAAGACTCTGATGCTGGGAGGGATTGGGGGCAGGAGGAAAAGGGGACGACAGAGGATAAGATGGCTGGATGGCATCACGGACTCGATGGACGTGAATCTGAGTGAACTCCGGGAGTTGGTGATGGACAGGGAGGCCTGGCGTGCTGTGATTCATGGGATCACAAAGAGTCGGACACAACTAAGCAACTGAAGTGAACTGAAGAGTGTCTACAATGACAACAGTTGTTTAACATTGCTTAGCTACTGTATGAACTTCCAAAAAATTTTTTTAAATAGCTTTATATGTAATTTACATCATAAAGTTGTGTAAAGTATAAAATTTAGTGGGTGTTAGTATATTTACTTCCATAACTGTTAGCAGTCACTCTTCATTTCCTGCCCCTGGGCCTAGATACCCATTAGTTTACTGTCTGTCTAGACTTGCCAATTCTTGACATTTCATATTAGTGACATCATGCAGTGCCACATAATGGTCTTCTTTAAAATCCAGTTTTGAGTTCAGAATTGTGTTGGCCTTCATAATTACTTTGAGTATAAAAATTTGAATATACTTTGAATGTAAAAATTTAATATTTAAAAAAAATGAGTTTGTGATTATCTGGGATAATCTACCATTTAAAACTTCCATAAATTCGATAGGGAAGGTATATTTTAATGAAAAATTGCGTAATCTCTGTTGGAATAAGGGTTTTTAAAGTGTGGTCCCAGGTCAAGCTGCACCCTACATGGGAACAGCACCTGGGAACTTTAGATAGGCATGCAAATTCCTGTACCCCACCCACCTAAGATTCAGTGAGTCAGAAATGGAGGTGTGGAGCCCAGCAGTCTGTTTTAAGTAGCCTTCCAGATAATTGGAATGCATGCGAAGATTGAATACTAACTATATCAGAGTAATGTCAGTTAGACATGCCCTAGAATTTCTGTGTATCCTTATAGTATTATAGATCTGGAGAAGGAGATGGCAAGTAGAAATCTGTGGACATAGAAGCCTGGCAGGCTACAGTCCATGGGGTTGCAAACAGTTGAACACAACCTAGTGACTAACACATAGTATTATAGAACACATTGTCATTCTTATGTTAAATTTAGAAGAATGATCATCCCTTCCTCAACATTTAAAAATGAGGATTTTTATGTCGTAAATATCTGTAGATTATAAATCGAAACAGACTATGCCAAAGAACTAAATTTTCATAAGCACTGTTTGGTTAATAACATAACAGTGGCATTATTTAGTGGGAAATGAAGATGGTGAATTACTAATATTCAAAAATTAGAATATATTCAGGAAATTAAGCTAATGATATTAAATTTTCATTTCAAAATGTACTTGTAGTTTTTGTGCCTCAGTGATCTCCTAAATAAACTGTTACTTTGGAAAGGCAGTGCTCTTGTATCTATTAGTCTGGTGACTTAACATTTTGGTATTTAAGGTTAATTTTTAGAAACTGAATTGCGGTGAGTGTTTTTCCTTTTTCCCCCTCAGGATTCGGGAGGGCCGTTATTTGAACCTTTCTGTTTGGAATTTGCATAAGTTGGAGTTTAATCCAGGAGCCTGTAGTTAAGAAGATGGTAAAGGAAGAACATGGAAGAAGAAATGACAATTAGAAAACTAGATATTCATAAAAGTGAAAAGTAGTATTAGTCACTCAGTCATGTTCAGCTCTTTGTGACCCCACAGAGCTGGGCAGGCTCTCCTGTGCATGGAATTCTCTGAGCCACCAGGGAAGCCTAGTTATTTGTAACTGGTTTGTAAATTAAGATTTTTTTTTTATTGTGAAGTTAGAGCAGAATCCCTTTGTAACTGCATTCGTTTCCTGAGCTACAAGCATTTGATTTTTCATAATTTTTTACGCCTTTCATAGTTAATTTATTCACCAAAGTTTTGAACACTATTTAACAGTGAGCTCTTAAACGTGTACCAAACATGATGGGCTACTAGATGTCATAAAACTAATATATTGGAAACAGATTCTTAGTAAATGAGACTGACAAAGATGCAGTGCTTTTTGCTGGAGCCAAAAATCTTAGTGTTATCCTTGATTTCTTATTATAGTCTTACCTTTTTCCTCCCCACATCTAGTCAGTCAGCAAGTCTTAATTCTTTTCCTTTAACATGCATTCTGATCTGCTTTCTTCCACTCCTCTATGGCAACTTAAGTTCATGCTGCAGTTACTCTTAGGAATAGTGTCCTGTCCCTATCTTGGGCTCAGCTTTCACTCTTCATATATAGTCAGTGATCTTGATATTTCAGTCAGATCATGTCATTTTCTCTGTCCAGAGCCTTTCAGTGACCTCCTTGTTAACCTTAGCCACAGACAAAACCCCAAATTCTGTCTGTAAATGCTATTGTTAAATTCTTACTTTTTGGCTGTGCTACAAGGGTTGTTGGAATCTTAGTTTCCTGACCACAAATCAGACCTGTGCCCCCTGCATTGGAAGCTCAGTCTTTCTTTTATTTTTTAATTTTAATTGGGGTCTAATTATGATGTTGTTGTGGTTTTTGCCATACACTGAAATGAATCAGCCACCAGTACATGTGTCCCCCATCCCGAACCCCCCCCCCCCACACACACACACCTCTCCCTATCCCATCCCTCTGGGTTGTCCCAGTGCACTGGCTTTGAGTGCCCTGTTTCATGCATCAAACTTGGACTGGTCATCTGTTTTACATATGGTAATATATATGTTTCAATGCTATTCTCTTAAATCATCCCACCCTCATCTTCTCCCACAGAGTCCAAAAGTCTTTTCTTTCTGTGTATCTTGCTGTTTCTCATATAGGGTCGTCATTACCATCTTTGTAAATTCCATATATATGCATAATATACTGTATTGGTGTTTTTCTTTCTGACTTCACTCTGTATAATAGGCTCCAGTTTCATCCATCTAATTAGAACTGATTCAAATGCATTCTTTTTAATAGCTGAGCAATATTTCGTTATGTATATGTACCACAACTTTCTTATCCATTCATCTGCTGATGGACATCTAGATTGCTTCCATGTCCTGGCTATTATAAACAGTGCTGTGATGAAGATTGGGGTACATGTGTCTCTTTCAGTTCTAGTTTCCTCGGTGTGTATGCCCAGCAGTGGGATTGCTGGGTCGTATGGCAGTTCTGTTTCCAGTTTTTTAAGGAATCTCCACACTGTTCTCCAAGGTGGCTGTACTAGTTTGCATTCCCACCAACAGTGTAAGAGGGTTCCCTTTTAGCAGCCATTCTGACCGGCATGAGATGGTACCTCATTGTGGTTTTGATTTGCACATCTCTGATAATGAGTGATGTTGAGCATCTGTATGTCTTCTTTGGAGAAATGTCTGTTTACTTCTTTGGCCCATTTTTTTATTAGGTCGCTTATTTTTCTGGAGTTGAGCTACATGAGCTGTTTGTATATTTTTGAGATTAATTCTGTGTCAGCTGCTTTGTTTGCTATTGTTTTCTCCCATTCTGAAGGCTATCTTTTCACCTTGCTTATAGTGTCCTTCATTTTGCAAAAGCTTCTAAGTTTAATTAGGTCAGATTTGTTTATTTTCGCTTTTATTTCCATTACTCGGGGAGGTGGGTCATAGAGGATCTTGCTGTGATTTATGCCAGAGAGTGTTTTGCCTATGTTTTCCTCTAGGAGTTTTATAGTTTCTGGTCTTAGAAACTATTTAGATCTTTAATCCATTTTGAGTTTATTTTTGTGTGTGGTGTTAGAAAGTGTTCTAGTTCCATTCTTTTACAGGTGGTTGACCAGTTTTCCCAGCACCACTTGTTAAAGAGATTGTCTTTTCTCCATTGTATATTCTTGCCGCCTTTGTCAAAGATAAGATGTCCATAGGTGTGTGGATTTATCTCTGGGCTTTCTAATCTGTTCCATTATCTATATTTCTGTCTTTGTGGCAGTACCATATTATCTTGATGACTGTAGAAGCTCAGTCTTAACCACTGAACCACCAGGCAAGTCCCTAAAAGTGCTGTTTTATAACACCCTGTGTGAGCTAGTCTAGTCTTAACCTCTCCAACCTCATCACATTTTCTTTTTTTCTGTTACACAGATGTATCTTGTCTCAGGTCCTTCCTGGTTGAAGACCTATCTTTCCCAACAAAGAGAAAACAGATTTTCAGTCATGTAGCTCTTAGCTCATATCCTCTTTTTTTATGCTTATTTTTCCATTTCAGTGATGACTAAATTTTTTTTTTCTTTCCTTCACCCACAAATGAAAAGCTTGAAGAGCAGGAACCTTGTCTGTCTTGTTTATCATTATTGACTTAAGTGCCCGGCACATAGTAGCTGTTAAATAAATGTTTGGTAATAGACTGAAAGCTCTATGACCTAGATAAAATCAATTTGTTGATGATGAATTTGCTGTCCATTAGCTAGCATTTCTATAGTGTTTAGGACAGCTGGATCAGAAGAGTGTCTTTGAATCCTGCCTTTTATCTATCTGCTCTATGACCTTGAGCAGGTTTACTTAGCCTTGTCCTTCTCTTCCTTGTAAAATGGGAACAATAAAATACTCTACCTTAGAATTCGAGGTGCAAATAAGATACTACATGAAAGATGCTTAAACAGTGCTTGGCATGTATTAAACACGAAATGTCAACTATTAGAAATTAAAAATAATGTTGCATATTATTTTTCCACAACTTGTAAGTATGCTTATTAGATTGTTTGCAGTGCAGTTTGTTTTGCTGGCTAATTATCATTGTTAATTGAGGGAATACTCTCATCCAGGTCTACTTATTTCTCTAAAGTCTAGAAATTTTTAAACGAAGATAGTGTTTTTGCCACTTTATTTCTTTACTGCTCTTGCCTTAATTCAAAGATGTTAGATGCTCAATTCTAGGAACTTTGAAACTATCCATCACAGGTTGTTTCAAAACCTGCCTAATATACAGTTATTAGGAGTGAAGGTGAATGGGAAAGTTCTAAGGAATGAAAAAATGAATCATAGGATTTTATTTTCTTCTACACTGAGTTGTTCTATACAATTTCAGTACTACAGACATAGTTGTATGTGTTGGTGTGGAGTTTGTATGATTTCTTATAACGAGAGGAACTGTTTCTTCATCTCTGTATTGTCAGGTTCCTGGCACATAGTAGATGTATCAATTGTCTGTTGAGTCATTTTCTGTTATAAAGTAGTGTGTGCTGTTATAAAATGTAGTTTAAAACAGTATGTTTCATATTTTGTGATTTAATAATAATAGGGAAATGAAACATCAAGTTAGAGTCAGTGTTTTAAAAGGTATAAGTTTTGTATTATATTATTACTTGACAACAGTTAAATGAGTTTTGAGCTTCAAGTCTTCAGCCGTGATAAACTTCCCTATCCCATTTTTTTATATGCAACTTCTGGTTTACTTTAAAGGACGTGTTTTTGTGAGTTTTTGTGAGGCATGTATGTGTATGTTCTTGTAGGTATATACATTGTTTCCAGAAAAGTGATTTTACAGAGATGACTGCTTTTATGTGTACTTGGATTCTGAGAAATTGGGATACACAGGAACACACTTTAGGCATATGCTATGTAAGAAACACACCTGCAGGCTTTGGAATTATTTAAGTTGCTCCAGAATTATAAAATTAATACTGTAGTTAATGATTTGCTTTTTCTTAAGATATTTTCCATTAGCTTTAATCCTTGTCTTTGACAATTGGTATTTGAACTGAGTTCATATGTATAGGAATATGGCATCAATATTTTATTAATATATAAATCAGTGTTTCAGAGACTATTACAGTGGTTAAAGGGAATCTGTTTAAGGGAACATTGTACAGAGTGAAGGCTCTGCTATTTAATAGCTCAATAACCTTGCTTGCATCAGTAAATCTTTTTGGCTTTCAGTTTTCTAATCTTTAACAGGAAGATCTTGGTGATCCCTAAGTGCTCTGGAATTTAGTGGGTAATCTGCTTTCAATTAATGCATATCTTTTTATTAAAAATTTTTTTAAAACATTAAAAGGAAGCACATCATTTTTACTGTTTTTTAGGGGAAAAAAGTCTAAACCTATTACTGTTTTTAGTGTATTTTCTTTGAGATTTTTATGTCATTTAAAAATCAAAAGCTTTGAAGGATGAATCAAAGCTACAGCTACAGAAGGTTGTGCCCATAGGGACTAGTGATGGCTGCTTAAAAATTAATCTGATGTCTGTTCACCAAACCTATGGGATTGCATCCCTGGGGAGGATTGTGTGTGCGTGTGTTTTCTTCTAAATTGAAATGTAATTGATGCATACTGCACAAGTTTAAGGTATGTTGATTTTGATACATTTATATATTGCAGTGTTATTGCCACCATGATTTGATACATTTATATATTGCAATATGCTTACCTACCACCATAGCGATAGCTAACACCTCCAGCCTCCATCAGGTCCTGTAATTAGTCATTTTCTTTTTTGTGGTGACAACATGGAAGGATTCTTATTTCATCCACCATAGTTGTTTGAATCTCATTAAGGAGCTCTGTAGTCTTGAACATACCTTTTGAGGCAGCAGTTCTACTTAGAATTTATTAGGAAAATATGTGAAAAGATGGAGCAATACATTATTTATTTTAGTTAAATTTTATAATACAAAATTTGATACAGGAAATGGTCTGACAGTAGACAAATTAATTTTGGGAAAATTATTCAGTGAAATAGTGTTTAGCTGTTAAGTAACTGTTGATGTGAAAACATGTTCATTATAATTTGAAAAAGTATTTATGGGTTAGTAGCATATACATGAAAATTACATGTTTATATAGATACATATGCTACAAACAAGTGGGTGAAAACAGTGGCTATCTGTAGTTGGTAAAGTTCTGGATCATTTTTGTTTTCTTTGGAATGTGGTATTCACTGAAAAATATTTTAACAACTTTATTAAGATGTTAATTCATATCCCAAACAATTCAGTTAAAACATATAATAGATTTTAGTATATCCAGAATTATGTAGCCCTTAGTACAATTCTAGAACATCTTCATCGTACCAAAAAGAAACCCTGTACCCATTAGCAGTTACTACTTATTTCTCCTGTCTCTCTCCTTTATTGCTATAGGGAACCATTAATCATTTTTTAAAAAATATTTATCTATTTATTTGACTGTGCTGAGTCTTAGTTGCAGCACTTGGGTTCTTTACTTGTGGCATGCAAACTCTTAGTTGCAGTATATGGGATGTAGTTCCCTGTAGAACCCAGGCTCCCTGCTTTGGGACCGTGGGGTCTTAACCACTGGATCACGAGGGAAGTCCTGGGAATCAGTAATCATTTTGCCTGTTCTGGGCATTTCATATAAATTGAACTATACAATATGTGGTCTTTAATGACTTGCTACTGTGCTGCTATAAACACCTGTGTACAAGTTTTTGTGTAGATGTATCAGAAAAGGCAGGAGAGGTAAGAGACGTGTGTTCAGTCCCTGGGTTGGGAAGATCCCCTGGAGGAGCGCATGGCAACCCAGTTTCCTTACACACTATCAGTAATAGTGCATTTAATATTTTGACAACTTTTGAAGGTTATGGAATAATTGTAAGTTTTCCTATTTTTCAATAAGATTGCTTTGCATGGTCATTTTTGTGGTCTCTTGTTGTCATGCAAAGTGGGGACTACCTGTTTTGGGAAAAGAAAAATAATCCACATAAATTTAACTGAAACCTTTATACATATGCTAAGTAATATCATAGTGGAATCACTTTTGATTGAGAGCAGGAGAAGAGGGTTTCAGAAGATGAGATGGCTGGATGGCATCACTGATGCAATGGACATGAACTTGGGCTAACTTTGGGAGATGGTGAGGGACAGGGAGGCAGGCTGGTGTGCTGCAAGAGTCGGACACGATTGGACAACTAAACAACAAGAAAAAATCAGTTTTCTCTCTTGAATAGTGTTTTGGTTTAGAATCCTTTAAAAACGCCCCATGTTTGAGGTTTTAAGACATTTTTCTGTGATTTTTTTTTTTTTAAATTAATTAATTTATTTATTTTGACCGTGCTAGGTCTTCGTTGATGCAAGGGCTTTCCCTGATTGTGGTGAGAGGGGGCTCCTCTCCAGTTGTGCGTAGGCTTCTCATCTAAGTGGCTTTTCCTGTTGCAGAGCAGGGACTCTAGAGCACAGCTCGGTAGTTGTGGCACTTGGGCTTACTTGCTCCAAGGCATGTGGGATCTTCCTGGACCAGGGATCGAACCCATATCTCTTGCATTGGCAGGCAGATTTTTTTAACCACTGAGCCACCAGGGAAGCCCCCTGTGATTTTATTAAATGTTTAATAATTTAAGGTCCCTTCCACTTCTCAAAGTTCCTGGTGCCACCAGTTTTGAACTGGTTGGGGATTTCAAACTATAAATTAGTCTGATTTTCTACATTGCTGTTTAGTACCCAACTTTCTCAGTCTTTACAGCTTCCAAATCTGATAACATCTCTTAGCCTTATAGAAGTTGTGAAGTTTTTTAGAAGGGAGAATTCCTTTGTTCTTACCAGAAGTATATATTGTATTTTTGATGGAGTTTTAATTCAAGTCATTTACTTGGAATTTGGAGATGATTATGCTGGAGAATTTGCTTTACTGTTTTAACTAAATATGTTAAATTTTCTAACCTTAGATTGCTGGTAGGAGTGAATAATGCTTAGTCAAAATCTGAATTTCTAGATCACTTGAAATCATGATAATTTGTGTGCCTTAACTGATGTGCAATTAAAATACATGGATACTTTCAGTATTTGTAAACTGAAAAATGTAAATGATAATTAAAGCTGACTTACGTAATTGATCATATTTAAGTAGAGCTGTCAGTACTTTGGCCATCGCATGGGAAGAGTTGACTCATTGGAAAAGACTCTGATGCTGGGAGGGACTGGGTGCAGGAGGAGAAGGGGATGACAGAGGATGAGATGGCTGGATGGCATCACTGACTCGATGGATGTGAGTCTGAGTGAACTCCGGGAGTTGGTGATGGACAGGGAGGCCTGGTGTGCTGTGATTCATGGGGTCGCCAAGAGTCGGACACGACTGAGCGGCTGAACTGAACTGAACTTAGTCTCCTGTTGAAATTTGATTCTAAAGCCTTTTAAAATATTCTAAACTAGAATGTTACTGTAGTCATAGGTCCCTAATTCTTAAAAAATTTCAGCAGATATGGAATTTGTGATACATAATTAGTAATTAATAACCTTAAATTGTAGCATATTTTAGAGGAAACGAGTAGTAATTTGATTTTCCTCTTGCTTTGGAGAATACATATATATCAACTATTAAGGCAAAAACCTTGCACATTCTCTGTATCTACCTTTATAGGGTGACAAACTTATGCAGAACTGACTGGCCTAGGGAGATAAACAAGGGGTTTTTGTTCTAGGGGTTATATCTAAAGACATATATATATATATACAAAAAAGACAGTTGATTGTCATCATTCGCAGGTTCCATTTTGAATTCATAGTAGTAGTTTCTAGTAGCACCCTAAAGTGGTGCTGAAGTGCTGGTCAGTGTTCCTCAGTACAAGAAGGCTGCTGTGCCTTACAGAGAAAATGAGGGCTACATACGCTGTTGGCTGTAAGTTCAGTGTTGATGAATTACCAGTATATATTAAACAAGGTGTCTTTAAACAGAAAAATGCATAAAACAATGTTATACTTTGATTGGTTGACAAAAATATGACCAGAGGAGCCTACCCTGTATTTCCCCTGCAGCAGTGGTATAGTATTTACTTAATTCAGTGTTCATGGTGATATTTTAGAATACAATTATCATGAATAAAAGAATTGACTAAAATATATGTGTGTGTGCATGTGTATATATGTGTATACACACATAAATGAACAAACTAGTGATAAGGTCCGATTCCCTCATTGAATATAACAACATTGAACATTTATTCCAAAAATCTACACACACAAATAAATATTTGAGTTGTATAATATTCTAAATTACTTTGAAGTAAAACTATAGTTGGAATTCATTTAAATGTATTGATTAATGTAGTCTTGTCACATCTTTTTTTCATTTTTATGCATATTTATAGCAAAATTTGTAAAATTACACAAAATTTACCATTTTAATCATTTTCAAATGTACTGTTTAGTGACATTCAGTACATTATTGTGCCGCTTGTGTGTTTTTTTAAATGGAATTATGGATCTAGGATTAAATTTCTGACTGAATTTAATAAACGTGTTTGGAATTAAACAGTTGTTTGTGGCTACCCTTTAACTTATGTATGATGTTTAATGCATTTAGATTAAGAGTTTTTGATAATTGTGTTCATAGGGTAGTGTTAATCACTTACATTTGAGATTGCGTTACACTCATATTTCCCCCCCCCTCCTTTTTTAGTGCTTTTTTAGGCCCAAAGGACATATTTCCTTACTCAGAAAATAAGGAAAAGTACGGCAAACCAAATAAACGAAAAGGCTTTAATGAAGGTTTATGGGAGATAGATAACAATCCGAAAGTGAAATTTTCAAGTCAACAGGTGCGTCATATTACATAAAACTTAGTTTAGTATTACTCAGTTTTGGTGAATAATCAATATTCTACCTATAGGAAAATAATTGAAGAGCCTTGTAAATTTCAGATTAAGTTTTTGTGAGGTTGAACCTTGGACTTTTATATCTAGATAACTGAAAATACTGCCTTCATGGTCAAACAGATCTCAGAAAGCTAGGAAATATTCAGTTATTTAAATCCTGATTGGAAGTTTATTTAATGTATTGAATTTAAAGCCATATGTACTGTTTCTTAAATTTAGGTTTAATAAAAAAGGATGTGTTTTTTCTTACTTTAGTTTCTAAATCTATAAAATTAGAATATGAACTTTATGTGGGTTAAATTAAATATGTGACAAAAATACTTATAGCACTGCGCAAATTATATTTGCTTTTGGTTTCTATAACAGCAACCTTTAAACTGGGGGGGGTGTGTGTGTGTGTGTGTGTGTGTGTGTGTATATTCAGACTTGAGTTTTTAAAAACTGGATGAGTGAGTAAACCTGAAGGAAATAGCAACACACTGAAAATTTTGCAAGTTTGTATCTTTTAATCTGTATGTTTTTTAGTTCTTTGTCTGTGCCAGGCTTTTTTCTCTGGTTTGAAACCTTCAGACACTGTATGTCTGGAATATTTAAATTTTTGATTTTACAGGGCTGCATTAGATGATCCTAAGTGCCTTCATTGGCCACCCAAAAGTTATTTGTTACAGTACTTATATCATAATTGCTTCTGTAGTAGTCTTAACTGCCACAGGCTTGTTCTGTAAACAGAGAAGTTGTATGTGTCCTGTGTGCCTGGCATTGTTACATATTTGTGGAGAGAATAGTTATCCACTAGATGTTTGTTGCACAAAGGTAAGAATTAATGAATGATTTCCCATCCTTACTGCCTTGACTATGTAATGGGAGTCCCAAGAGACTGAGTTGATTATTTCCTGAAAATAACTGATTTAACTTGGATTATGCATCCTATGATTGTGCCTTCAAAGTCATTTTCATTCTCCAGATTGTCTTGCATAGTCACTCTATTCTCTGTTCCCATCTACCTACTTAATCTGCAGGTAGTTTTCATTATACATGTTGATACTTGGGAGTTTTCTATTTCACAGTGAAATGTTTGGTTGGTTGTGTGCATGAAACCCAACAATTTTCTATTCTTAACATAAGTGTGAATGATGATGCTGGTGTGATGTACTCTGTGCTCCCAGCCCAGACATCCTCAATGGCACATTCCTGGGGTTTGGTGCAAGCATTCAAGCCCAAACTTACATAAAAGAAACACCATAAATTTGCCATCATTAACTTATAAATATCTCTATAGTGCTATAAGTAATTTTGGACACATTTGTACATTTTTTTTTAATATACCTTTATAAAAGTTGTGGATTATCAGCATTGCCTTTTTTACAAAAAAGGATAAGGGTTAATAGTATAGAAGACTAGCCAAAGGAAAAAGCTAGAAAGGTGCACAGTTTGGATTACATTGCCATCATCTTGTAAATACGTGCTGTACCCTCACCTCTGGTTGTCATCATTTTGGTTGGTATTTTGAAACTCTAGGGACCCTAAGTCACCTGCTTAGAAGTATTTTCTCATCTAGGGGTACTTTTAAAAATTAATGATTTTTGACTCCCATTCAGTGTCTGTTAAATCAGAATCACTTAAGTTTGGGTTTCAGGAATCTGGATTTTTAAATAAACTAAATTTGAAATACAGATCAGTCAAGGTCTTTAAAGTTGTTTTATATATATATATATATATATATATATATATATTTTTAGATTAGCTTCTTTATCCAGAATGTTACAGTAGAATAGAGTGTAGGTCTGTGCTGTTCTAAATCACCTTACATTGTACCTTGTTGAGTGTTGGTTAGAACATCAGGATGGTATTCTTTGTAATTATACTTTTAATTTCTGCTTCATCATTTTATCTGATGAGTTTGTATGCATCAATTGCAGGAATAATAGCATTTAAAACTTTATAAATTATGCATATTAGAAGTATCCTGTGCAACAGAAATAAGGGTACTTTTCTAGCTTTCTTACAGGCTTTGATTTTTTATGGGCACAAATTTTAAAGTTGGGATAAAATTATTTTGTGAAACTAATAGATTTGATTGTTCATAGGCATCAGCTAAACAGTCAAATGCGTCATCTGATGTTGAAGTTGAAGAAAAAGAAACAAGTGTTTCAAAGGAAGATACTGACCATGAAGAAAAAGCCAGCAATGAGGTGTGTTTAATTTATCTTGCATTCTAAATCCGTTTTGTTGCAAGGAAGAATTGTAAAATGAGTTGATTGTGGCAAAGTAGAAAGTAATCTTTAAAGTAGTCAAGTAATGAATGGGAAAATATTAAAGACTTAATCTCCTTGTGTGAATATTAAATATAATATTATAAAATATTTTTTTCATCTTTATACTTTCTGGCTGCTCCAGGTCTTAGTTGCAGCCTGTGGAAAGGAATCTTTAGTTGCAGCACATGGAATCTAGTTTCCTGATCAGGTATCCATCCCAAGCCCCCTGTATTGGGAGTGCGGAGTCTTAGCTACTGGACTACCAGGGAGGTCCTTGGATGTTGTTAGTTATTTTGCCATGCAAAATATGAGGTACAGCTAAAAGACTGACTTACTGTTTGTTAGGAATATCTTTAAAACAAGGTGTTGTAGATGGATGTATGGGAAAGGACATTGAACCAAATTTTTAGAAACCTACGTTTATTTCCAAAACTCTGTATTTATTACCTGAATGGAAATACTTATTTAGCCCTTCTAGGCTTCATAAAATTGTTATATGATCAAGTCCTGACCACCTCTTAACATTAACAGTCCTACAACTGAAGATTCTGCTGTAGAAAGATTTGTGTTTTGTAAATTTAAATAGACAACCCCCCCAGTGTACTAGCAAGTGTGACTTTAATATTTGATCTGACAAATTTTTTTTTTTTGGACAGAGATAGCAGTAATTTCTCTTATTTCATAATGATAATATTAAGACTTTCAAACTTTATAATTTCAAACAAGTTCCCTAGTTCTTCCAGTGAAACATTTTTGTGATTTTTAATTTAAGAAACTTTCTTTCAGGTGTGGCATAATTTATCAGTTTCATTTTTTTTTTTGTATAGGATGTGACTAAAGCAATTGACATAACCACTCCAAAAGCTGCCAGAAGAGGGAGGAAGAGAAAGGTAATTCTACAGCTTAACCACAGAGATCTTAAAAGAATTTTTATTTTAGCTGGATTGAGGAAGTATAGATAGTGAAAAAACTGTACTGTTTAAACTTAGCGTTTCACTCTTAAGTCCTTATTGTAAAGGATAGGTTATGTTTACATATCAAAACTGTTGCTTTCTTAGTGATACAGCATCCTTAAGTTGCTGCTGTTGCCAAGTCACTTTAGTCGTGTTCGACTATATGCGACCCCATAGACGGCAGTCCACCAGGCTCCTCTGTCCCTGGGATTCTCCAGGCAAGAATACTAGAGTGGGTTGCCATTTCTTCTCCCTCCTTAAGTTGAATGGTAAACAAAATAAAATGCACTAATTTTAATTCCTTTTTATGTTGCTGCCTTAAGTTTTCTTTATAAAATGGATAATATATATACTTATAAGATTATTGAGAGGATTAAATCAGTTAAGACATATAAAATGTTTATAATAAATCCGTATACATGGTAAGTGCTTTATAAATGCCTACTGTTACGCTGTTGTTACTACTTTAGGACACTGTTGCATGAAATGAGAGGATGTGACAGTTTGGGATGAAGTACATCTTAGGATTTTAATTAATGTTTTCTTCTTTCCTATGTGAAGTTATGTTCATCATACCTTTTTCTGTAACTAGGTCAGAAAAACTATTATTATATTACAAAGCTACAAAGAAAACTTGGGCTCAGTTTGTTTTTTTTAATGGCAAATTATGCTATTAGTTTATTGTTTTGGCCAAGCCACACAGCACATGGGATCTTAGTTCCCTCACCTGGGATTGAATTCATGTCCCCTGCAGTGAGGCCCAGATTCTCACAGTTCTCAACTGCTTCACCACCAGGGAGCTCCAAGGGTTCAGTCTTTTAAAAAGGGTTGTTTTTTTTTCCTCCTGAAGTACTGTAGTGTGAATTCAGCGTCTTTAATTAAAGCCACTGTAATTATTTGTTTTCATATTTTACTTCCAATCGCTTTTTGTCCCCTGTGGGGGGTGTGTGTGTGAAGGGGCTATGATAACTTGAACAAGATTTTTAAAGATAGGCAGAATTTTGACAGGCAGATGGAGGAGTAGGGGAGGACAGAGGCATAAGAGAAAACTTTGCTTCAAGCATTTCTAGTGTTGCATTTCAGTATTATCAGACCATAACATTTGAGGGAAACAAGTATGAAAACACCAATGTGTTATCCTGAAGAACTTCAACTTAGAGAACTGGTGGGTAGCCTTTAAATCATTTTAAATTTCAGATACTTCGCCTTTAAATGATGGGAATTGAATTGAAGCAGAGTGAAACTAGTTTCCTGATAAATTGATTCAGAATTTTGGTACTCCACTGCCCCAGGCAGAAAATCATCAGTGAATAAGGAAGATAATGTCTTTGTTCTCACTGAATGACATTTTTGTTGAGACAGATAGTAAATACATAAGGCAATTAAAATGAAGAGTTATGATTGTGACTTGGTAACTAAATTATAATAAAAACCTTTCTAAAGAGTTAACCTAACATTTTTAGTGGTGTAGGTAAAAGATAGGATGCTAAGAGCCCCTTAGGGGGTTAATAGTTGATTGAAAGTGGGTGTGAAGGGAGAAGGAGGAAGCTAGGATGACTTACAGTGTTGGCTTGGATGACTGGATTATATACTGAGATGCAGGAGATGTTTTGGGAGTAGAGGCTGAGGAGGATGTGAAACACCTTTGAGAATTAGACTGAAAATATATATTTATCTGATACCAAAAGGGTTAAAGGTAGAAATTTCTCATAAATACAGGATATTAGATGGTTAGTCAAGGGGGAAAGTTTACCAAGAACCACACAGAAACCAGAATCCTGAGGTAATATAGTGGCCATGAAAGGTTGCCTTGTAAAATTGTGGTGGAGAATGAACTGTAAGGAGAAAATCTAAGAGAAGCTATCAAGATAAACAAGGAAGGAAAGAATTTTAAGAATGAGGGAGTGGTTAGTAGGGTCCTGATGCAGAGGGGGCCCAGTAAGATTTGACAGTTAGGATCTGCCAGGATGCTTTAAGGTCACATGGTAAGAACAGGTAAAGTAGACTAAAGAATAAAATGTTTAATGTTAAAATTACACTGTGGTTTTGAAATCTTTGAAGTGAGGAAAGAGAATGCAGCAGGATTTGCCATGGTTAAGGGAGGTTGTTAAAGTAAAAAAAATATAATAGAGGCTGTAACACCTTTTCTTTGTGAAACCAGGAAATAGCAAAGATACTAAGTTTAAATTTTTGAAAGTTAAGAATAATGCTGAGTGAGAGAAAAGGGAGAACACATTTAAAGAAACTGACTTAATGGAAAAGAGACATTTTTCATCTTTTATAACACTGAAGGGAATGGACTATTAAAAATTTCTAAGGAGACTTGGAAATTAAGGGGCTCCCTTCCTGCTGGCCTCAGTCTCTCCTTTCTCCCTCACTGAATTCAAAGCAAGACTGCATATATGGTATAAGGCAAGAAGAAAGGATTGAAAGTTTATGCTAGAGGGAGGAGAAGGAAAGGGAATGACAAAAGGGAGGGTAAAGGATTAATGGATAACTTTGACCACAAATGAAGCTGCATGAAATGAATGCACGTTTGTAGATTTTTTTTTCCAGCAGGGCTCAGATCAGTAGCGAGTAATAAAGCAAGGAAAGTAGAGTTTTATGGTAATCCTCTGTTGGAGATTTGTGGGACAGGTGCAGCAAAACAAGATTCCAGATGAATAACAGTCCCATGAGGTTTTTGTAGCATTGGGAGGCCTTTAGGTAAAGTCATGAAGGGAGTAGAGCTAGCAAATGGGGTCATAAATGGGGAGAAAATTTGTTAAAGGATTCAGTTCATTCACTCAGTCGTGTCTGACTTTGCAACCCCATGAAATGCAGCACACCAGCCCTCCCTATCTATCCCCAGCTGCCGGAGTCTACCTAAACCCATGTCCATTGAGTCCGTGATGCCATCCAACCATCTCATCCACTGTCATTCCCTTCTCCTCCTGCCCTCAATCTTTCCCAGCATCAGGGTCTTTTCCAGTGAGTCAGCTCTTCGCATCAGGTGGCCAAAGTATTGGAATTTCAGCTTCAACATCAGTCCTTCCAATGAACACCCAGGACTGATTTCCTTTAGGATGGGCTGGTTGGACCTCCTTGCAGTCCAAGGGACTCTCAAGAGTCTTCTGTAACACCACAGTTCAAAAGCATCAATTCTTCAGCGCTCAGCTTTCTGTATAGTCCAACTCTCACATCCATACATGACCACTGGAAAAACCATAGCCTTGACTAGACAGACCTTTGTTGACAAAGTAATGTCTCTGCTTTTTAATATGCTGTCTAGGTTGGTCATAACTTTCTTTCCAAGGAGTAAGCGTCTTTTAATTTCATGAGGTCTCATTAGAAGAAACCCAGATGCTGGGAAAGATGGAAGACAGAAAGGAGAAGGGGGCGGCAGAGAATGGGATAGTTAGATAGCATCACCAACTCCGTGGCCATGAATTTGAGTAAACTACAGGAGATAGTGGAGGACAGAGGAGCCTGATGTGCTGCAGTCCATGGGGTCACAAAGAGTCAGACTCCACTTAGCAACTGAACGGTAGAGGTCCCAGTGAGTGTGGAAAAAACTAGTCAGAATATTTGCATTTAAGATATTTAGATATATATTTGAAATAATAGTCATTTTTCTAGATAAAATATTTATTAAGTTAATATTTTCATGAGGAGTGGTTTTGACTTGCATGATTTTGCTGTAATAGTCAAGAATTTATGTCTGTGGAAGGGCTGTACTTTTGCTTATTAAAGTGTTTATGATATTAGTTATAGATGAACTTGCTATCTCTAATTGGTATCTCCTCAGAAAGATTCATACCTCTAATTCTTAATGCAGTGTCATAATTTATTTCCAAAAGTTGAAAGTGTAATTGAAGAGAGGTTTTTCTTTTGGCACTGAAAGAGCTTATCAGTTTGAACTGAATTTCGGAGAGCTTTGGCCCTCCTAACTCCTTAATAGGAGCTTTCATATAGTCTTGGGTTCTCAACCTTTTGCCCGGTGGGGCAGGGATGGTCTGTAAGTTTTTAAACTTAAAACTATTTATAATGAAAAACTGGATAAATTCTTCAGTGGGATTCCTGAGTCAGATTTGCATATTCTGTATTGTTGATATTTATAATGATCAGTAATGTTTTGCCAGTTTATTGATTTGATCACTGTTAATCAACATATGAATAGTTCTCCATATCCTTACCAGTATTTGTCATTATCTCAAGTGTTTGCAAATCAGATTGTTGATTAAAAGATTAAGACTTTTTATCAGTAAGATTGGATTATGCAAGTTTTTGTGAGATGCTTTATTGCCTTTATTTTGTTAGATAGTTCGGGCTGAATGCTAAGTAGTTGAGGGTGAGGAAGCAGCTCATAGTAATCCTCATTGCTCTTTTTGATCTCTTCACTATTTCTTTTCTCTCTTCCATTATAATGTTATGCTTGCATTTCCTTTCTAATTGGTGGTTATTAACCTTGGTTCTACTCTAATGCTTGAATTGATTAAATGGATTCTCATTTGAGGCTGTTGTCTCATTACCTATAGGGCATTATAGTTTGCAAAGGTTTGTTGGGATTTCTTTACAGTAAGTCCTTCTTTATGGAAAATAAGAATAACTCCTAGGGAAGAACAGCAGATCTGTCTCATTTCAAAAATAAAATGTGTATATTAACAAAGGATGGAAATATCAGCAACTTAATTTATTGCCTTTTCTAACATTAATTTAGGTTGTATATCATAAGTACACAGTGTAAAGTGTTAGCATTTTGAGATACTTAATGAAAGTACATTTATAAGTAATATGTGGGCTATTCAGTGTAATTATACTTTATTCAACACTTTGGATCAAGAATATTCCATTTATTTTTACAAATGACCCTTTTTAGGTTGAGAAGATCTAAAAAGTGAAGTTTCATTGTTTGTTTCCTAGAATTATAAGCTCAGTTTGAGAATATCACTGAGTCAACCGTTGAAAAGTGAAAATCATAACAGAAGTAATGCTTAGTGGTGGTCCAGTGGCTTAAGACTGTGCTGCAATGCAGGGGGCCCAGGTTCAACCCCTGGCCAGGGAACTAGAGTCCACATGCCAAAACTAAGACCTAGCACAGCCAAATAAATGAATATATATATTTTTAAAGTTATGCTTATATTTGAACTTACCTTACATTGGCATGTTTTTACCATTAAACTAATAAACTTGGAATGCCTACCATGCTAAATAATTTAAATCTTTGTATTCAGGCAGAAAAACAAGTAGAAACTGAGGAGGCTGGAGTAGTGACTACAGCAACAGCATCTGCGAATCTAAAAGTGAGTCCTAAAAGAGGACGACCTGCAGGTAGGATTGTTAATGTTTAAATATCTGGCTTGTGATGAGTATTCTAATCCATTTAAGTGCTGTACCTCAGCTACTTTGGAATAGGTGAATAGACACTTGGTTATGTGTAACATACACATTTTAAAGAAGATAAACATTAAGGTTTCTGCTCTCTGATAAGGTATTTAAATTTGAAATAATTGTTTGAGACTTTTTCATTTTCTGTTTATCCCCATTACATTTTCCGTTAATAGCATCTAATGAGGCAGTGGTGAGATATAAATTCCATGACTAATGGGTTTACTTTACCTCTTAACTTTAGAAAACTTAAGCTTTCCAAATGGAATCGTAATGAAAGCAAGAGAACGCAACATTTGAGTTATCAAAGTTATTAAATAAGTTTTTGCATTCTTTATTAGGACCTATACAACATGCAGATGTCTTCAGCCTATTTAAAATATTTTCCTAATTTGGCAAACAGGAAATAGTTTGGAAGGATCTATCTCTAATACAAAGTAAAACAAAGTTAGCCAGGATAGAGACAATCTTTTTTTCCTACTTCATAATATAGGATTCTTAATGAAACAGATTTAAACTGAGTAATACCTCTGCCCCAAGTTTGTTTACCTTTGTCTTCGGATTTTAACATTGTAATGGATTAAATTAATGGTATTATTAGAAAATTTAGTGAGTTCTGATAAAGAATTTTTCAAAGTCGTGAACATAGATTTACAAATGATATTGTAGTATGTGAATGTTGACTATAAGGGCTACTGTCTACTATAAAGTTAAATTTTGTGACATTCCTGTTAAAACAACAGTGAAGGATGTTCTTTTAAGTCCTCAGCCATACTAAAGGTAAATTGAAAATAACCTTGATTTACTTCTCTAAATTGTTTGTTACTCATTTGAACGAGGATATGATTTTTAAAACCTAAAAGAAAAAGAAAAAAAAATTATATATGTAATAACTACTAATTAATATTCTTAGTATGTATATTTATAACTTTTATATATGATGTCTACATCTTGGTGGGAAAACTGGTAGTTACAAGAATTTTTTTCCTGTGAATGTTAGCCACAGAGGTCAAGATTCCAAAACCAAGAGGCAGACCCAAAATGGTAAAACAACCTTGTCCTTCAGAGAGTGACATGTGAGTATTATAATTAGTTATGCAATAAATGTAGTTATGCAATAAATGAGACATTTCACTTCCAATATGTATAAACTTGAGTTTCTACAAGTTTTTATTTACAGATGATGATTATTGCTATTTTGTATTTCTTAGAATTATGAGAGAAATTCTTTAAAACATAGTTTTATTATATAAAAAAGTTAAAGTTGATAGGGAATCAAGAAAAATCTGATAGGATTTCATTAATCTAAGACATTTTCTTATATATCAGGATGTAAGATACTCAGATAATGCAGGGTAAAATTTATAATCTCTTTGTTTAAAGAAATTTTTAGACAAAAGTGTTTTTTACCCCACGCCCAGAGAAAGTATTTTTGAAGCAATTTCCACAAGTCTTGTTCTTCCAGAATAGCCTTTATTTCAAAATAACACTTAATTATTTTATAAATGTAAAATTTTAAACTCTTTTGGAATGATGACTGCTTTTAGTTAGCAACAAAACAATCAGTATTCTCCGTTTTTCTTCCTTGCCATCTTTCTTTTCTATGTGGATCTTGTTTGTGTCAGCTTTCTGGGTAGAAACTTCCCCAATAGGAATGTATGTCTAGACAAGGCAAAAACTTTATAGCTATTGTGTTTGAGGATTTTATAGGAAAAGGCTCAAGTATGTCATTTAAGAATGGATTTACAATGTTTTGAATGAAAATAGTTTATTGGAAATTTCAGTTATAGAACAACTTAAGAGTGTTGGTACTTTTTAACCAATGTATGTTGAAAGAGTTTTATTTTATTGCCAAGCCAGCTATTTAAATATTCTCAAAAATAGAGGCAAAAAACTAAACTACAACATGGTTTGAATTACTGTAGTGAAATTAAAATATTAAGTACATGCAGGTGAGTTTGTTGTTAAACATTTCAAATGAATCTCTCATCCCCTCTGTAAGATGTCTTCTCTAATCAAGGCATCAAGTCTAGGATTTCATGATCAACTTAAGGCCTTGATGTAGAGACGTAGGAACTAAAACACAGGTCATCTACTCCCCTCTCCCCTGTATATATGCACATTGATCTGGGATAGGGAACCATAAATACTCCCAAGGACAAGATTATGAGACATATAGCAGTCATTGCTCCCTGGGAAATAAGAAATTCTGTTGGGAAAATATTGTGAGATCCCCATTTTATATATTTCCTTGATTAGGTTTGTTCCCAGTCCACTTCTCTCCTTGACCTTTGGCCCATTCTTTGGAGAGTTCTCTACTTTTTTAGTATCATCTTTAGTTGATCTTTTTCAGTATCGATAGTTGCACTGGAAAGTACTACCCTCCTTACTAGCTGAGCAGCTCTCTTAGTCTCCTTTCATACTTTAGGGAGTTTGATCCAAGATTCCTTTTTAAATCTCCGTTACTTTCCCTTCATGCAGATTGGCATCACTTTCAGTAGTGTAACAATACTTTATTGTTAGTGTGTGTGTCCATTTCATTCTAGTTAGCTTCATGTGCAGTGGTCTGACTCATAAGACTTCCCCAGACATGCTTATCTTTTTACACTTAAGTAAAAGTACTTTGAGTTTATATGTTTTCTTGAAAACCCACTTCTGGTTTCTTTTTCCTACAATCATTTGCTTATCAGAAGGATCAAGGTATCTCAGTTTAAATTCTTAAGGAAAGGCTGGCAACTTAATACATTACCTTGACTGGATCTTTGACTCCTGTCTTGGTCTGAATTTAAAAATCTTTTATAGGCTGGAAACAACTTTCACCACTGAGATGCATGGAATTTTTTTCTCCTTCCTTTGCTGTCCTATTATTTTTTGAACTTCTTTTTTCTTGAAGTACCCGATCAAATTTATGTTGATAACAATCAACTGGATGATGCCAATATTGTCTTGAAACCTCTTCACCCAAGCCACAAATTCACTGAATAAAGTTTCTTTCCAGTTATCATAGATGATAGTTTTGTGTCTTGTATAGTAGGGTTTCAAATGCAAAGCAAGTGTCACATGTTCTAGGTTTCCAGGATAGACAACTCCCAGTAGCTTACAATGTTTATTTCTCATTTGTGCTGTATGTAGGCTAGGCATTGGCTGTTACAGCTACTCTTAGCTCTACATCTGGACAAAAACTTAGTGGAGTGCAAAACAAAACTATATAAACCCTTTTAAAATGTAAGCTGTCCACCATGAGAACAATAGGTATCTCTGGTAGTGACAGCTTCTGTGCAGTGGGTCCTGAAATGATAAGACAGTGGAATGGAGTCATAAATGCTGAAACCATCTCCTAATCCTCATGTAAAGATCTGTTACAAGTCACTGAGATATTTGGGGCTTTTTTTTTTTTTTAATTAAATTGTATTTATAATTTCCTTTAGTATAATTTTTCTACCATACCTTGCCCTGTTAATAGAGTGCTTATCCCCAGGAGGTCTATTTTTCACGGAAGATGGTAATGGTAAGGAGGGAATTAACTAAAGACTTAATTGTAGTTATGTTTATGGGAATTCTCTGCTTTGATACTGTTTTTAAAACTTAGAAATAATCCATTTCCTAAGAGCATAGGATACACATTTTAAGTCTGTCTTTAAGAAAGAAAATAGTCACACGTTTCTCCAGTATGTGAGTCATAATTCTTAAAATTTATTCCTTGTATGTATCCATTTTTCTTGTTTAGAATACGTTGCTAGAAGCAGACGTGTGGGATTAAAAAGATATTTTTATTTTTAATACCTGCCCCTTTGCACAAGGGGTAACATTGTGGGGGAGGCAATTGGTCAGTAACTTTTAAGAGCCATGGAAATGCCTTTTATATTTGATCCTCTCTTCTGCATCTCCACAAAATGATCATTGTCAAAATATTTAATTTGTGGAAATACTAAAGTGATTTTACTTGCCTGCTTTATCTTCCATTGATTAAAAGTAAAGGGTGAAACCCATATAACATTTGAAGATAAACATAGCCAATGACAGTTACGTGACCAAAAAATGTCTAAAGAAATGTGGGGTTTTTTTTTTTCCTTTTGCAACTTAATAATCTCTTAAGGGTTCGAGGAAGCAGTTGTCTGGAAAGTCAGTTGATTTGGAATTGAGATATTGGGCTAACTGACCTTTTTGCACCATCATTTTCTTACCTGTTAAATGGAATAGATTGGACTGAATGATACGGGGTTCCTTGCAGCTTTTAAATAACATGTGAAATCCTCAATAAAATTCCTTGAACACTGCATAATATTAATTGGCCATATATCTAACCATTATATGCATGAATTGAGCCTTTTAAATTGCAAGGAATATTTCTTCAATTTTAAAATGACTGATTTCACCATACTAGTTTGATTCTGCAATTGTATTTTTGCCAATGTGGCTAAAATCTAGGGATCTCACATACCTTATACACTGCTGTTCCCCAGAGTCAAGAATAGTACCATGGCATCTGAGATGGTACCCAGTATTATTTTTAAGTGAATGAGTTACAAAGAACTTAGGAAATGGGGGTGGGGTAGGGTGGGGTGGGGAATCACTCTTCTAGTACCACTGTAATTTTTCTATCTTCTGACTTATATTAAAAGGATGTTCTTTTTTGTATGTGATAGGCTGATAGTGACCCTTCCTTACATTTTACTTGAAGATTTTTAAAATTTGTTTTTAAATAAAAAACTATGTATAGCTTATTGTTACCCAAACTAGTTATTAACTCAGAGATTGTGGTTGAATGACAAGATACATAAAAGTTTATTTTTCATTGTTTTACCTGTGAAATAGGATAACTGAAGAAGACAAAAGCAAGAAAAAGGGGCAAGAGGAAAAACAACCTAAAAAACAGCTTAAAAAGGATGAAGAGGGCCAGAAGGAAGAAGAAAAGCCAAGAAAAGAGCCAGATAAAAAAGAGGGGAAAAAGGAAGTTGAATCAAAAAGGAAAAATTTAGCCAAAACAGGGGTTACATCAACCTCTGATTCTGAAGAAGAAGGAGATGATCAAGAAGGTGAAAAGGTAGAATGTTTGCATATCAAATAAAATCTTTGTTTTATTTTTAGTTTCTTGTGTAGTTCTTAATCTTTAGATCAAGATTTCAGTATGTTTAAGAAAGTCTGTAAATAAGATTAAAAGTTAAAATGAATTTCTTTACCTTTCTGAATAAACTTCAGTTAGCAGTGTTAAAAAGCAAATTTGAAGCTTTATTGTACATCATAAGTTTACCTTACCTTTTCACAATTAAATGGGAGTTAAATGTTGTATGATAAACTTCCAATAACCCCATCTACCTAGAAAAGGTAGGAAAGTAAAGAATTAAGCCAAGTAAGTTGTGACCAGTGACAACAGATGTAAAAAGGTAAATTTATACATAGATTTATATTATTGACCTCAGCGAGCACTTCAGACCTATTGAGTGTACAGTTTATTAGTGGTACTTTATTTGGGTGCAACAATTTAGGAATTTCATTAAAGTTATACATTCTTTTCTGTATAAAAACAAAAAAGTTCTGTGTATAGCCTTGGAAATCTACTGACCCAGGTTGTGTGGGTCTTTCATTTATGTTTATCTAACTTATTAATACCCTCAGAAGCCCCGGACCTAGAATTCCATGGGTTGAGCAGGCGCTTGTCAGTAAACAGGTATTGAAGTCACAGTGTAGAGGCAGACAGCCTAATGTCCTTCATTTTAATCCATATTACCAAAGCATGTCATTCCTATAGCAGTGCAGTAAACAGATTATGAATCCCAAATTCATCAAGGCAGAAGTTAAATTTAGATAGCAACAAGTATAATTCTAAGGTTTTTTTTAAATTAGTAATTTAAGTATTTGTCCCTTAAGAAAACTAGTTGCTAAAAAAAAAAAAGAAAACTAGTTGCTGCTTTTCTCCCACAACTGTCATCATAGAAGCATTAGTCACTGACTTGATAGTTAACTAAAACCATCCTAATTCTCAAATAAAACAGAAGAGAAAAGGTGGAAGAAACTTTCAGACTGCTCATAGAAGGAATATGCTCAAAGGACAACATGAGAAAGAAGCTGCAGATAGAAAACGCAAGCAAGAAGAACAAATGGAAACTGAGCAGTAAGTATTTTCTTATTATAAATTTCAATTTCTTTAAGCCAGCATGAAAATTTTAAACAATAGAATCTCATTTTCCAGACTTTCTGAAGCCTTCTAAAGAAGTGACTTTGCCCATGTGTTAGAAAAATGTCTTCAGTATATGATAATCATATTTTAGGCTTCATTCTTTTCTGAGTAAAGAGGATGAAATTCACTGAGATAATCACCCTATGAATTATTTTTAATTTAAACAGAAAGTGCAGATAGGGTTTAACTGCTTCAAGGCTTTATAGAAAATGTCCTCATCCTCTACTGTTTTCTCATATAATATTAAATACAGAAAGATGATAAATTAGTGGACAAAGAATGAAAGAAATGTTTATCTTTGTCATACCACCAGCAGGCCTCCCCCAGAAGACCAGCAAAAGTAACAAAAGCACAGTTGGAAACCCATGAAGCCAGTACAAGTAAATCTAAAAGGCTGACAGGGTTTGCATTAGATGTGTGCAATATAAATCAAGATAATAAGTTTTGATACTTGGAGATAATATATACTTACCATGGGGAATTTCTTCCTCCTTTAAGTTTATTCTATAAAATAATTTTATAAGGAAAACAGCAATGACAATGATGATTAGGCTTCATGTGTTTATTACATTTGTTTTCTTAGTTATCTTTAGACTGTCTCTTCTGAGGTCTTTCTCTGAAAAACGTTTCTTTCTTTGTGAAACGTCTTGCATTCTGACTAAACTGTTTTTTTGTTGTTTTAGTGAGGAGGTGATTTTAAAAACATGCTGTAGGTCACTAAGACAAACTTAAGCAGTGAAATTCTTAAAAAAACTATTCTTAAATAATTTTGTACCTTTTCTTTATATAATAAATCTGTAAGCTGAAAGTCTTGTTAAGTATAGCATTTGACCATCTCCTTTCTTAGTTTTTTGGAGGATATATAAGCAGTTTTAGCTATAAGAGGGAGTAATTTAAAAATTGATTTACAGCTCAGAAATGTTACTCCCTTTAATCTGTTAGACTTGGACCATTTATGTAAATATTAAAGTTATTTTTTTGTTACCTATCCTTTCCTGTCCTTTCACTGAAAAGTTGTTGGACTGTTTGTTGCTTTTAACTTTATTGTGCTCCCCAATTTAAGATATAAAATTAGTTGTTGCTTAGTAAATCTAGCCCAATCCTTTAGTATCTCAAAGTTAATCTTTATGTGTTTCAATTTCTTTTTGAATGTCCTCCGAATGTAACTTTCTCAAATTCTAATATTTGTGTTTTCTTTCCTTCTTCTGTTATTACAAAACTTTGTACTTGGACAGTTTTGCTCTGTAAAGCATTTCAGATGCAGCTTGTATGAAATGCATTATGCAAAAATAAAGTTTATTGTATTGTATTCCCAGCCAAACAACATGTAATCTACAGTAATAAAAAATATATCTCATTTTGGGCTCAAAGCATTAATCCAGTTACTGAAAAGAGAATACAAGTGGAGCAAACAAGAGATGAAGATCTTGAGACAGACTCATTGGACTGAATTTCCCCCTCCCCCCCTTTGATGGAAGAATGTTCCAGATTCTAAATTGAGGACTTCATTAATGGCATTATTAATGTGTTATGATTGTTAAAAAACATTTCCTGTAAGGTACACACTACATACTAAGGTCGGCCATCATTCCTGTTAAGTTTTTTACCAAGCTTAAAATGAAGCTTTGTGTTTGAAAGTTAAAAGCTCAGATGAAGATGGTGGTTGTACATTATTTCATTTAGAAAATATAAAAATTCATTTTGTTTTGAAGCTAGGTGTTAAACTGGAGTAGCTATATTATACCCCTAGAGAATGGGGCAGTTGTGCCCTTCCCTTGACATTCCTTTGTTGTTTAATTCTTTAGAATATTAATAATTGTTTTTTTAATCCTGAGAGATTAAACAGTAGACTTGTTAAGAAAACAAAAATGAAACTGTAACCAAAATTTTAAAATAAAGTTTTTTTTAAAAAAAACCTGATTTTTAGATATTTTTTGTTCTTGTCTATTTCAATTGGTTTATTATAGTAGGGCCCGAACTCTAAATCAAGGTACTAGAAATTATTAAGAATTCATTTTTAAATGGTTATTTTTTGTGATTTGCAGTAAAATGGTACCTTTTCATTTGTGAAATGGTATGTAAACACTAGTAAATGTCATTTAAGTTTGATACAGTGGCAAAAATAAATCCCACTTTATTGTAATTTAGTAGCATTATAGTCTATTTACTCTTGTAACTAACTTTGAACCCCTCAAATTACCTACCTTTTGGAGATGTGGGAACAATTAAATAAGTCTAATTTGACATGCTATTTTAGAATTCATGAAACATAGGCATTCTCTTCCCACTATGGCCTATTTATCCATTGACCCTGCAGTTGGTCTTTTAACACACTATTGTTGGAATAAAATTGCACAGAAGCAGCTGTTAAAATTTATAATGCCACTGAAATATTAGATTGTTAGATTATTTTAGCATGTTAATTTTTATGTTGAGCTTTCTTTATACTAATTAATACTAATGTGGCATTGGAAAGGTCTAAAAATTATAGTCAATTCCTTGTGATCTAGGTCACTTAACTATTTTAAAGAAAAGAAACTTACAAAAGGGGTTGTGGGCATTTGGTAATCAGTCACAGAGTTCCAGTGTTTTTGAAATATTTGTGTTAACATTTGATAGGCAGAATAAAGATGAAGGAAAGAAGCCAGAAGTTAAGAAAGTGGAGAAGAAGCGAGGTTAGTTATTTCACTTTCTAAGATGTATAATGTTACACACAGAAAGGAAGTTTTACACAAACTTAATTGTATACATGTTGAAATCAGTCACTTGATATTCTTATTGTACAAGTACACATTTTAAATCCCTAATGGATTCTGTTATGTTTTGTACGTTTTAAGTATTATCAGATGAACTTGCAAAGGTGGTCATGTTTATTATTTTACTGCTCCTTATATGATGAGGTCAGATTTATTTTATTGTAACACTGACTAAAGGAAGACGTTTCCCCATTTCTGACAAATCTGGTTTCAGATGGATATTTTAGTTTTGGTTAAATATGTAAGGGAGAGGCAGGTGCTAAAGGACTGAGAAGGAGTTAGTGGATGCAGACCACTTATTTTAGAGACATGAACTCCTCAGTGATTCTCTGCTTGTATAAGGAATGCTGGTTTCCCAAACTAAAGACTAAAAGTGGCAGATAATTTCTTAATGATGTAAGCAGATTACTAACAACATTTTTTAAAAATTACCACTTCTTTCCATTATACTTTGCTTTAGATTATACAAAAATACTGGTTTTGGAAAACTTATTTACTATGTTTCACATTTTAATTTATAGAAACATCAATGGATTCTCGACTTCAAAGGATACATGCTGAAATTAAAAATTCACTCAAAATTGATAATCTTGTAAGTGTTTAATACCTCATTTAAAAATACAGTGCTGCTTTTGGAGCTTAATTTTTTTTCTAACATGGTTTGATAAGTATGTAAATTTGAGATAACAGAATGTTACTGGCTATTTTGTATGCTTTGTTGTATGAGATTTTGAAAGTAATCTCTGGATTCTATGGGTTGTGGTAATTAACAGTTATAAAATTACTGTTTTGTCATGAAGGATGTCAACAGATGTATTGAGGCTTTGGATGAACTGGCTTCACTTCAGGTCACAATGCAACAAGCTCAAAAACACACAGAGATGATTACAACACTGAAAAAAGTAAGTGATCTTTAGTGATGCAGATTTTTAAAATTTGCTCATTATCACCACTTTGTTAAATAACATTCAGAAGTCAATTAGGAAAATTCTGAGCTTATCTTTTGTTTTCTCAGATACGGCGATTCAAAGTTAGTCAGGTTATCATGGAAAAGTCTACAATGTTGTATAACAAGTTTAAGAACATGTTTTTGGTTGGTGAAGGAGATTCTGTGATCACACAAGTGCTGAACAAATCTCTTGCCGAACAAAGACAGCATGAGGAAGCAAATAAAACCAAAGATCAAGGGAAGAAAGGGCCAAACAAAAAGCTAGAAAAGGAACAAACAGGTATGTGGTAATAGTTTGTTGGAATTACTTTTTAAAAATGGCTTTGATATTTAATCTTATTAATGCCTTAACCTATAGTAGATGATGGGAGTCCCAAAAGAACTCAGCAGTCTGTTCAATCTTAGCTAAGTGTTTATCAAGTTTAAATTACTAGTAGTTATTTTGTAGTAGTTACTAGTAGTAGTGGTTGCTATTGTTTTCATTTAAATTAGGGAAAATTTCTAACCTACACAAAAGCCAGGAGAAATGAACTTCCTGAGTCAGCTTCAGCAGCTATCAACATATAATCACTGGTCTTTTATTATATCTCCAAGTTTTTCAGTGACACTCCTGAAGATTCCTGTGCCATTTCAGTCATAAACATTTTAAGGTGTATATATGAGCGAAGCTTAAAACAGAACCTATAGTACAGGTTTGCTTGTACTCCAGGAATACTGTGGGTTCTGTTTCAGACTGCTGTAATAAAGTGAGTCACATGGCATACAGATTTGTTTACCCTATACTAAAGTCTGTTAGTCTGTCTAAAGTGTGCAGTAGGGTTATGTCTATAGAAATGACATACCTTATTTTTAGAATGTTTAAAAAATGTTATATCAAGTGAGCCTTTCATGAATTATAGTAACATCCAAGGCATCACTATATGAATATAATAAATGTCTAAAGTGTGAAATACTGTGAGAATTACCAAAATGTGACACAGAAACAGAGTGAGTGAATGCTGTTGGGAAAATGGTGCTGATAAACATGCTTCATGCAGACTTGCCATAAATACTGAATTTGTAAAATACAAATGCAGGATCTACAAAGCACCGTAAAGTGAAGCACAATAAACTGAAGTGTGCCTGCACCATTGGGAGCGTCCCTGATTCCATGGTACTAAACATGTTAGTAGCAGCTCCCTAACACAGAAAAACTGTTCAAAAGGAGTTGGATTTTCTTACCTCATTTACTAGGGAATGATAACAAACCAGAGGTTTGATAAGGAAGTAGTATTTACAGGGAAGCCCTCATCATTTTCTAAGTTAGTAAGAAAACAAAATCATGTTAACTATTTTGCCACCTTCTGTTCTTAAATACAAAATTTTACTGTGATTTGCATTGGTTTTTCTAACAACTGGAATAAATCACAATGCTCTAAAGAGTTGTACCACCCCTTAGTAACTTCCTGACAACAGTAACAAATGGAATAATCAGATTAGTAGTCTGTTGTTTTGTGGGTAGATATAGATAGTAACCTGTTTTTTACTGTGCCTTGTCTACCCAAAGGATTACAATGCAGTGTCATATAAAACACACTATTAGGAACTTTGGGGCTATGTTTAGTTCTTGAATTTGGGTCTCCCTAATACTTAAGATGTCCTCAAAGCTCTAAGTTTTCCCACTGGTATCTTTCTAAAGGTTCAAAGACTCTAAATGGAGGATCGGATGCTCAAGACAGTAATCAACCACAACACAATGGAGACAGCAATGAAGAAAGCAAAGACAACCACGAGGCCAGCAGTAAGAAAAAGTGAGGGCATATTTTAGTGCGTTGTAATGTTTTAATTTTTAAATCACATTGCTGATCCAAGATCGTTTGTGTAAGGGATTATATTTTCACGACTCACTTCCTGAATTCAGGATTCAAGACATCAAAATGGCCAAATTATAAAGAAACTTTACTTAAAACTAATATGTCATTGTATTCAAGAGAATAGAGCTAAGCAAGAATCCTGTTTAACACCTGTACTAATGACTCATGTCCACACTTACTTGACTTTTGATAGAATAATGAAGAAATTAGATCTAGAATCATAGGTTATGTTATAATACCCATGCTAAAATAACTAGATATGGAACCATAGTTACCTAAATCTTGATTTGTCCACTGTACATTTCAAGGATTTGGAACCAAGCATCCTTTCTAGTTTTGAAATCAAGGAAATCTTTCTCTTCTGAAGATTTATAATATGTTGGTACCATAGATACATTTTCATGTTCTTTAAAGAGAACTCATTTTAAAGCTAGAAATGACTGAAAAGGGCCTGGGCCATGATGCTTCCCTTTAGTTATTTTGCTTGATCTGCATATTACTTTGGGAAGAAAACACAACATAGTAAAATAAAATTTACAACAGAAAATAATTAACATTTTAAAAAACATAATGCACAGATGTAGTATCTTTTTTTTCCTCCTGAGGAACAAAAGCCCCCTAATCCCAGTTGTCACACTTTTTTTCCCCCTTTTTCTTTAGGCCATCCAGTGAAGAGAGAGAGACTGAAATATCTCTGAAGGATTCTACACTAGATAACTAGGTTGACATACCTGGAATATAAAGAACATTTGAGAAGTTTGTAATGGTTTTCATTTGAAATATTTAGACTGCTGAAAGTTTTAAATTTTTATAAACATAGGTTTTGATGTTTAAAACTTGTTTTGACGGAGAAATCTCCTTATCTTTGTTTAAAAGTGACTAAACATTGCTAATTGTACTTGTGCAGTATTAACAGCTACATTATACAGTAAATGTGAGGGAAGTTCATTTAGGAAGTGTTAAACTGCTTTTCCAGACATCGGTTGTAGTATACTTTCAGTTAGTGTGTGTATGTTAATGTGTAATTGATAGTAGAAAAAAGTTACGTTTTTTAAAACTGCTACTTGTATAAACCTTTTCCTCTTTTCCCAGATACTGTGGGTTTTGTGCATAGTTTTTACAAAAATTGGATTTACCAGACTGTCTTTTCACTGTTGTGGGTTTTGTAGAAGTTAAGCATTTTTATGGTTGATAAAATGTTACTTCTATACAAGTACTCACTCCTTCCTTTCTCTTATCAAAAGTTGACTTTAATCTCAGTCTACCTTGTGCTACATTATCCTGCTGCTTTGTAATAATGTGCAGTCTGTATGCCTTTTTGTATGACAACTAGACACCCAACTGACATTGAACTGACAATTCTACAAGGTGCAAAACTCATGCTAACTTCTGAAGGTAATTTAGTTTTGTGGCTGAGAATTCAGTGAAAGTCACATGTGAGTTTCCTGCAGTAAGCAGGAGTGTATGTAGGAATGAATCTGGCTTTTAGGGTTCAACCATTTAAGATCCTTTATAGGCAGTAGTAGCTGAAACTGAAAACTAAATGATAAAAGTTTATTTTTGAGAAATGTCTCGAGTTTCTGAATTTTTTTAAAAGTCCCACTCACTAAAGAAGTCGTTAAGTATTTTTTTAATTGGAAAAAATGCAATCCATAATGCTTTTTGCAGTAAATAAAAAAATAAATACTATCTAAGGAAACAAACCTATTTGAAAACATGACTATGAGAAGGGAATTTTTATTTCTAATGCATACATGTGACAGGATTGCAAAAAGTTAGTTACTCTGAAGCAGTAGACAAAAGTAAAGGAGTAGTCTGTATTTTCATGTATATGGACTAAATCAGAGTGAACAAAAACACAGAATTTTAAGAACAACTTTAACAAACAGGATTTCTAAGATATTTTGAATGCTAGGTCAGTTGGTGGTTTGCAGTAGCTTAAAAAGATGCTTCTTATGTTTGGAAACTAGGAATACGGGAAAAAAGGCTTAAATACCAGTGTTTGCATGTGACATGCATTGTATGCTTTGACCTCTCGGTAATTTTTTTCATCTTTAGATGAAAACTTGGAATCATTTCAGTAATTGGAGTCTTGCTTTTGAGAGGCCTTACAATGGAACTAGGACCCACTGTTCTGCGGGAACTTTGGCTATTTTATCTGTTTGGTCCTTACACAATTTAAACTTGGACAAATTTATTCTAGTTAAGCCATAAGTGTCAACATGTAAACTTGTTTTGATTAAAGAATTTTTCTATCAAACTTCACTAGTAAATTACTTCTTTGCCATATAAAAAAAGTGAGATGGAATTCTGGATTTGCTTCCAAGAGAGTATAATGTGGTCATAGAAACTGTATTATTTGGGGACACAGGTTACTGAAACGTAAGCTCAAAATGAGAAAAATTAAGGAAATGCCCTTAAATGACCCAAGGGATCTACACAGTTTTACCAAGAAACCATAGAGGATTGAAATTCTGGAGATAACATTGTCATTCTGAAACTATGTCTGATACTTTGCTCTAGGCAGTTGATTTATGCAGTGTTAAAAACACAGTTGCCTTCTCTTTAGTCTCTCTTTAAGAAAATTTTTTCATAGGCTGATTGACAGATAAACCATTTTCAGAACTTTTAAGGAAAAGTCATATGAACAATTAACAATTTTCAGGAGCACTGGCTCAATTTAAATTTGTATTTGGTCAAAACTCCACAGCTGAATAAGTCTGGAAGAGATATTTTAAATGAGATAGCTGGTGCCCCCAACCAAGCATGTTTTTAGACGTATAAGCAGTATCTATTTTGTGCTTTTTTCTTTTAACCACTAGGTAAACATTTAAAAATAAGTTTCCAAAGAGTAAGTTATCCAGTGACCCAGCAGAATCCATTGCTGCTTTGGCAAAATTTCAGATGTATCCAAACTGGAGATGCTGAACACGCTGTATGTGTAAACAGCTTGACTAGAATACCTTAAGCCTCATATTTGCTAGTATATCCTGTGACTTCCAAATAGTAGCATGATAGAGTTTACCCAGTTTGCTGATGCACTGATTATAGCATACCCACACACACTTACCTGGTTAAAGATGTCAAGATGAGGTGAGCCATCTAATCCTAAGGCCTTCACTAACACAACTTATTTTGTCCCATTGGCCAAAGAAAGGATCTACTGGAAATAAAGTCATAGTTATATTAGGAAGAAATGTGTTTATAATTTGTTTATAATTATTCATAATCTGCTGTGTAATTTTGTAATCTTAGAGATGATAAAAACACTGCAGTTTGATCAGGAGAAAGGTCAAATAATCTTTAAAGGATACTGAGGCTAAAATAATTCAGTATCTAGAATTATTCTGGATAATAATTTTGTGCATGTCCATCCACTACTGTATAAAAATTGATTCATTTCTAACATAGGATATTAATAGGTTCATGACATTTCATATCTGCCTTCATTAGATAAAATGTTATATGTAGTTCAACAGTTATGTGTTTAATACTGAATTTTACAGCTACGAAATCCCTGATTCAAGGCATCTCTTATACCTACTTCAAAATTAGGAGTTTCAACATAAACTTAGGTGGGAGACATGTATAATTGATATGCAGCACATTGGCAAGTTCTAAGACAATATGGCTACTTTTCTTCTAGATCTCATTAGGAAATGAAGATAGGTATCTCAGCCTTTGTAACTTTGGTGGAGATGTTAACTTTAAGAACCACTGAGTAATAATCTCAATAAATAACAAAAGAGGAATTTTAATAGCAGTATAACGATTTAACTGACATTCTAATTTCTCTGTCAGTAAAATGAGTTGATTGGTACAACAGATACATTAATGCTGCTTTAAGACAATACACTTTCTGGAATTTGCTGTTTCGAGAATATGAAATGATGACAATAAAAGTAAAGAGACCCTTTTAGAATGCAGTTTAAAAATAAGGCAAAAATTCATTTTTACCTCTGGAACTTTTAAGGAATTAGATAAATCTCAGGTTTTCCAGCAGGATTTTCAGTTTGTTCAAATTGAACCTCATTGGAGACATGGAAGTAAACATTTAGGCAATAGTGGGAGCCATGAAGGGGCCTCTTAAGTTGCTTATGCTGATTCGCTGGTGTACTGACTGAACCAGCGAACACAACCACTGGAAACGGGCGACGGGTCTTCTGCATACCACAGCTGACGTCACTGATTTAAGTGGCATTTAAGTCCATAAAACATTTTATTGTTAACTTTTTAAACACATGTCTTACAGGCTTCATCAGTTTTCTATTTACATGGTAAATGTTCTCAGCCATCCAGGGAAAGTGGAATTCAGCTGAATATAAATATAACCTAGAAGAGAGAAGGTGAAATTTAAGTACATTTTAAAACATTTGAAATGTTTAAAAATTTAATTCTGCTTAATACTTTTCCAGCGAAGTATTAATTAAATTTTCCACCAAAAAAGATTTCCAGAGTATTTCAATAGACTAAGTAGCTACAATTTTCTCTGATGGATCTAAACCTTCCTCAGAATTATCAAAGTTGTCCTCTGGCCCCAAATGAGAATTGGATAACTAGATTATCATAACAAAGGTACCAGAAGAATCCAAGAGCTGGGCTAGAAAAACACTTGTTTTCTTTTTGCATACAGAATGCTGGGTATTACTGCCAAACAATAGGGATGCAACAATCCATGGGATCTTGATTTCCCATGTCCACTCAATGGTTATGTTAGATACAATTATTTTTTTAAATCATAAAAATATTAAAACTGTCATACATTTTAAACTTAATAGCATTTGTGATTCCAAAAAGTTCTCGTCAAGAAATGAAGCTTCAATTTAAGTGTTTCTTCTACGAAGTTATGAGTATATACCCAAGCTCTTTATACATTCATTATTCATGTAGTGAGAGTCTTGAAGTGTTTAGTTAACATTACAAGAGTTCAGTGTAAAATTACACAATAGCTCTTCTGAATACTGGATTTATTAAGTACTTTTAATCTCCATTTTTATTATAGATATTTAAAGGATATTTACCTTGGAAGCCTCATGGTACAAGGTGTAGCTCTCATATTCTTCAAAGAATTTTCAAAACACTTCCATCACTTGATGTATCTTTAGGAAAATTTTGCTAATGGTAGATGAGCAAAAACCCTTCTGGACAAAGCAAATAGGCAAAGTACAGACTAGGAGAAAACCAGAATACTTATGTCTGACAAAAGATTTGTATTCAGAATACATAAAGCACTCCTACAACTCAATAGACAACTCAAAAATGGGCAAGAAACTATATTTTGGAATAAATATTAATTTAATTCAAACATTTAAATACATTCAGACTGCTTAAGAAGATGTGTGATGTGAACTTTTTGCGGGGATGACAACTTTAGCCAATTATTTCTGGTCAATCCTGTCCCTCGTTGGCATTTCTTGGAAGTAACCAAGTTATTTCACAAGGGTATACTTTTGGATATTAATTAAAGGTTCCAGGATCAACATAGGGATAAGCGAGGAATTCCCCCAGTTTGTTGCCTTCTGCATCATAGTGGAGCATTCGGAAGCAAACATCACAAAAGAAACATGGGTCCTGTGGTGCAAAACTGTCATTGTTCGTCACCCATCTGTAGTTAAAAAAGATGTACATCATTACAGTCAACTTCTTCATGCTTTAATGTGCTGTAGTATGTGTAGGTAACATTCCCACTATTGCCTTATTCTATCTTATTTATATAGTTTAATCCTTTATATAAATAATATTGTATACACATATATAGGTACAGACATAACACTACCAGTATTCTACAGGCAAAAGGGACAACTTTTCTCTGAAAGATTTCTCTTTAAAGGTAAGTAGAAAATAATATAAATCCATATTTGAAAGTATCATATGCTTGAACGACCTACTTAGCCTTCAAACATAACCTAGAGTTTAGGATAAAATGTTATATACAGAGGGTATGCAAATAGGAATATGGCTAACTGTTAGTCAGCTGAGATTTTGGTTTTTAACCATGATGTCACATTAAGTAAAAACGATATTTTTCAGTCCATCTGAATTGTGCATCTCATGGAATGTTTTGACATTTCCCTGATCGCCATTTTGATCTGATGACTGATTTATCGTGTTTTTCTATTGATCATTTAGAAAAGCATGTGGTGGTGGGAAACCCAAAACACACTAATGACACTAAACTCTTCCCTTTTCCTCTGGAGGTTTTATGGGTGATTCACAGTTAAACATCTAAACATGCAAAGCCACAAATTTGTATAAAACCGTATTTTGACCTCATTAAAATAAAAATGAGACGAAGTGTTATTTTTATCATGGAGACACTGGGGATGAAGCCATTTTGGAAACTGCTGACAAGAGGCAGAAAGAGAACCTGGCTCCCTGATGACATCATCCAGCATAAGTTATCAACCAAACTATAAAGTCTGACCTAGTCCCTAGACTTCTGTTATACATAATATATTTGGTTATTGTTTAAAAACACAGCTGTAGCTTAAACTGATTTGTACTACTATTTGTAGTGCCGTCTAACTAGATAAAACTCTTTATATTATTTATATACCAAAGTATAAGTCCTCAATTCAAAACAAATACCAAAAATTGAAAGTGCTTCACTACTGAAAACCAATACTTCCCAAGGAAAAAAGTAGAATCACTTACCGAGCTGTGAACATTTTACAAACAAAACATTTTCTGGTCCAAAGCCAATGCTTCTTGATGATAAGGGGATAAAGTGTCTTATCCAGGCAGTCGTCATGATGCACAAGCCTTTTGTACATGAAAAAATAAATGATGTGCAAATTTTTGTGATCTGTAATGAAATACATCCTTACCTCAAAATGAACAATACAGTAGGTATATTTTCAATTTGTTGTGTTCCATAAAACACTTCCTCCAAAGGACATTTGGGATTAAACACTATTTTCTTTTCTGTGAAATTTCCCAAATCTCTCTAGGGCCATGTACACTGTGACTCTTGAGCGGGAAATGCAGGCAGCATTACCTGGGTGAATTTCTTCAAAACTGTGCTTTGTTTACTTAGTACTTTTTTTATGGAACACAGTTTGAGAAAGTGTACTCAGTGCTACAGATTAAGTGGTTTTGAATTACAAACATGGCTCTTTTTAATTAAATTCCTTTACTGAAAATCCAAATCTGGCTTTGGTATATAAACACCAATACAGTATGCTAACACATATACACGGAATTTAGAAAGATGGTAATGATGACCCTGTATGCGAGACAGCAAAAGAGACACAGATGTGTAGAGCAGACTTTTGGACTCTGAGGGAGAGGATGGGATGAGATGGGAGAATGGCATTGAAACACGTATACTATCATGTAAGAAACGAATCGCCAGTCTATGTCCGATGCAGGATACAGGATGGTAGGGGCAGATGGACGGGGATGACCCAGGGAGATGATATGGGGAGGGAGGTGGGAGGGGGGTTCATGTTTGGGAACGCATGTATACCTGTGGTGGATTCATGTCAATGTATGGCAAAACCAATACAGTATTGCAAAATAAAGTTAAATATTAAAAAACAAAATAATGTGAATTGCTAGGATTTTAGTTTTAGGTATCAGAATTAAGAAAATTTAAAAATGGAAAGTCAGTTTCACCACTAATCAGCTTAGTGGGTTTGGATAAACCCTTAACCGTGTTAGACCCCCCCAGTTCTTCATTTGAAAAATGAAGGGCACGTACAACAGTATTCTAAAAACGCCTTAAGAATTATAAAATTTGATTTTTTTTTCTCCAGTAACAAAGGGTAGCACTATATTAACTTCACCATCAAAAAGTGATTTGTTCAGTCGCTAAGTCGTGTCTGACTCTCTGTGACCCCATGGACTGCAGCATGTCCTTCATCAGAAAATGATAAACTTGATAGCTTCGGTTCAGTTCAGTCGCTCAGTCGTGTCCGACTCTTTGCAACCCCATGAATCGCAGCACGCCAGGCCTCCCTGTCCATCACCAACTCCCAGAGTTCACTCAGACTCACGTCCATCGAGTCAGTGATGCCATCCAGCCATCTCATCCTCTGTCGGCCCCTTCTCCTCCTGCCCCCAATCCCTCCCAGCATCAGAGTCTTTTCCAATGAGTCAACTCTTCTCATGAGGTGGCCAAAGTACTGGAGTTTCAGGTTTAGCATCTTTCCTTCCAAAGAAATCCCAGGGCTGATCTTTAGAATGGACTGGTTGGATCTCCTTGCAGTCCAAGGGACTCTCAAGAGTCTTCTCTGACACCGCAGTTCAAAAGCATCAATTCTTCAGTGCTCAGCTTTCTTCACAGTCCCAACTCTCACATCCATACATGACCACTGGAAAAACCATAGCCTTGACTAGACGGACCTTAGTCGGCAAAGTAATGTCTCTGGTTTTGAATATGCTATCTAGGTTGGTCATAACTTTTCTTCCAAGGAGTAAGCGTCTTTTAATTTCATGGCTGCAGTCACCATCTGCAGTGATTTTGGAGCCCCCCAAAATAAAGGCTGACACTGGTTTCCCATCTATTTCCCATGAAGTGATGGAACTGAATGCCATGATCTTCGTTTTCTGAATGTTGAGCTTTAAGCCAACTTTTTCACTCTCCTGTTTCACTTTCATCAAGAGGCTTTTGAGTTCCTCTTCACTTTCTGCCATAAGGGTGGTGTCATCTGCATATCTGAGGTTATTGATATTTCTCCCGGCAGTCTTGATTCCAGCTTGTGTTTCTTCCAGCCCAGCGTTTCTCATGATGTACTCTGCATATAAGTTAAATAAGCAGGGGGACAATATACAGCCTTGACGTACTCCTTTTCCTATTTGGAACCAGTCCAGTTCTAACTGTTGCTTCCTGACATGCATACAGATTTCTTAAGAGGCAGGTCAGGTGGTCTGGTATTCCCATCTCTCTCAGAATTTTCCAGTTTCTTGTGACCCACAGTCAAAATCTTTGGCATAAAAATAAAGCAGAAATAGATGTTTTTGTGGAACTCTTGCTTTTCCCATGATCCAGTGGATGTTGGCAATTTGATCTCTGGTTCCTCTGCCTTTTCTAAAACCAGCTTGAAACATCTGGAAGTTCACGGTTCACGTATTACTGAAGCCTGGCTTGGAGAATTTTGAGCATTACTTTGCTAGTGTGTGAGATGAGTGCAATTGTGCAGTAGTTAGAGCATTCTTTGGCATTGCCTTTCTTCCGGATTGGAATGAAAACTGACCTTTTCCAGTCTTGTGGCCACTGCTGAGTTTTCCAAATTTGCTAGCATATTGATAGCTTGATAGCTTACCAACTATTAAACTATGGGATAGCAATGAATGATTAAATCCTCCTCTAAGATAAAAATTACTTGTGAAAGGCGTACAGTTGTGTCCAACTCTTTGCGATCCCATGGACTGTACAGTCCATGGAATTCTCCAGGCCAGAATACTGAGCCTTTCCCTTCTCCAGGAGATCTTCCCAGCCCAGGAATCGAACCAGGGTCTCCTGCATTGCAGGTGGATTCTTTACCAACTGAGGGAAGAATTACTTGTAGTCAATTACATTAAAAAACTCCCTAGGAAAGTCCTACATAGCAAATGCTTAGTAAGTGAAAATTGCTCTTCTAAGTTGCCTTGAATTTTAGGAATGATGCTGTACACCTACACTATGAGAAATGTAAGGACACTTGAATCATCAGAGAAAAGTGGATTGTCTTCCGTCTCATGCTTATTCTGAGTCATATCCCCCTCATCTGAGTGAAGAGCAAGCAGAACAGCTTATATAAAACTTAGAAAAGAAACACATTATCAAAGAAATATATAATTTAAAGTCCTATAAATCTATGAGGTTTATGAGTGATTCTGGCTCTTGTTTCAGCAATTCTTCCTAAGAGGCCAACTGTTTGCCATTCACTTAACTGCCTCTTTTTAATACAGCTTTTCAACAGAACTACTAAACTTTGGTTAAATAGATATTTAATGTTTAAATTATGACTAATGAATTATAGGTTCATTTTCTCATGCAACACTTTTGTTTTCTAGCTACTAATTCTCTCATGTTTGTATTTCCTTATTAGGTTTCAGTGTACCTGTCACTAACTCAGTTGCTTATTTGCTGACAGAATGGGATCGTGCTCTTCACGTGGGCCACACACCAGTGGGAGGTCTAGCAGTCTTGGGACATGCTTCCTGAGTCCTCGGGTCCAGCTCCAATCTCTGGACTCAGCTGTTCTCTAGGTCTGCTCTACAGCTATCATTCTGAGAGTTCCTTTTATGTCTTTATCTATCCTGCTTTGCATTCCATGTTTTCCTTTTTCAAGGTTTACTCTTTGTGTGAAGTCTTTCACACAAAGTACATTCCTGAGAATGAGGGCATGGGAAGTAATTTTTGGAGACTGGTCACTAAAACCAAAAAATAAGAAAAAAAAAGTAGAGGCAGGGAAAGCCATCAGCATGAGTCATTGCTCCATAAAAACATCTTCACTGTCTCTCAGAAGAAATCAAACCAAGACCAAGGTTGGAGCAGAGCTTATTCCTATACTATGGTAATCTTTCATAAACAGAGGTTTCCTAATAAGGAAATGAAAAGCTTTATTCATTAGAGATACCAGCTACACAGACTTTATAATCCCTAACTCTCATTTTAGACTACTTAAGTCATTCCCACTCTAAATCTTTATCAAAGCACTAAGTCTTCGTATTTGTCAAACATTAGAATTATTATTCTCTTTCTCCAGTTCCCTTTTATTTCCTTCAAATTCTGGCAAAAAGAAAAGAAACCCAGAAATGCATATGCAAAGCAAAGGGTCTATATGAAATACAAAATGGATGGTTACTACTTGAATAACAGCTGTCCAATACACAAATGAAGATACTTTAATAGAGTATTTACAGATTTCTAACCCCTAAATAAATACTTTTATGACAAAAATCTAGCCTCTATTATATTTGTCTTTATAATGGCACTGTGGAAATATAATTTTTAGTATTTTTTAATGGAGGAGGGGGCCCATGGAGACTCACAGAAGTCATACACTGTGTTTGGGCAGAAGAGGAGCTTCAGTTATTTTTCTGGGTTTTTGGCATATTCTACCATTTCAAATAGGGTTTCCCTGGTAGGTCAGATGGTAAAGAATTTGACCACAATGCAGGAGACCTGGGTTTGATCCCTGGGTCAAGAAGATTTCCTGAAGAAGGGATCGTCTTCAGAGATCCAATATGGGGGTTCTCCAGAGAACCCACTCCAATATTCTTGCTTGGAGAATTCTATGGACAGACTGTGGCATTACAAAGAGTTGGACCATTTCAAATGGCTCACACTGGTTAAACAGTATTTATTACAGATTTTCTAAGACAAGATGCAGATGCAGAGTTGGTCACTGTAGAAAAAGCAAACGTTCTTGCTGCTCCTAAGTCAAGCTGCAGTGATCATTTCTTTCATTCCTCTTATTTCAAACAAATCTACCCATGGTTTTCTACTGTGAAATAAAACAGGACAAATGTTCTGAGTGCTATCACTTACCTTATGTCAGTAATGACAACAACGTGTTCACAGTCTCCCTGGTGACAGTATAAGTAAGGAAAACCCACTTTAATATACAAGTCATTGAAGGTGAAGTCTTCCATCTTAGCCGTCTGAAACTTTCCATAGCCTCTATCATGTGACTCTGACCACTCAATGATGGTTCTGAGGAGGAAAAAGGCAAGGATATGTCATTGCTCCAAACAGTTTGCAACTGTAGTATTTCACAAAAGCGGCTCACCCAATTAATTGGTTGGACAATTAACCATCTTGAGGCAAAAATCAGAGTGGTTGGTTGATACATGTTGCCAAGTAGGAAGAAATCTGAATTTTTCTGTATCCATGAGAGCAGCAGTTCACAAAGTAAGGTCCTGAAACCCCCCGAGAGGTTGATGTGGTCAAAAATATCTTTGCAGTAATCCTAAAATGTTATTTGCCCTTTCAACTGTTTTTCTCTCATAAACACCAGTTTTCAGGAGGCTAAATGATGTGTAATCATTTAAGATTGAATGGAAAATGTATAACATCACTCTTCTATCTGTTTGGAAAAGTTTTTTCATAAAAATGTAATTAATGGTAACTGTAATTGGACTATTTGAAGATGATGATGATTTTTTTTAAGTTTTGGCTGCACTGGGTCTCCACTGCTCCACAGGCTTTCTCTAGGTGGAGAGAGCAGGGGCTACTCTCTAGCTGTAGTGTGTGGCCTTCTCCTTTTGGTGGCTTCTCATGTTGCAGAGCATGGGTTTGAGGGCACATGGGCTCAGCAGTTGCGGCATTTGGACTCCAGAGCGCAGGCTCACTAGCTGTGGCACACGGGCTTAGCTGCCCTGTAGCATGTGGGATCTTCCCAGACCAGGGATTGAACTGGTGTCCCCTGCATTGCAAGGCAGATTCTTAACCACTGGAACACCAGGGAAGCCCAGATTATTTAAATTAGTTAATATTTTAAAATATTTCTTAGTTTTGATTTCTAGTATGGTGAATATTTATAGCTATAACCCACATAAAAGCTCTTTGGAGTCGATTATTCACAGTATGAAGGCATGTGGAGACCAAGTTTGAGAACTGCTACGTTAGAATATAGATACAAGTGGTTATAATGAAAGAGAATGAAAGAGTTTATATAACACTCAGAAAAACTATACATATATACATACTCTAGTTGTCAGGACACCAGTAATAAAAGTATGGTAATACTTTTATGTAGATAGCATGATGTCAGACACAGATTTTTCATATTATATACATAAACAACTTATATATATCCACTCACCTAGGACAAAGAGTATACATCTGACAAGTCAAAAAAAAAGTGAATTTACTACCACCTAAATATGAAGAACAGAGATTAATAAAGTGTTGAAGTAGAATTTACTTTTTTCCAGATGTTATCTATAAGACTCAACACAAGATAAACTATAATTTCTGAAACAGTAGATAATGTTTTTTTTAAAAAAGGTTTAGATAGCTGGCAAAGGTCTTGAAATAATATATGTATGTCTTTGGTAAAAATAATTTTCTTACAGTGCTAAAAATTTGATTAACTTACTATAACCTAGGCCAACTGGATGAAATAACTTTGAAAATATTTTAAAAATTTGAGAGAGACTTTTTAATCGTAAAACTAGTAAAACAATATAACAAAATGATTCCTTGGCAAAGATCCTTAACACACTAATAATAGGACTTGTGGAGATAACCCTATTTTGATGAGAAACAGCAAAGACTTTGAGAAGATTTTTGGAAACTATACCTGCTCAAATCTCTGCACTCAGGGTATCTTTTATCATTATAAAATGTTCCTTCAAAATAAAAGAAGGCTGATTTGTATAGGTCCTAAAAAAAAAAACAGATGGTATTGAGAAAAAATTCAGTGCTAACCATTATAAAATTGCTCTAAGTATTCCAAATTTGTATGTCATAAAATTACACTAGTAGGTTTTACAGTTATTTCATGCACCCTCACAGAATATGCTCAGCTCATTAATATTTAACAGGAACCTATGTGATAAGGTGTTATCTTGGTCACCAGGGATAAAGACACAGATACAATCCTTGCTACTGTTTTCAATTCTTTCCTACTGCTGTTTTAATCTCTAGGTTTGATTTAAATTTGTATGTTGTCCTGAGATTCATGAAAGCAACCCAATTAAAAACGTGTCAATATTATTTTATGATATGCATACACAGCAGTGACAATTATTTTAGATACCAGAACTGAAAACTAAGCAAAAGTCACCTCGCTGATGTCTCCCCAGTGATAATGACAATGATCATGGAATTATGTTATCCTTTTTTGTATTTTCAAATAACTTGTAGGCAAGCAGAATGTGAATATCTATTCTTACGGAAGCAACCTTGCCCAAAGTACCATAGAACCCTCAGGTTTCAACTTTCACACTACTACCCCTTGTATCAGGGCAGTGGTCTCAATTCTGACCGCCTAACAGAATTACAAAAATACCAAAGACCAAGTCTCACCTCAGATCTATTCAGTGAAAATTTCTGAGGATTTGGCTCAGGCACTAGTATTTTCCCAACCCCTCAGGAGAGTCAGATGTGCAGGCGACTCTGGGAACCACTGTTAGGCTTGTCCTTCACCATTTGCATGGAATTACATGCCTGGGTGAGGGTCAGAAGAGGGTCTTTTCCCTTAACCCACACTTACTGCTCAGACCTCAGTTTCCTCAACCTGTACAGTGAGAATATCTGTCATGCACGCTATCTTATAGGACTGTGGTGAGAATCAAAAGCAGTTTAGGAACGTTACAGAAGTTATGTAAGCTTCAGGCATTGAAAAATATTACACTAAGATGGCCTAATTTCTCTCCTACTTCATTGAGGATTTGATTTTTCTCTCTTATTTTTCTTCATTCCCCTATTTACAGCTCACCTGGCACTGGTGTCAGATACCCTTCTAAGACTGGCTACACTGTTTCTTCTCAGACTATTCAATCTCCTGACTTTCCATTTCCTCATGTAAAATCTGAGTAAAGCCAACACCTTCTTCCCATGTGGTTGCAGAGATAAAAAGATATAATATGATGCCATGCCTGCCTACTATAACACAAAATCCACCACTTAACATACTTCTAAACCCTCAAAGAGGTAAGGAAGCTACGATCCAAACTAAAGATTCTGAAAGAATCACTACTGCCTTATTTTGGAAACAAAACAAAATTTAGTATACATAACATATAGAACTTCATATTAAGTGATTCAGGCAACTTAAAACCTTTGGTCTAATTATTAATTAGAAAGGGAAGTCTAAAAGAACAAAAATCTTTTCCTTACATTATTACATAAATGGATAGGTGGGAGTAATCTCAATAACAGTTAACTTTCTTTTCTAATGGTAACCAGAGATCCTAATGAGTTTCCCTATTTTGTCAGCTAGTTTAAGCCAAACAAGTTCCAAGGGAGGGAAATTACCAACTGATATGGAAAAATTAGTGCCAAGAAGTCACTTTCACTACTAATCTAAGGTAACCTAAAGATCTATCAAAGTAACTATGGATAACCAGTATGATCATTTAACAAAGTCGTTATTTATATGTCATTTTAGGTGTCTAATAGTCATTTATCCTCTTGCTGACATTCAAGTCTGGAACATCAGAACCTCAGGAACATTCCTAAGACCTGCTAGGAGGAAAATGGTAATGGGTGAAAGAAATGTCAGATAAGCTTGGGTAGGAAAGGTTTTACAACTTAAATTTATGTTACCATTCTTCCTATACCAAGGCTTTACTTATAATAAAGAACAATAATATATGCATAAAGTTGTCTAAAAGTTCCTCTTTGTTGTTGTTTAGTCACCAAGTTATGTCTGACTCTTTGCAACCCCACAGACTGTAGCCCACCAGGCGCCTCTCTCCATGGGATTTCCCAGGCAAGAATACTGGAGTGCGTTGCCTTCTCCAGTGGCTCTCCCTGACCAGGGATTGAACTCACATCTCCTGCACTGGCAAGTGGATTCTTTACCATTGAGTCACTAGGGAAGCCTGAGAGTTCTTTTAAGGGATTACTGACAAAAAGAGATCTTCTAATCTGAGCAATATTAAAAAGATCAATAGATCAGACATTAAAACCTGAAAAACCACTAAAAAAAATAAAATAAAATAAACCCAAACTAGCTATCTGGGGAAAAAAAAAAAAAAACCCTAAGCAGAAAATGACTCTGATTTTATACACATATTCTATTTTTTTATTCTTAAAATCTTTATTAATAGGATTGAGTAAAAGGAATACTTTCTTTTTTCTTTTATTTTTAATTTAATTAGTTTAATTGGAGGCTAATTACTTTACACTATCATGGTGGTTTTTGCCATACATTGACATGAATCAGCCATGGGTGTACATGTGTTCCCCATCCTAAATCACTCTCCCACCTCCCTCACATCCCATCCCTCAGGGTCATCCCAGTTCACCAGCCCTGACCACCCTGTCTCATGCCTCGAACCTGGCCTGGAGATCTGTTTCATATATGATAATATACATGTTTCAATGCTATTCTCTCAAATCATACCACCCTCGCCTTCTCCCACAGACTTCAAAAGACTGTTCTATACGTTTGTGTCTTGTTTGCTGTCTCACATATAGGATCATCGTTCTCATCTTTCTAAATTCCATATTTATGTGTTATTATATGTATTGGTGTTTTTCTTTCTGACTTGCTGACTTACTTTTCTTTCTTCACTCTGTATAATAGGCTCCAGTTTCATGTACCTCATTAGCACTGATACAAATGCATTCTTTTTAATGGCTACATAACATTCCATTGTGTATATGTACCATAGCTTTCTTATCCATTCGGCTGCTGATAGACATCTAGGTTGCTTCCATGTCTTGGCTATTGTAAACAGTGCTGCGATGAACATTGGGGTACACGTGTCTCTTTCAATTCTGGTTTCCTTGGTGTGCATGCCCATCAGTGGGATTGCTGGGTCATATGGCAGTTCTATATCCGGTTTTCTAAGGAATCTCCATACTGTTCTCCATAGTGGCTGTACTAGTTTGCATTCCCACCAACAGTCTAAGAGGGTTCCCTTTTCTCCACACTCTCTCCAGCAGTTATTGTTTGTAGACTTTTTGACAGCAGCCATTCCGACTGGCATGAGATGGTACGTCACTGTGGTTTTCATTTGCATTTCTCTGATAATGAGTGATGTTGAGCATCTTTTCATGTGTTTGTTAGGCATCTGTATGTCTTCTTTGGAGAAATGTCTGTTTAGTTCTTTGGCCCATTATTTTGATTGGGTCGTTTATTTTTCTGGAATTGAGCTGCAGGAGTTGCTTGTATATTTTTGAGATTAATTCTTTGTCAGTTGCTTCATTTGCTATTATTTTCTCCCATTCTGAAGGCTGTCTTTTCACCGTGCTTAAAGTTTCCTTCATTGTGCAAAAGCTTTTAAGTTTAATTAGGTCCCATTGGTTTATTTTTGCTTTTATTTCCATTACTCTGGGAGGTGGGTCATAGAGGATCCTGCTGTGATTTATGGCAGAGAGTGTTTCACCTATGTTTTCCTCTAGGAGTTTTATAGTTTCTGGTCCTACATTTAGATTTTTAATCCATTTTGAGTTTATTTTTGTGTATGGTGTTAGAAAGTGTTCTGCTGCTGCTGCTAAGTCGCTTCAGTAGTGTCCAACTCTGTGCAACCCCATAGACGGCAGCCCACCAGGCTCCCCCGTCCCTGGGATTCTCCAGGCAAGAACACTGGAGTGGGTTGCAATTTCCTTCTCCAATGCATGAAAGTGAAAAGTGAAAGTGAAGTTGCTCAGTCACATCCAACTCTTAGCGACCCCGTGGACTGCAGCCTACCAGGCTCCCCTGTCCATGGTATTTTCCAGGCAAGAGTACTGGAGTGGGGTGCCATTGCCTTCTCCAAGAAAGTGTTCTAGTTTCATTCTTTTCCAAGTGATTGACCAGTTTTCCCAGCACCACTTGTTAAAGAGATTGTCTTTTCTCCATTGTATATTCTTGCCTCCTTTGTCAAAGATAAGGTGTCCATAGGTGTGTGGATTTATATCTGGGCTATTTTGTTCCATTGATCTATATTTCTGTCTTTGTGCTAGTACCATACTGTCTTGATGACTGTAGCTTTGTAGGATAGCTGAAGTCAGGCAAGTTGACTCCTCCAGTTCCATTCTTCTTTCCCAAGATTGTTTAAGATTGCTTTAGCTATTCGAGGTTTTTTTGTATTTCCATACAAATTGTGAAATTATTTGTTCTAGTTCTGTGAAAAATACCATTGGTAGCTTGATAGAGATTGCATTGAATCTATAGATTGCTTTGGGTAGTACATTCATTTTCACTATATTAATTCTTCTGATCCATGAACATGGTATATTTCTCCATCTATTTGTGTCATCTTTGATTTCTTTCATCAGTGTTTTATAGTTTTATACACACACACACACACACACACACACACACACTGGTCTTTTGTTTCTTTAGGTAGACTTATTCCTAAGTATTTTATTATTTTCATTGCAATGGTGAATGGAATTGTTTCCTTAATTTATCTTTCTGCTTCCTCATTGTTCAGTTCAGTTCAGTTGCTCAGTCGTGTCCGACTCTTGGCGGCCCCATGAATCGCAGCACACCAGGCCTCCCTGTCCATCACCAACTCCCGGAGTTCACTCAGACTCATGTCCATCGAGTCAGTGATGCCATCCAGCCATCTCATCCTTGGCCGTCCCCTTCTCTTCCTGCCCCCAATCCCTCCCAGCATCAAAGTCTTTTCCAATGAGTCAACTCTTCACATGAGGTGGCCAAAGTACTGGAGTTTCAGCTTTAGCATCATTCCTTCATGTATAGGAATGTAATTTCTGTGTGTTAATTCTATATCCTGCAACTTTACTATATTCATTGATTAGCTCTAGTAATTTTCTGGTGGTGACTTTAGGGTTTTCTATGTAGAGGATCATGTCGTCTGCAAACAGTGAGAGTTTTACTTCTTCTTTTCCAATCTGGATTTCTTTTTCTTCTCTGATTGCTGCGTTGAAATAGTAGTGGTGAGAGTGGGCACCCTTGTCTTGTTCCTGATTTTAGGGGAAATGCTTTCAATTTTTCACCATTGAGGATAATGTTTGCTGTGGGTTTATCATATATGGCTTTTATTATGTTGAGGTATGTTCCCTCTATGCCTGCTTTCTGGAGGGTTTTTATCATAAATGGATGTTGAATTTTGTCAAAGGCTTTCTCTGCATCTACTGAGATAATCATATGGTTTTTATCTTTCAATTTGTTACTGTGGTGTGTCACAATGATTGATTTGTGGATATTAAAGAATCCTTGCATCCCTAGGATAGAGCCCACTTGGTCATGATATATGATCTTTTTAATATGTTGTTGGATTCTGTTTGCTAGAATTTTGTTAAGGATTTTTGCATCTATGTTCATCAGTGATATTGGCCTGTAGTTGTTTTTTTTGTGTGTGTGTGTGGCATCTTTGTCTGGTTTTGGTATTAGGGTGATGGTGGCCTCATAGAATGAGTTTGGAAGTTTACCTTCCTCTGCAGTTTTCTGGAAGAGTTTGAGTAGGATAGGTGTTAGCTCTTCTCTGCATTTTTGGTAGAATTCAGCTGTGAAGCTGTCTGGTCCTGGGCTTTTGCTTGCTGAAGATTTCTGATTACAGTTTTGATTTCTGTGCTTGTGATGGGTCTGTTAAGATTTTCTATTTCTTCTTGGTTCAGTTTTGGAAAGTTATACTCTTCTAAGAATTTGTCCGTTTCTTCTAAATTGTCCATTTTATTGGCATTAGTTGCTGATAGTAGTCTCTTATGATCCTTTGTATTTCTGTGTTGTCTGTTGTGATTTCTCAATTTGCATTTCTAATTTTGTTGATATGATTCTTCTCCCTTTGTTTCTTGATGAGTGTGGCAAATGGTTTATCTATTTTATTTATATTCTCAAAGAACCAGCTCTTAGCTTTGTTGATTTTTTGCTATGGTCTCTTTTGTTTCTTTTGCATTTATTTTTGCCCCAATTTTTATGATTTCTTTCCTTTGAACCCTGGGGTTCTTCATTTCTTCCTTTTCTAGTTGCTTTAGGTATACACATATTTTAAAATTTTACTTCATTCCTTAAGTACTAGAGTCTAAGACAAACATTAGCAAAACACATTACATTTTAGACATGGCTTTTAGAAAAGATTTAAGTACCCTGGCCCAGTTCTCCTAGTCCTCTCACACACCAAATTGCTCAAGGAAAGTATTTTATTTAAGTCCTGCTTATTGACTGGAATAAAGATTCTTATCTTCTCAGCTACAAGACCTGCAAGTAAATAATTTATTCCATGATTACCAGTAGAATACATGCCAAACATCTCCCTATTTAAAAAAATCATTATAACATAAGGACTTATTTTCAGTTTGTTAGGTGTGACAATGGCATGGGGTAAACAAATGCAATAATTCTGGCAAAATGCTGAGAACTGTTGAAGGTGGATAATGGGTACATAAGGCTCATTATACTATTCTCTTTTTTTTTTTTACCTTTTTATTTTATATGAGGGTATAGCCAATTAACAATATTGTTAGTTTCAGGTGAACAGCAAATGCTCTCGGCCATACATATACGTCTGTCTTTTTTGTGTGTGTATTTAGAATTTTCCAAGGGAAAACTTTACAATAAAAAAATCATAAAATACAAATGTTAGTCAATGAAATAAAAATTTTTCCACAGATCAAACAACTATTAGCATCAGGAAAATTTCACTTAATTATATGAGTTCACCTTTCTAAAAACACAGTTGGAGAACAAGGAGACAAATTAAACAGGTCCCTGAACAGGCAAAGATTCCACAAAGTGTATGTACTAGAATCTTGCCCTTAACCAGCACAGCTCAAGTTTTCATGTAGTGCTTGTTCACCAAATAAACAAAAGGATAGGGGAAAGATGTCTAAAGCCAGGCATAGTGCCAACACAGCAAAGAACAAACGTGGGGCTTTGAAGGCAAGTTGACAATGGCCTGAATCTAGCTTCCACCACTCCTTACCCAACAGGGTTAACTTACGACAATGCTCTGATCACCTTTTTCCTACCTGTAAAATGGTGATATTCTTTCCAAAGATACTGAACTATCAACTAGTGTATTATACAGCTGGCACATGATAAGTGCTAAATAATAAGAGGATATTATTTTAATACATGGAAGAGGGAGAAACAATGTAAAAGCAGATGTGTAAATAGTTAAAAATAGGACTATGGGTCATTTAGTTTCTTGGTTAGAAAGCTACTGAAGGCATGAGTGCTGATGTACAAACACAATAAACTAAACAAGTCTGGTTAAAAACACTCTCCAGGGTTCCTGGAGCTAAGACTGATTCCCAGATTTGACTCACTGCTTCGAGCAGTTATCACATGCATGAAATAAGGAGGGTAAATTCATATTTTTCTTATTAAACTGATCTTATAAACTTATAGCTATACCTTGTTTTTTTTTTTCTCATAGGGTAGAGAAACTTTGCATAAGATTGTTCCTCCTTTAAAAGAAACGGTAAACCTTCTATCTCCTAGTGTGCATAAAGACTTGAGATTCCACTTGTTTCTCTTTAGTGTTTACCTTCAAAAGCACCAAACTGACAAACCTGAAGAACCCCAGTATCTTATAACCATTTTCAGTGTAACTCAGAAAGTATGCTGCTCTCCATGCCAGTCACCAAAAAGATTGGAACACAGCCAATCTTGTGGGGCAGACAAAGGTATCAAATAGTATCACATATTATTACAAAGCATTAGAATCGATACATGAAACATGCCAGAGTGGCAAACAGAAGAACTTCAAGAAGAATCTCGTAAGTGAGAGCAAGGGCTTCCCACCCATGTTCAAACACTCAGAGGCATAAAACAGTATGGTATGCTTGAGGAAGACAAAAAGTCACTGTGGCTGAAGCCTAAGGTGTAAAAGAAGGGAGGTGAATAAAACATCTTCACAAAAGGCCTTATTTGTCAGCCTAAGGAGCCCGGACTACAGACAATGGAGAACCACTGAGATGTTTGGATTGAAGAATCACAGGATCAATTTTTTAAACATTTTATTCTCTTAGAGCGGTTTTAGGTTTACAATAAAATAGGAAGGTAGAGGTTTCCCATGTAGCCCATGCCCCCACACACATGCATGGCCTGCCTGCATTATCAACACCATTCACCAAAATGGTACATTTGTTACCAAGGATAAACCTACACCAACACATCACAATCACCCAGTGTCCAGAGAGTTCCCTCTTGGTGTTTGATTTGTTTTTAAAAGACATCTTAAGTGGCATGTATAGGACAGTCTTAAAGTGGGAAAACCAGTTAACAAGTCTCTATAATAGTTCCTGGAGAAGATGCTGAGTGCCCAAACTAAAGCATACAGCAGTGGGAAAAACAGAGTCTGGAGCTATTAAGGCAGAATAAAGAGGAATGGAAAAGGAGAATTTCATCTGAAGATAAAGGGAGATGGTAGAGTAATGAGGTCAAGACTAAATGTTGAGCTTGAGGTATTCTGGTTTATTTATTCAACAAGGACTTGACCACTTCGTCTGTGCCACACATCATGACAGAAATACACCTCTGTATTCCTAATTTCTAAATTCCTCTGTATTCCTGTATTCCTAAAACAAAGACCCTACCCTTATGGTTCAAGAGAAGACAGACAAACATATAACTTCACATTAGGTAGTGTTATTAGCAAGTCTCGGGAAGAGAGGGAAAGATCTCTTTGTCAAGGCAACATCAGAAACATGAAGAAATGAGAGAGGGAGCCATCTGAATACCTGGATCAATAACAATACCTAAGGTGAGGAAACAAGAGAAACAAAAGCTCTGAGCAGGACCCTGCTTAGCATTTATGAGAAAGAGCAAGAATGGCTCGTGGTGTGAAGGCAACAAGTGACAAAGAGGGTGTTAGGATATAAAGTCCAGAGGCAGACAGGACCACAGAAAGGACTTTGTATTTTATTCTAGATATAAGAGGAAGCCTCTAGAGACTTTCGAGTTGAAAAGCAACAGGGTCTGCCTGATACTTTAGAGTATCATTCTGGCTTGGTGTAAAGGATAAACAGAAGTGTGAAAGGGAGCAGCGGGAATGGTCACCAGGCTACTCCACAGTTCAGGCAAGAGATGGTCTTCCACCTGTGAAGCAGATACACGGGCAGATCCTAAACTTGAAAGTAGAGCCACAGCACCTGTTGACGCCTTCCATGTGGGATGAAAAGGAGGCAAAGATGATTCCAAGGTTGTTGGTTCAAGTGACCAGGTGTAGAATGAGCATATTTACTGAGATGGAAACACTGAGGAAGGTGCAGATTTGAGGAGGAAGAGAGAACTAGAGTCTGTTTCTGAACATACTAACTAGGTTTAAAGTGGCTATCAGGTTCAGTAATGGTCAAGGAGGCAACTGGAGAAAATAAATCTGGAGTTTGGAGATACTGAGATTGGAGATAACAAATCTGGACTAGGAATCTGGATTCACCTTGATTCAAAGGGCTTTGTAACATTCACCAGTTAGGAGGATCAGAAGCATCCAGCAGGGGAGTAAAACAGTCAGTCGGACAGGAAGAAAATGAGGCGGGTGTAATGTCTTAAAAGCCAAGTTAAGACAGTGGTTCAAGGAAGAAGGAATATTTACTTGTGTCATGTGCTGATGAGAGATCAAGTAAGATGAGAAATCAATCTGTGGCAACAACAATGAAGTGATTTTGGTGGAGTGGTGATGAACAAGAGTGCGTGTAGGACAAAGGGGAGAGAAAAAGAGAAACAGTGAGCTGAGGCACTATTATTAATTCATAATTCCTGAGTCAGTTTAATGAGAAGAAAACAGAAAAATGAGATGGTAGCCAGAGGAAGATACATGGTAAGAGAAGGTCTGTTAGCATAGGAGATAGTACAGTCTATTTGTGTACTGATGGGACAGGCAACAGAAGGGAAAAGCTGATGATGCAGGGAAAAAAGGGGATAGTACAAGAACAGAGTCCTTGGTTATACAGTGGGGTTGGAATCTAGCAGACACCTAGGCTGGCTTTGATAGCAGCAGTTTTAATCTGTCCAGTGTAACAGGTGGGAAGGAGAATGCACAGGCAGATGGGTAAATGTGGGAGAGAGATGACAGAAAATTCTCTTCTGATAACTTATTTTCTCAGTGAAATAAACAGCAGCTGAAGGGGAGTGACGAGGAAAAGATGTTGGCAGTTTCAGAAGGAACAAAACAGCTACCTTGAAAAGTGGAAGGGTGTATCAAGTATAGAGAGGTGGTAAAAATGCCACGCAGCACTGAGGCTAAGTGAGAATGTCCAGTAGACACTTACAAAGAATGAGTTTGGAAACCAAGAGAGAAAGAGATTCATAAAGACTGGAGTATACTTAAAACCATGAAAATTAAAACTGGGGGGAAAGCCCAGGAGATGAATTTAGAATAAGAATTAAGATGAGACCTAAGTTATAACGGCATTTATGTGGCTGATGATAAAGGAACGAGCCAAAAAAAGAGATTCTGATGGTTCACGTCCAAACTCTACTGGACATACTAATTGTTCCAAACAGCTTTTTAGTGACCTACAGGAGATGCTGTCCCTCTTAAATATGCCAGTAAATCTGAGGTCCTCTGCCAGAGTTGTAACAGCTAATAGAATTGGGTCAAGCTTGCTCTGTGATGAAATTCAGAAGGACCAGGCCCTACTACATTATCGAGTAAGCAATCCCTTCTGAAAACTGTGGGTGTACCATCTGCGTTTCTATCCTGTTTCAGTGAGTATGGAAGGTTTCTCTGTTCTTTTGAGAGCAGCACCCTGAGAAGTACCAGCAAGGCCCAATGTCACAGGGTATGCCCCTGTTTGCTTCTGTCCGTGGGTTGAAAGGTTCTTCTGTGGGCAGTGATGCTCTTGGGTGAATTCCAACCCTCTGCTAGGGTCAGTTATGACAGACAAACTCATACAGAGTTTGAAAGAAGAGAGAGTAAACAGCAAATTCCAATGCTACAGTGAGGTCAAGTTGTATGCACATGGAAAAGAGACCTATTGGTTGGTACTGTGCCCTTAGAAAGAAGAGTGTACAAAGAATGGTTGAGAAATAAATGGGAGATAAAATCAAAACCAAATATAGCCTCATCTTTGAAAAGGTCTTGATGATAAAAAGAAGGGATAAGCTTGATGGAATGGCACAGAAGAAAGCATTTACTGGAATGCTTATGAGCCTATAATCCTATTTCCTTAGCTTATGATTATTATTTCCTCCTGTTCTATGATGGTTAGAAATTTTAAAAATCACCTTACTTTGCTGATGTTCTCAGGAGCCTGGTCAGGAGTGTTGCTGAATTCCCCACCAATCTGGAGGTCACTGACACAGCAAATGGAATCCCTCAGTTCCGTGAGCTTTTGACTGCCCAATACCAGCATCGTTTGGTAGGGCTTGTGTTCTTTGTGCTACAAGTCAGACAGTAAATAAATCAGTGTTCACTTAGAGACAAAGCAATTCAACTATAAATTCTGTCATGACCAGATCTGAATTAAATTACTGGTTATCTCAAGTTATACCCATAATATGCTGTCCTGAGTTTTCTTAGATTCTGCATTTGTCTACTCAGCACTGATCTTTCAAAAATATTGATTCATTTTACTTATTTGGCTGTGTCGGGTCTTAGCTGCGGCATGTAGGCTCTTGCCTGTGACTGACATGTGGGATCGTTCTTTGTGACGCAAGGCTTCTCTCTAGATGTGGCATGTGGGCTACGTAGCCCCACAGCGTGTGGGATCCTGCTACCTGACCAGGGACTGAACCCATGTCCCCTGCACTGGAAGGCAGACTCTTTACCACGGGGAGGTCCCAGCATCTATTAATTATAGGTCCAAACTACCTGTCCGTTATTTACCTCTCCCCTGGGATCCAGAGCCCATACTCTGAAACCATCTCTATCCAGTTCTTATTATACCAAGTCAGTAGTTCTCCTCTGCCCTACGTCAAACCACAGCCAGGTACCAGACACCTAGGACAGCCCCACAGCCCAGAGCCCACAGGAACTGTCCAGGCTAGCCAGTCCCAAACTGCTTACTCCGCTCTGCCTTGCCTTTCCTGTGGAAACCAGTAACGGCTGTGGCCTGTGCTCTCCCCTTGCCTCCTGACTGATCCTGGTACTTCCCCTTTGGTGCTGCGTGACGTGGCATACTCTTCGCCCCAGGAAAAGCAAGTAATGAAAATCTTTCAGTGACACTGGTCTCTGGTGCCGTCACTCAGTCATCCCCATAAATTAAAATCCTGTGAGCACAACAGACACTTGGTGCTGCGCTGCTTACATGTGCCCAAAATTCACATGCTGGAATCCTAAGGCCCAGTGTGCTGACGTCAGGAGGTGGGCCTTTGGGGTGATTGGGTCACAAGGGTGGACCCCCTCATGAATGGGATTAGTGTCTTGATAAAAAGGATGTGACCTGGGAGAGGGCGCTCACCAGATGCTGACACCCTGATCTTAGCCTTCCAGCCTCCAGAACTGTGAGAAACAAGTTTCTGTTGCTTATAAGCCACCCAGTTTGTGCTATTTTGTTATAGCAGCCAAAATGGACTAATACACCTGGCAATAAGACTTTTTTTAGTTTAAGTGAAAATTTATAACCAAGTTGCTACTAAAGTGACATTAATATGAAGAGTCTTAGGAATATAATTTCACTGACTTTTAAATTGTCCTGAAAGCTACCTCACTGAAATCAAGGAATCTATACACTACCCACGTTTGGTTTTATTAGTTTTGTTTTGCTTTGTTTTCTTTGATTGATAATTTAGGATCTTAATCAAACAGGGTATTAGATTGGTGCAAAAGTAATTGCAGTTTTTACACTGTTGAAATTTGTTGTTTGATATTGGAATATACTCTTAATAAATGTGGTTATGTTATACATCACTTTATTGCACATTTCTTGTTTTGCTAATGACTTATTACCTGCTGTTTATTTTATATTTGTTTTAGACTATGGAAATGATATTAGACAGAAAGCAAATTTGATTCTCTAATTTGAGTTCAAAATGGGTTGTAAAGCAACAGAAACAACTTGAAACATCAACAATGTGTTTGGCCCAGGAACTGCTGACAAACTGACAGTACAGTGCAAAACTTCAAGAAGTTTTGCAAAGGAGACGAGAACCATGAAGATGAGGAGCATGGTGACAGCCGCCAAAGTTAACAGAAACCAGTTGAGGGTTATCATCAAAGCAGACCCTCTTACAACTATACAAGTTTTCTAAGAACTCAGCATCAACCATTCTACAACTATTCCTCATCTGAAGCAAACTGGAAAGGTGAAAAGGTGAAAAAGTAAGTGGGTGCCCCATGGGCTGACTGAAAATCAAAAAAACCCTTCTTTCTGAAGTGTTGTCGTCCTTATTCTACACAACAACAAACCACTTCTCGATCGAATTGTGATTTGCGACAAAAAGTGGATTTTATATGAGAACTGGAGACAACCAGCTAAATGATTGGACCAAGAAGAAACTCCAAAGAACTTCCCAAAGCAAATGTGCACCAAAGACACCGTCACGGTCACTGGTGTCCTGCTGCTGGTCTGACCACTACAGCTTTCTGAATCCCAGTGAAACCATTTCATCTGAGAAGTACGCTCAGCAAATAGATGAGATGCAACCGCAACGCTGGCAGCCAGCACTGGTCCACAGAAAGGGCCCAATTCTTATGCACGACAATGCCTGACTACACATCACACAATCAGTGCTTCAAAAGTTGGATGAACTGGGCCACAAGCTTTGTCTCACCTACCACATTCACCTGACTACCAACTGACTACCACTTCTTCAAGCATCTTGACAACTTCTTAAAGGGAAAATGCTTCCACAACCAGCAGGAGGGAGAAAATGCTTTTCAAGAGTTCATCAAATCCTGAAGCATGGATTTATATGCTACAGGAATAAAAAAACTTATTTCTCACTGGCAAGATGTGTTGATTGTAATGTTTCCTATTTTGATTAATAAAGGTATGTTTGAGCCTAATTATAACAATTTAAAATTCAAAGTCTAAAACCACAATTATTTTTGTACCAATCTAATAATTAGTGCTAACTATACCACAGATGACTCATAAAAGTTTATTCACAAGTGCAATTTATGTACAGTAATGTTTCAATAAAACCTTATTAAAGTTTATGATACATCTATTTGGGAAATTAAGACTATATTAACTGCGATAGAGCTCTTTTTACTAGAAATTCCTAAGAAATTCCTGGATACCCTTGACCTGCTAACTTTCTGCATTTTCATCTAAGAGCTGTCCTTAGCTAGTTCAATAACTTCCCAAGAATTCTGAATTGGTGAAAACAAAACAAAACCCTCCTTAACCAGTTTTTCTACCAAAGGAAAAAAAAACCCTCAAGAAATAATACTATCAGAATCACTGAGGATTTACACACTTTCAGTGGCTACTAGTACAGAAATCAGATATACATTCCAACACTGTAACTATAATCCTATTACTCAAGAGATTATATGAAAATTGACTTTATGATGTTCCTTGTAAAACAAAGAACTCAAGAATATAGACAGAATGTCATATAAAACAGCATATGCTTGTGTTTATTTTGGTTCAAATAAGCTTTCAATAAACTCTCTGGTAAAAGTCACTCATATTATCTGTAAAGTCCAAAAGGTTTTACTACTGACCTTATGAAAAATCACAGGGTAAAAGATATTTACAGATAGGATAAGCTCTCCTTCTTCAATCATGTCTGCTGAATTTTCAGGCTTTTTCCCTACAGCGTGTGACTCCTAAAGAAAGAAAACAATAAGAGAAGTTAAAATCAGACACTGTGACCCAGATCAGAGGCAGTGTAGAATAAGGGCTACGAGCAAAGGCTTCAATCAGCCCTGGATTTAGCTCCTAATTCTACTTCAAGAAAATTGTTTTAAAAACCTCACTAAGCTTTAGTTTATACATCTGTAAAAAAAAGAGAAAATATTTATTTTACAGAATAGTTGCTGGGAATGTAAAACGGCACTAAGTGCATAGCAACTGATGATAAAACAGGAGTATCACCTAACGTTGGTATAATACTGACATTTACAGTCATTAACACTTTTATATAACTCCTTCCATATTATCATGGCTTCCCTTGTGGCTCAGACAATAAAGAATATGCCTGCAATGCAGGAGACCCAGGTTCTATCCCTGGGACGGGAAGATCCCTGGAGAAGGGAATGGCAACCCACTCCAGTATTCTTGCCTAGATAATTCCATGGACAGAGGAGCCTGGCAGGCTGCAATCCATGAGGGCACAAACAGTCGGATACAACTGAGCAATTTCACTTCCATATTATCAAGAAAGTTATTTGACAGATGAAACTCAGTTTCACCAATTTACCCAAGGTAAATCAGACAATTAGAATGCAAATACAGATATGTTTCACTCTAAAACACTGTTTTTACTACAGTATCACATCTTTCAGTCAGTTCAGTTCAGTCGCTCAGTCGTGTCCAACTCTTTGTGACCCCATGAATCGCAGCATGCCAGGCCTCCCTATCCATCACCAACTCCCAGAGTTCACTCAGACTCACGTCCATCGAGTCAGTGATGCCATCCAGCCATCTCATCCTCTGTCGGCCCCTTCTCCTCCTGCCCCCAATCCCTCCCAGCATCAGACTCTTTTCCAAATGAGTCAACTCTTTGCATGAGGTGGCCAAAGTACTGGAGTTTCAGCTTTAGCATCATTCCTTCCAAAGAAATCCCAGGGCTGATCTTCTTCAGAATGGACTGGTTGGATCTCCTTGCAGTCCAAGGGACTCTCAAGAGTCTTCTCCAACACCACAGTTCAAAAGCATCAATTCTTCGGCGCTCAGCCTTCTTCACAGTCCAACTCTCACATCCATACATGACTACTGGAAAAACCATAGCCTTGACTAGACGGACCTTTATTGGTAAAGTAATGTCTCTGCTTTTGAATATGCTATCTAGGTTGGTCATAACTTTCCTTTCAAGGAGTAAGTGCCTTTCAATTTCATGGCTGCAATCACCATCTGCAGTGATTTTGGAGCCCCCCAAAATAAAGTTTGTCACTGTTTCCACTGTTTCCCCATCTACTTGCCATGAAGTGATGGGACCAGATGCCATGATCTTTGTTTTCTGAATGTTGAGCTTTAAGCCAACTTTTCCACTCTCCTCTTTCACTTTCATTAAGAGGCTCTTTAGTTCTTTTTCACTTTCTGCCATAAGAGTGGTGTCATCTGCATATCTGAGGTTATTGATATTTCTCCCAGCAATCTTGATTCCAGCTTGTGCTTCTTTCAGCCTGGAATTTTTCATGATGTACTCTGCATATAAGTTAAATAAGCAGGGTGAAAATATACAGCCTTGACGTACTCCTTTTCCTATTTGGAACCAGTCTGTTGTTCCATGTCCAATTCTAACTGTTGCTTCCTGACCTGCATACAGGTTTCTCAAGAGGCAGGTCAGATGGTCTGGTATTCCCATCTCTTTCAGAATTTTGCAGTTTATTGTGATCCACACAGTCAAAGGCTTTGCCACAGTCAATAAAGCAGAAATAGATGTTTTTCTGGAACTCTCTTGCTTTTTTGATGATCCAGATGTTGGCAATTTGATCTCTGGTTCCTCTGCCTTTTCTAAAACCAGCTTGAACATCTGGAAGTTCACAGTTCACCTACTGCTGAAGCCTGGCTTGGAGAATTTTGAGCATTACTTTGCTAGCATGTGAGATGAGTGCCACTGTGCAGTAGTTTGAACATTCTTTGGCATTGGAATGAAAACTGACCTTTTCCAGTCCCATGACCACTGCTGAGTTTTCCAAATTTGCTATCACATTTAATCCATCACAACATCACACTTTCCTTTATATGTGCTTGGCCCACCAGGCTCCCCTGTCCATGGAGTTCTCAAGGCAAGCCTACTGCAGTGGGTGGCCCATTCCCTTCTCCAGGGGATCTCTCCAACCGGGGGATCAAATCCCAGTCTACTGCATTGTAAGAAGATTCTTTACCATTTGAGCCACCAGGGAAGCCCCAGTAAGTATAAAATAGAGGCCACCAGAGTGCACTGGTTAAGAAGGTGCAAAAGGTGTTTTAAAAATAGGTGGGAGTGACATCATGCAAAATGGCACAGTAGGATAAGTCCCTCCAGCAAAGCAACCATGAAGAAGGAAAGAGATTGGAACTAACTATTTTGGCACGTGGACTCTGATCAAACTCTTGTACCAACCAGGTGAGTGCCCCAGTGAAGAAACAAGCTGCTGATGTCTCCTAGGTAAGCAGAGGGTATAAACCCACTACCATGCCCCACTCTTAGCCCCATTGCAGATGTAGAGATAGCAGGCTGTGGTCCTAGACAAGGCAGCTGATGCCAAGATGAGCAATGTGGGATCATGTTCTCCAAAAAACAGGGCTAAGCATGCTGTGGTTGGTCTGGCAATGCTCTGAGGCCCTGGCGCAGAAGCTTGCCTTGTTTCTGGTCCTCTTGTTATGGAGTCCAAGCTTGCTCTGCTCACCCCATGACAAGCCAATGAATCTGAGAGATGAGGTGTTGAGGCAAGGAAAATGACTTTATTCAGAAAGCTAGCAGAGTGAGAAGATGGCAGGCTAGTGCCTCAAAATAACCATCTTATTGGGGTCCGAATGCCAGGTTCTTCTATAGATCAGAGATGGGGCGAGGTGAGGAAGCAAAGAAAAAGGCCATTAATCTTACAAACATCTCCTAAAACGGCAAGCCTCAGGCCGGGGATGTATTCATTTCTTCCTTCCTGCCATCTAGAGGAAGGAGGACAGGGTTCTGAAAAAAGGCACTTTAACAGTCAGGCTGAGGGGCAGGGTCCCTTTAAGCATCCATTACATATGATTATAATAACAAAAGCAATGAAAAGCAAGTCAAAGAAACGGATTCAACATGGAGTCAGAATTGGCTGCTTCTCTGCAACGCTCTTACCAGCAAGTGGCTTCCCCCAGCATCATTAACCAGAAAATTTAAAGACACAGGACCCTTTGTGGAGTCATACATTTAAGGAAATCTTGATCAGGTCACTGGCTGACTAGACATAATGAATCAGAAACATTAGTGACCATATGGGTAGACCGTGAACTACCGCCACAAAAACAAGTATCTCAATAAAGTGAGTCATATGAATTTTTTGGTTTCCAAATGCGCATAAGTTATATTTACACTATGCTGTAGTCTATTTGGTGTGTAATAATAGCATCATGTCCCAAAAAACAATGTACAGACTGGAATTGTAATTAAAAACACTTTATTGATAAAAAAAAACACTATCTTCTTTGCCTTCAATGAGCTGTGCTAGTAACGTTAATGATCAGAGATCACCATAATAAGTATGATAATAATGAAGTAGTTTGAAATATTGTGAGAATAATCAAAATGTGACAGAGACATCAAGGGAGCAAATGCTGTTGGAAAGATGGTGCCAAATAGACTTACTCAATGCAGGGTTAACACAAACCTTCATAATTAAAAAAAAAAAAAAACACCACCACACTACCTGCAAAGCATAATAAAGTGCAATAAAATGAGATATGCTTGTACACAATAAGGACTACACACTGGAAAAATAGTTTGGAAAATTCAAAACAGCTCTAGGCCTCAACAAGGAAAAATACACACTCGGAATGTCCAGTTCTCAACAAAAACTTATAAAACACACAAATAGGAAAATATGCCCCATTCACAAGGAAAAAAGAATTTGACAGAAACTACCACTGAGGAACCCCAAACACTGAGACAGAACACTGAACATTTCCACGTGGAAATTAAATAATACACTCTTAAACAACCAATAGGTCAAAAAAGAAACCACAGGAAAATAACAAAATACTCTGAGACAAATGGAAACAAAAACACAACATTAGAAACTTAAGATGCAGCAAAAGCCTTAGAAAGAGGAAAACTTTTAGCTCTAAACATCTACACTGGAAAAGAACAATCTCAAACCAATAACCCAAGTGCATACCCTAAGGAACCAGAAAAAGAAAACTTAACCCAACGCTAGCTGCTGCTGCTACTGAGAGGCTTCAGTTGTGTCCAACTCTGTGCGACCCCAGGGACTACAGCCCACCAGGCTCCCCCGTCCCTGGGATTCTCCAGGCAAGAGTACTGGAGTGGGTTGCCATTGCCTTCTCCACCCAATGCTAGCAGAAGGAAGGAAATAATCAAAACTGACTTAAAAAATATAAAGTATGAATAGAACTATAACAAGTAAGAAAACTGAATCAAAAATTAAAAACCTCCAAAATCACTGCAGATGGTGACTGCAGCCATGAAATTAAAAGACACTCACTCCTTGGAAGGGAAGTTATGACCAACCTAGATAGCATATTAAAAAGCGGAGACACTACTTTGCCAACAAACGTCCATCTAGTCAAGGCTATGGTTTATCCAGTGGTCATGTATGGATCTGAGAGTTGGACTGTGAAGAAAGCTGAGCAATGAAGAATTGATGCTTTTGAACTGCAGTGTTAGAGAAGACTCTTGAGAATCCCTTGGACTGCAAGGAGATCCAACCAGTCCCTTCTAAAGGAGATCAGCCCTGGGTGTTCTTTGGAAGGAATGATGCTTAAAGCTGAAACTCCAGTACTTTGGCTGCCTCATGCGAAGAGTTGACTCATTGGAAAAGACTCTGCTCTGATGCTGGGAGGGATTGGGGGCAGGAGAAGGGGACGACAGAGGATGAGATGGCTGGATGGCATCAGCGACTTGACAGATGTCAGTTTGAGTGAACTCCGGGAGTTGGTGATGGACAGGGAGGCCTGGTGTGCTGCGATTCATGGGGTCACAAAGAGTTGGACACGACTGAGCGACTGAACTGAACTGAACTGAACAAAGAAAAGCCCAGGACTAGATGGCTTCATGTGAATTTATCAATCCTTCCTCAAGTCCTCCAAAAAATCTGAAAAGGAGAAAATACTTTCTTACTTGTTCTATGAGATCAGCACACTCTGATACCCAAATCAGATAAAGACACTGTGAGAAAACTACAGGTCAATATCCTTTATGAATATAAAGATAAAACTTAACAAAATACTAGCAAATCAAGTTCAGCAGCATATAAAAGGGAATGCATGTCACAAAGCCAAGGGGGACTCATTCTGAGGATGCAAGGGTATTTCAACATAACAAATCACCACACTAACAGAATGATGGAAAAAAACACATCATCCCAACTGACGCAAAAAAAATTTTTTTTTTACAAAGGTCAATACCCTTTCTTGATAAAAACATTAAATAAAATAGGAACTGAAGGGAATTTACTCAACATGATAAAGGCCATATATGAAAAACCCACAGCTAAACTAATAAAATGGTTAAAATGTTAAATTTCATGTTATGTAAATTCCTCGGTATTCATCATCTTAAGTCATTCTGAGGGTTTTACCTAAGAAACAATGGATTAGAAAAGAATGGGTGGCGCAGTGGTAAAGAACCCGCCTGCCAGTGCAGGAGATGTAAGAGACATGGGTTCAGTCCCTGGGCTGGGAAGATCCCCTGGAAGAGGAAATGGCAACCACTCCAGTATTCTTGCCTGGAAAATTCAATGGACAGAGGAGTCTGGTGGACCACAGTCCCCGGGGTTGCAAAGAGTCAGACACCATTGAGCACACACTACAGACCAAAACCAGGGGCAGAACAAAAATGTCAGAAATAGGGTGGTGAGAGGCATGAAATTAGCCTAACAGAGAGCAAGACCAAAGCAAAAACAAAAATAAAGGCCGAGCACTGAGAGGAAAATGTGCCATCCTGTGAGCTTTCTTGTTTTCTGCCTGTGCTGCACGACTTGCAGGACCTCGGTTTGCCAACAGGGGAGCAAACGCACACCCCAGGTAGTGACTGTGTGGAGTCCTAAACTACTGGACTATGGGGGAAGTCCCCATCACCTGAATTGTATGCGTCTTTTTCTCCTACCAGCTCCCAGTCCCAGTGAAGGTTCTCTCATTTGTTTCCAGCTAAGCATATCCAATATAAACTACCATACAGTTATGGGTAACAGCCAATAGAGATTTTGTTTCATGGGAGAAGGTGGAAAAGAGAGGACATTTACCATCTCGTAAGCAAATGTTTCTTGTCTGCAGGCTCGATCTATCCTTAAGGTTTCTTCCCGGTGTTTCAGAAGCCTCTTTCTAATCCTGTTACAAGAAAAATCGGACTTCAATATTTTGGGGGGGGCTTCGAAAATATCTTTCTATTTAGCTTTTTATTATGAACTAATTTTAGACTTAAAGAAAGGCTGCAAAAATATTACAGAGTTCCCTTATATATCTTACCCAGTTTTCCCTGTTAACATCTTACCTGTTCAGAGATTACCGAGACCAGGAAATTAACATTAATCCAGTATTACTGACTACAAAACTTTTTCAAATTTCACCAATTATTAAGTTTAGTGCTTCTTTTATCTGTCTCAGGATCCTATGCAAACACTTTTTTATTTCTCCTTTCCCCTCCAATCTTTTAAAGTTCCTCAGTCTGTCTTTCATCATCTTGACACTGAAAAAACCCTAATCAGTGATTTTGTAGAATGTCCTTAATTGCTGTTTCCTCGTAATTGGAGTAAGCTTACATTCTTTGGGCAAGAATATCATAAGATCATGTCCTCACTGTATCACCATGAGGTTAACAATGTTATTCATAAAATTAATATCTTATTCCTAGAGATACTTAACTTGTTTAAGTTCCTATCTGCCAGGTTCCCCACTAGAAAGATATTTTCTTTTCCTTTGTACCTGGTAAGTGTTTGGGGGGTGGGGGGGAGATACTTTGAGACTATGCAAATCTTGTTTCTCTTGAAACTTGCATCCAGTAATTTATTATTCACTAGCAGATTTCATCTGCAACATGTACTATTGTGGTTTATGCCTAACACTGATCCTCTATTTTTCTCCTTTAACATTCATTCACTGGTATTATGAATATTACCTCTTTCTTCCCATTTATTTATTTGGTTACTTGTATTAGTACGAATTCATAAATATCTACCTTATTATACAGGTTAAAATCTGTGTTGTTATTAGTATTAGTATTGTTATTCGGTTGTTCAAATTATTCCAGCTTTGGCCATTAGGAGCTCCTGTTCTATCAACAAGTTCTTAACATTTTTGTTTTTCCTATTTAACCATTTTCTTACTTTATGGAACCATAAAATGCTCAAGGCTCACCCCTGAGCATTTTCATGTCTCAGCCCTAAATCAGCCATTCCTCCTAGGAGACCTAGTTCCTTCACTGGAAAGAGGTTTAGAGACCTATATCTGAGCATGAGGCATTCTCACTGTTCCTGCAGTCTCTGCTTCCAGGACTCTCAGCAGAGGCAGGAAACATACTGTGTGTGTGTTCAGTCAAGTTTGACTCTTTGTGACCCCGTGGACTGCAGTCAGCCAGGCTCTTCTGTCCAAGAGATTTTTCAGGCAAGAATACTGGAGTGGGTTGCCATTTCCTCCTCCACAGAATCTTCCTGACCCAGGGATCGAACCCGCGTCTCCTGCACTGGCAGGTGGATTCTTTACGACTGACCCACCAGGGAAGCCTCAAAGAAAAAATACACTAAACCTTACACATGTACACACATCTGTGTTTCGGTATCTTTGTTATGTACTTTTTAATCCATGGTTTAAACTAATACTTCTAATCCCAAGAATCACAGATTGTAGCCTTCAACATTTCCTTGTTTACAACTTTTCTCCACAAGTGAGAAACTCAGCTCCCTGTATTTAAATCTATACGCTTAAGTGTTTGGTTCTTTAAAATACATGGCTTCAGAACTGCTAACCTGCTAACACCCCTGTGAAAACCACTAATCATGAACAGTACTTCTTGTCCTCAGCCTTGCAACACTGAATCAAAGTATGCTTTTGTACAGAATCAGATTAGATCTTTCTTCCTAATTCTCTTCAGTGTTGTTATGCTATTTACTTGTGACACAATTAGACTAACTACTTCAGTCTCCCCCAACATCCTGGCTGGTTTTAATTGTCTGATTACTTTTGAGGTGTGTAAAAGATATGTGAACCACTACTACGGTTCTAAGAGAGTTATAAAAGAATTATAAAAAGTATATGTATTTAGAGAAGCATCATTCCTTCTTTGTCTGGACCACTAACCTGTACCTGTTCCCTCCTTTCTTTCCAACCCTCTCCTATCTACCCACTGTGGGCCACAAACCTCTGCAGTTCTCATTTATCCTCTACATTGTTTTTGTTCAAATACATAGATACCAACAAATTTTCTTAGATTACTTTTTCTATCAGTCTGAGTTCAATTAGGAGAAAAAATTAAACAGTAACTAAGTGAAAGTGAAAGTCACTCAGTTGTGTCCGACTCTCTTCGATCCCATGGAATTCTCCAGGTCAGAATACGGGAGTGGGTAGCCATTCCATTCTCCAGGGGATCTTCCCAACCCAGGTCTCCAGCACTGCGGGTGGATTCTTTGCCATCTGAACCACCAGGGAGGCCCAAACAGTAACCAGACAAAGCTTAATCTAATGAATTATTAACTCAGGACTGGAAGGATGAGGGAATGGCAAGTAAGAAGTAGGGAAATCTAGAGAATACAGGAATAGCAGACGCAAGGCATATCCTCCCTTGTGCTAAGAAAGAAAAGCCAAAGGCGGCTCCCTTTTCTTCCCTTAGGACTCAGATCCAGACCTTGTGGGAGAGTGAACAGCTGTGGCTTGCTGAATGTCAGAGTAGTTGCTAGAGTGTTCAGTGAAAACTGCTGGAAATCTGCCCACAAGGGTGCCACGAAAAGCTCTTATAGGGAGGTTTCAAGCGGAGTGGAGTGGTGGAGAAAGCAGCTGTGTTAATGATCGCCTGGTAACACAAGAGCTGGGTGCTTGGGAAGCGAAGCAGGTCCCTGCTAAACACTGGACCAAGAAGCAAAATTCTGTCCTCACAAAGTCTCGCCTGTGCCCTTTACTGACACAACTTACTTAATATTGCGCCAGCTGGGAAAGGAAAAATATTTAAAGAGCTGAGACTCATTTTTACAGAGCAGGCAAAAAAGGGTACATTTTTAGATGAGAGCCAATAAATTGATACCCAGTAATATTTCTTACATAAAGGGGAGCATATGCTTTGGGGCTTTGCCTTTTTTTTTTTTTTAACAAATCAGTACTGCCTAGAAATCTATTGGTTCATCCTTCCTCATCTTTTAGTACAGCTGTACCATACTCCACTTGTGGATGTCCAATATAATTCCTTCGACATTCTCCTACATATGTGTATTTAGGATATTTCAAATATTTGCAGTTACAAACAATGCTGTAACGAATAACCTTGTGCATAATATATTTTCATATTGTTGGAGGTGTATCTTTAGCAGAGAATGCTAGAAGTTGGACTGCAGAGTCAAAAGTTAAGTGCCTGGGTAATTTTGTGTTGGGCATCACCAGATTTCCCTAGAGGAGCGTTGTTATCAGTTTACGTTTCCATCTGGAATGTATAAAAATGCCTGCTTCCCCTCACCTCCTCAAAAGAATGTATATTTTAAAATTTGTGCTAGTCCAATAGGAGAAAGGGCTTCCTTCGTGGCTCTTTAGTAATAAAGAACGCACCTACCAATGCAGACCTGGGTTGGGATGATCCCCTGGAATAGGAAATGGCAACCACTTCAGTATGCTTGCCTGGAGAATCTTATGGACAGAGGAGCCTGGTGGGCTGTAGTCCATGGGGTCACAAAGAGTCAGACACAACTTAGCAAACAACAACAATAAGAGAAAAAAGGTCATTTTAACTTTCATTTCTCTAATAATGAATATGCATGGACATTTTTTCATGTTTGTGAATCATTTCGTTCCTTTCGTATGTGTGAATTATTGGTTCGTATCTTTTTCCCATTTTCCCTTTGGGTTTTTGGTATTTGTCCCTTAACTTTTAAGGGCTTATGTATTAGGGTTATTTTCTCCAAGTTTGGCAGCCTTTGACTTTATGGTGCTTCTTTTTGTCATGCAAAAATTTACATGTTTATGTAGTCAATTTTATCAATCTTTACCTTTTATTATTTCTGGGTTTAAATCACAGCTGGAAAGTCTTTCACTATACCAAGGTAGGTATGTTTCATTCTCTATATTTTGATACCAATCCCTTTGGAATTTATTCTTGTGTATCAGTTCAGTTCAGTCGCTCAGTCGTGTCCCACTCTTTGCGACCCCATGAATCGCAGCACGCCAGGCCTCCCTGTCCATCACCAACTCCCAGAGTTCACTCAGATTCATGTCCAGCCATCTCATCCTGTCTTGCGTACAGTGTCATACTAAATTTCCATATGCATTTGAATCTAACTGGACTTCCTCTTTTATTCTAAACGTCTATTTGTCTACTCAGGAGCTAGTAACTATTTTAATTATAAAGACTTTGTAGTATATTTTAATATATAGCTAAATTACTAGGAAGTCACAATTTTCTTCCCCCACCCAATTTTTCCTAGTTATTCTTGCAAATATTCTGTATGAAGTTTATTATCAACTAACTCCATGAAGGAACCAATACTTTTGGTATTTTTATTGGGATTGTACTTAATCTGTAAATTAACTTAGGAAGAACTGACAACATCATAAAGCTAAGTATTTCTATCAAAGAACAGAGGATATCTTTCAATTTTTTTCAAGATTTCTTCTGAGTCTTTTAGGAAGGTTTACAATTTTTGTTTACCTCAGCTTTACACATTTCTTGTTAAATTTATTAAGTGTTTAATCTTTCTGACTATTATAAATAGGAATTTTCTCCACCATTATGTCCTCTAGTTGTTTATTGTTTATATGAAGGCTATTATTTAAACATCAATTTTGTATCCTGCTCTAACAGTAAATTCTTTTGTTTTTGTTTTTGGTCTGTTTTAGCACTTATTTCTTTTCCAGGTAATACCATTTTGTCATTCACAAATAGAGCTAATTTTTCTTCTTCACCTACTCTTATGCTTCTAATTGATTTCTTTTGTCAAACTGCATGGTTAATCCAATAGTACAATGCTCCAAAGTAAGTGGAGATACTAGGCATGCTTGCCTTACTCCAGATCTTAGTAAAAATACCTGTACTGCTTTAATGCTTCTCTATTAAATAAGATACTAGCTTTACAACCAAGGCATACATATTTTACCATGTTGAAACAGTGGCCCTGTTAGAACAGTTCCATGCTGGAATGGCCCATTTTTTGTTTTGAGTAAATTTTAACTTTATTTTGTTGTAATCAGAGTGTTGTTTATATTATTTCTATTCTATGAATGGTACCGATGTTTCCTTTGTGTCCTAATATAGAGCCAATTTTTCTGAATTTGCCAGGTAGTCTCTAATATAAGTTATAAATTTTATGTATATGTATATAGATATATATATGCATATCCTTAAGACATATCCTACTGATTAGAGCTCTCCATTGATCTGTCTTGTGCTGAGATTAGTATATTAAGGTGCCCTATTTTTAATGCATTTCTAGCTGATTTCTTATATCCCCTATAGTTTGTTTTATAAAACTTATATCCCCTATGGTTGTTTTATATTATTTGGTATATATGTAAGTATTTTCTCTTAACTGTGGTTTATAGTTTTTAGCATTAAAATGTGTCCTTTGTCAGATGTAATGTTTTGAGGCTTGAACTTTATTATTCTGATATCAAGACTATTGTGTGCATGTGCTAAGTTGCTTTAGTCATGTCTGACTCTGTATAACCCTATGGACTACAGCCCGCCAGTCTCCTCTGTCCATGGGATTCTCCAGGCAAGAATACTGGAGTGGGTTGCCATGCCCTTCTCCAGGGGATCTTCCCGACCCAGGAATGGAACCCACATGCCTACGTCTCCTGCATTGGCAGGCAGTTTCTTTACCGCTGGTGCCACCTGGGAAGTCCAACAAGACCATTAATTCAGCTCAGTTCAGTTCGGTCATTCAGTCGTGTCCGACCCCATGAATCGCAGCACACCAGGCCTCCTTGTCCATCACCAACTCCCGGAGTTCACTCAGACTCACGTCCATCAAGTCGGTGATGCCATCCAGCCATCTCATCCTCTGTCGTCCCCTTCTCCTCCTGCCCCCAATCCCTCCCAGCATCAGTCTTTTCCAATGAGTCAACTCTTCGCATGAGGTGGCCAAAGTACTGGAGTTTCAGCTTTAGCATCATTCCTTCCAAAGAAATCCCAGGGTTGATCTCCTTGCAGTCCAAGTGACTCTCAAGAGTCTTCTCCAACACCACAGCTCAAAAGCATCAATTCTTCGGCGCTCAACTTTCTTCACAGTCCAACTCTCACATCCATACATGACCACAGGAAAAACCATAGCCTTGACTAGATGGACCTTAGCTGGCAAAGTAATGTCTCTGCTTTTCAATATGCTATCTAGTTTGGTCATAACTTTTCTTCCAAGGAGTAAGTGTCTTTTAATTTCATGGCTGCAGTCACCATCTGCAGTGATTTTGGAGCCCCGCAAAATAAAGGCTGACACTGTTTCCACTCTTTCCCAATCTATTTCCCATGAAGTGATGGGACTAGATGCCATGATCTTAGTTTTCTGAGTGTTGAACTTTAAACAAACTTTTTCACTCTCCTCTTTCACTTTCATCAAGAGGCTTTTTAGTTCCTCTTTACTTTCTGCCATAAGGGTGGTGTCATCTGCATATCTGAGGTTACTGATATTTCTCCCAGCAATCTTGATTCCAGCTTGTGCTTCATCCAGCCCAGCGTTTCTCATGATGTACTCTGCATATAAGTTCAATAAGCAGGGTGACAATATACAGCTTCGACGTACTCCTTTTCCTATTTGGAACCAGTCTGTTGTTCCATGTCCAGTTCTAACTGTTGCTTCCTGACCTGTATATAGGTTTCTCAAGAGGCAGGTCAGGTGGACCATTAATTACATCTGCTCAATTTCTTTCCATTTGTCTGATATACATTTGTCCCACTATTTATTTTTAGTTTCTCTGGATTACTTTATTTTAGATGTGTTCATTGTCTCTTCAAGGTTTTTGTTTTGTAAGCCTAAACTACTTTCATAAGGCTGTGGAAAAACTGATGCCTTGGCCTCAATTCTATTACATTTCCTAATTATACATATTTTGTTATATTAACTGTTTTTTTCATTATGTGTCTTTTTGCTTGTCTGATTTTTAGAAATTGGGAAGATAGGCCTGGTATTTGCATTTTTGTTACAGAGTTGATAATTCTGGGTTAATTTTCCTAGGTAACCAGTGAGACCTTTTAATTTGTAGATTTGGGTTTTCTTCCCAATTCTGGAAATTTTTCTCAGATAGTATTTTTAAATATTCTATTTACAAGCTATTGAATTAAAAACAATGTTGCTTAACCTCCTGGGGTGACAAGTGTCAGTAGCACCCGTGTAGTAACAACTCTCTTATTTCTAGGAATTAAAACCTCTTCAAGTAGTAATAAAAATTTTAAAAATGCTGATAAAGTTATTCAGCTTGTTATGGATCAGGGAGAGCAGCAGTCTATCAACTGCCTTTTTCCTTTTAACATACATAAAAAGGAGTCCAGTAGTTCCTTTGGGGAAAAGAAGTGCTAGAAATGTATTTTATGCCATAATCAAGGGGTCAAGTACTTAGGTGCTGTTTTTCCTTTTATGTATTTAAGTTATTGGTAGAGAGAAGAAAGGAAGGTTTAGGAGGGGAAGAGAAAGCACAGATACAGATTTTTGGCTTTTCAAGTAAGTCTAATTTACTTGTGGTACTGTTTAGATTAATATTAGTCCTATTTTAAATATGTTTTAAAGTACATCAAAATAATCCCAACTAAGAAATGCTGCACTAACTCCTTTTGCATTAGATTATACATATAATTCTACTCAAATTTCCCATGAAGGGACCAGAAGACAACCAAGGTGATTCAGTTGACTCTAGTAACAGAAAATAGCCAGGGGAAGCACTGTGTGAAGTAGTCTGAAAATTTCCATTTCATATAGCTTAATAAAGTCATTATAAGCCAATGAGCATGTCATTATAGCAAAAAAAAAGCCTGCTTTATAATTACCATCGACTTTCTTTTAGTCAGTCTCAGAAAAAAATCACTTCCTTAGGTTTATACAAGTTTCATTTATCCCACTCATTCTACAAATATCTACTGACTCCCTATTATATGTCGAAATTCTAGGTATGGGGGACATGGCAGTGCATGTGACAGACACTATTTACGGACCTTTTAAGTCTAGCTAGAAGACAGAAAATTAAATAAGTGTGATGAATATTTCGATAGAGAAGAATTGGGAACCACATGAACATAACAAGGAAGCTAGATAGAGTCCACAGTCCTTCAGCTAACATTTGAAAAATGAGCAGAAGTCAGCAAGACCAGGGGATAAGGAATCGTGAGTGTTCTAGGCAAAGATCTGGGATGAAAGAGCACATTTCTAGGAACAGAAAAAGTGTAACATAGCTGGAGCGCATAGGGCTGAAAAGGTCAGCAAGATCCATTCTATAGAGGCCTCTGTGATCCATTTAAGAACAAAGGTTTTGGGACTTCCCTGGTGGTCCAGAGGCTAAGACTCTGAGCTCCTATTGTAGGGGGCCTGGGTTCGATTCCTGGTCAGGGAACCAGATCCCACATGCCACAGCTAAGACCTCATGTAGCCAAATAAATAAATATATATTTAAAAAAAAATACAACCACCTTAAAAAAAAAGAACAAAGGTTTTAAAAGAGAGTGACACAATCAGATATGCATTATACAACAAAAAAAAATCCAACTAATCAATCAACAACAGTTCAAGGGCACCAAATGGAGCAAAGCATTACAATAGGCTTAAAGGCAATTCAAAGATGAAGGAGCTGGACTCTGAGTCTTCAAATATTTTAGGAATGTTAGAAGTACTCTAGACATTATAAGAGCATCTACTCCCTAAGGGAGACAGATGGGTTGCAGAGATGTGGAAAGGAATCTTAGGGACTTAAAGAAAGAGTAGGGTTCCGCTGAGAGAGGGGCCATGTGCATCCTGAGCCACTGAAAGAGAAAACGGTTGAAAATGTATCAAGAAAGGCAGATTTGGGCTATGTGGAAGGTTTCAAATGAGGAATCTGAGTGAGGAATCTGAAATTTGTCCGTAGAGGGGAGGCTGAGCCATTGACAACTTCTCAGCAAATGAGCACACTTAGGTGATAACATTATGGGTAAGTCAGAAGAAAAGACAGGACCCAGGAAAGACAGGAACCTTTTACAGTGCTCCAAGTGTTGCTAATGTAAATATCAGCAACAGGCATAAAATAAACTGATTTGGCAATTACAAAAAAAAAGAGTCACATCGCCTGTGTAAATTTTTTGAGGGTGACAACCGAAAGGATAGGATAAAGGATGACAACATAGCTGAGATGGTGAGAAGTAAGCAGCTTACAAACTGGAAATTACAAATTTCACTATTACATGCGGCTTCCCTATAACAGTATCATCACAGAGCAGGGTTTCTCAAATTACAGCTGGCAGACCAGAACCGATCTCTGAGCCATCTGTTATCCAGTTAGTACAATGAGAGGAAGCATTTAGAAATGATCACATTTATATGACAGTAATCTTACTGTTGAATTTAGTAATAAAAATTTTGGAGTTCTACTGTGCTTATCTTTTAACTTTACTTTTCTAGTCATTCATTTTTATCCTATTTTACAAAAGTATAGATCTGACAGAAAATTTTTTAAAAACTTAATCCTTTTACCACACCATCAGAGTATTTAGATTGCACCCAAAAATCTAAGCGGATTAACTATACTTTTGTAAACATTTAAAAATAAACACAAATTTGAATATGGAGTAGATATTAGAGGGAATGCATTAACTGTTAATTTTCTTAAGTATAATAATACTTCTCTGATTTAGTAGAAGAATGATACTTTTAGGAGTTAACACTGACGTATTTAGCCATGAATTAGATCTGCAACTTACTGTAACAGTTAAGCAATACAAAAAGACACACAGCAGCTACCTCAAACACATACAGCTAAATCAAATAGGGCCAAATGTCAACAGTGGTTGAACTTAGGGGGTCACAAAGAGTAAGCCACGACTGAGCAACTAAGCACACACATGATAACAATACCATACTGTCAACTTCTGAATAATATAATGTTGAAAAAAATATTTAAATAAGTGGCTTGTAATAAAAGTTAAGTCCTCCATACCCCAGAGTCACCAGGTCAGTATTTTCTGGGATGACTTCTGGATCCTCCCCTTCTTCAAGGCACCTCAGTTTATCAAGGCTAAAACAAAAACAAACAAAAAAAGCAATCACGCAACCATTTGGGTTGTGTCCCAAATACATCACTGAATAATCAGAGAGCGAGAATTAAAAGCGAATTCTGCGCCGATACTCTATTAATGAAAAGGATACATGGCCGACTGAAGTAGGCCAATATTGTTTAATGGAGAAAGAGATCGTTACTGATTTTTATATTTTCATCCAAAATAAGACACTTTGAAGAAAACCTTAGTAATGGCATACTCAAAAGATCCCCCAAAGAGACCACAGGCAATCAAGGTTTTAACACGGTTACGGTGAAATCTCTTTCCAGTCTCACCATCACTAAGGTTCCTCCGTCGTCAAAGTTGTTTGTCAATGACAGATACACGTCGCTACTATTCTGACTACTCTCCTATATTAATAAGCACTTTAAAATCTGGTGAATAGAAAAATTAATCTTTGTTGCAGCTGCCTCGTCCCTTCCCTCCAACTAAAGAAATCGTGCATTCCCCTCGTGGGACTTCTCCCGTTTTTCCGGGAAAGCTTTGATAGGGCGGCCCTTCTACCCCGGGGAGTAGATCACAGGCCCGCCCAAGGATGAGTCCTGGGGGAGCCCAGGAGCAAGGCTGCACCCCGAATGACTCCAAGCAGCAACAGTCTCCTCGGCCCCGCACTCACCCGCACACCGCCCTCAGCTCGGCTGCCGTTTCCAGGCTGCAGCCCAGATCGCGGGCCACGGCGGCATCCTCGCAGCCGGAGTCGGTGACTTCTCGGTCCCCCGGCGGCTCCTTCAGCGACAGGTCCCCTTCCCCGCGCAGCCGGCCACGCCACAGCTCCCCGAAGGCGGCCACATGGAAAGCGTGCGTGTTTAGCTCAGGAAGCTCGTACTCCGGAAAGTTGAAGCCAGCACTGCTGGGGACCGAGTCCTGCCTGCCATCCATTCCACCGCACGCTGGGTCGCCTCGGCTGTCTTCAGCCATGTTCGCCCTACTCCCTTCCCTGCGAACAGCGGCTGATCAAGGCCTCGCGGGGCGTGCTGGGACCTGTAGTTGCGCGTGACTCGGACTGGCAGGGAGCCGCGCTGCACTGGCGCAGCTTTAGACACTACATTTCCCGGCAGGCTCCGAGTCGGACCCGCCCTGGGTCGGGGCACCGCAAGCCTCCGCGTGCAGGGTTGGAGCGCATTGTTCTCCGCTTCATTCGCACAGCTGAGCGGTTGCGGCTGTCTGGTGCTGCGGCCAGGGTGGCTGGGTTCTCACCCCCCACCGTTATGCAGCATCGCTCTCCTACGGAGCAGGGCAGTCCTGACATGCCTCTTGGTCTCGCTCTTGGCTTTTTACTCTGTCCCAGGGCTCAAGACTTTTCCTTGACTCCAGGGTTCATGAGTTGCGCTGCTGCCTCAGTGCCCCAGCGTCAGAGACTTGGGGATTGAGCAGTTCCTTCAGAACCTCACCAACGGCCCCATGAGTTTCCCAGGTGGCTCCGTGGTAAAGAATCCGACTGCCTGACAAAGAGAACAGACTTGTGGAGGGGGTTAGGGGAGGAGAGGGAGGGCAAATTGGGAGAGTACCATTGAAACATATATTACCAAATGCAAAATAGGTAGCCAGTGGGAATTTGCCATATGACACAGGGAGCTCAAACCCCCTGTTCTGTGACAGCCTGGAGCAGTGGGATGAAGTGGAAAGTGGGAGGGAGGTTCAAGTCAGGGGACGTTTGTATATACCTATGACTGGGTCATGTCGATGTATGGTAGAAATCAACACAACATTGTAAAGCAATTATCCTCCAATTAAAAAGAATACAGATGGCTGTTGAAAAAAAAAAACCCACTTGCCAGTGTAGGGAAGAACTCCAACACCCTTTCCAGGCAGGTATTTATCATCCCCATTGTGCTATTTGAGGAAGGCGTTAATTGCTAGTTAACAGAAGCAAGGTCAGGGCTTTTGTCTATAAACTAAAAAAACTCTCCCTCCATATTTAGGACTTAAGGAGGTACCCGGTACCCTAGACAAAGCTTGTGACAGCCATTGAAATGGTTAGGTCGGGCGGGGCGGGGCGGGGCTGGCCGGGTCGGGGACCAAGGGTTTAAGTAAACAAAGGCAGAAAACAGAAGTTGGATGACTTGGAATAGTGGGGCTAAGGCCGTCGTCTCTCCTAAACTGGCCATGATACAAGGCTGTGATTTCTTTAATTTTTAGCTAGTTTGAGTTGAATTCTTGCAATCTGAGTACAATTAGTCTTTTCAGGGCCTGTAAACCTTGGTCCAAATCCCTTTATTCCAGAGAATGAGGTTACAGTTTCAGGTAGAACTCTAACATATATTCGGGGATTCAGTAACATTTTCTCTGAAGTGGAGATCAGGATGGTTCCTGAGAAGCAGTGGGAAGGAGTGGGGCCGGATGGAACACAGCAGGGGAAGATGGTTCACTTTGGAACAGCATCTTGAGCTGTGTGGATCTCAGCGTCAGTAGGGAAGGATTAGTGGTGAGCACCAGCAGCTTTCCCTTGAGTCTTCTCATCAGAGGCTCCTCTGCGGAATAAGGCTGAAGGAGTCTGGAAGAGCCTCTGCAGCATAAAAATTATTTTGAGCTGAAGGCATTTGAGAATCGAATTTTTTTCAGAACTCCATTATCTAACTAAATGTGGAGCCTTCCCAAAGGACTCAATTTTCATAAACCCCCTTCCACAACTAGAGATCCCTGGTTTGGGAAGATTCCCTGGAGAAGGGAAAGGCTACCCACTCCAGCATTCTGGCCTGGAGATTTCCATAGACTGTATAGTCCACGGGGTCGCAAAGAGTCGGACACAACTGAGGAACTTTAACAACTCGAGAAGATGGGCTAGAGGAGGGCGCCACAGGCATATGTGGTCATAAAGCTTTATCTTCCTGCAGTTCTCCTAAGGAGAACTTGAAAGTCATTTGCTTTCCTAAAACTGCCTGCTCCCCTTCCCCTTATCCTGTTAAGATAGTACAAAAGCCCAAATTCTAACTGCTTCCTAGAGTCACATTTTTCTGTGAACTCTTGTTAATTGACCTTTGGTCCATTTAATTCACAGGCCCCAAATGACAATATAAGAGTTTAGAAAAAGTTTTTTTCTCTGATAACACAGCTGGGACAAAGGCAGCTTCTAGCCCTGTGGCAAATTTGGCAGAAAATGGGACTATTGTTAGACCTAACACTAGGACCAGACAAAAGCAGAAAGGAGGTAGAAAGACTCTACCATGGCAGGAAAGAGTCCTTATAAATCTGGGTGAGCTTTGTATGATTTCTGATAGAGAAAAACAGAAACAAAAAAACTGTTTCCCAATTGTGGATGTTGGAACCAACCACTGAGTTGAGATGGTGGCCTTAGTTGAGAAGGAAAATGGCAATCCACTCCAGTATTCTTGTCTGGGAAATCCCACAGACAGAGGAGCCTGGTAGGCTACAAGTTCATGGGCTCACAAAGAGTTGAGAGATGGGATAGTGGTAGCATAAACCAAAATCATGGCTCTTGGTTGAAAAGTAGGAATAGGGAGACATGAGCTCTCAAAGTTTGAGCATTAGTTTCCTCACTTGAATGGTGTCACCACTGATTTTTGAAACAAGTTTTATTGGAACACAGTCATGTTTATTTGATTTCATATAGTTTATGGCTGTTTTTGTATTACGACAGCAGAATTTAGTAGTTTCAGGGGACTGGTCTGAAAAGCCTGAAATATTTACTATCTGGCCCTTTATAGGTGTTAACTAGACTTATTGTGTGATCATTTCACAATATATACAAATATTGATTCATTATGTTGTACATCTGAAACTAGTGCATTATATCTCAATAAAAATAAAAAATATGTAATTATAGTAAAAATGTTTGCTGACTCCTTTTTTATATGGTGATGTGCTTCTTTTCTGGAGAAGGCAATGGCACCCCACTCCAGTACTCTTGCCTGGAAAATCCCATGGATGGAGGAGCCTGGTAGGCTGCAGTCCATGGGGTTGCTAGGAGTTGGACACGACTGAGCGACTTCACTTTCACTTTTCACTTTCATGCATTGAAGAAGGAAATGGCAACCCACTCCAGTGTTCTTGCCTGGAGAAGAACACTGAAGGGACAGGGGAGCCTGGTGGGCTTCCGTCTATGGGGTCGCTCAGAGTCGGACACGACTGAAGCGACTTAGAAGCAGCAGTGCTTCTTTTCAAAATTTATTTTATTGAAGTATAGTTGTTTTGCAAGATTGCATTTATTTCTGTTGTACAACAAAGTGATTCAGTTATAATATATATATTCTTTTTCATATTCTTTTCTGTTATGGCTTAGTACAGGATATTGAATATAGTGCCCTTGTTTATCCAGTCTACATATAATAGTTTGCCTGTACTAATCCCAAACTCCCAATCCATTCCTCCCCCAACTTCTTGGCAACCGCAAGTCTGTTCTCCATGTTGCTTATTTCTCTAAGAATAGAGGTCTTATGGAAATCCAAAACATGAACTGAAGTGTTCATGGCGTCTGACACCAGGAATCCACACTACGTTTTCTTCCAAGGCTTCTTGGCTTTCATTGTGCACATCCGCTCCACTCCTTTCCCCTCTATCATGTAGTTATCACTGGCTCCTTATGTATACATTGCTAAATGGTGTGGGGAATCTCTCCTTCTAGCTAGGTTAGAAAGGAGGAGATAGTAAAGAAGATTTAATTAAAGTTGGCACCACTCCCCCTTCCCCGCCCCCCAGGATGGTAAGGAGAACCAATGTACACCTCTGGTCATGAAAGCTAGTCCCAGGGAGACAAAGAAAACAATTCCTTCTCAACACAATTCCTCTTTTGCAACTTGTCAAATTAATGCCATTTTCACATGTGTTTTCTTTGTATGTAACTGGTCATGGAAGCTGAGAAGAAACCACTCACCCTGGAGAGTGTGCCCTGCTTTTTAGGGACGTTTCTGAAGATGTTAAGCATATCAAACACCACGAATTGCCCTCACCCTCCCAGAGTCAGCAAGGACAAAGCAAAGCCTTTCAGGGGCTCAAGTTTGCAAGTCCCAGCCAAAGATAGAGAGGAGGACTGTCCTCTTCCTACAGAGAGGGCAAGGGCTTACTGAGGGAGTGGGCGGGTGTGGGGGCACTTCACTGAGGGCTTCAAAGAGGCTACATAGCTGGAGAAGAGTTGACGAAGGAGGGAGAGAGGGAGCATTTATAGGAGATTCCCTGTTTCTGAAGATCTAGTCTGGAAGGCATTTGCTGGTGTGTAGCAGTACTCTTGCCTGGAGAATCCCAGGGATGGAGGGGCCTGGTGGGCTGCCATCTATGGGGTCGCACAGAGTCGGATACGACTCAAGCGACTTAGCTGCAGCAGCAGCAGCGAAATAAAGTCCGACACTGTTACAGCCTGCTCCTGGGTGATGAACTTCAGTACATTGCTCACAATACTGTGTGTCTGGTCAGGGGAAACTGAGCAGTGAAGATTGTCAGGAAGGAATATTTAGTACCCTCTGATGGCTTTAGGGGAGTTCCAGCAAAGAGAGGGCAGGAGACAGGCCTGCAGCATTGGGACAGTGCCTCCCAGCACAGAGACAGTTGAACTGCATTTTCCCTAAAGGCAGATAAGAGGAGATGTGTACTGCTTGCCCCACATGCTTCATATTCACATGACGCATAAGGACACGTGATAAGGTTGCCAGACTTAGCAAGTGAAAAGTGCAGGACGTCCACTTACATTTGAATTTCGGAGATAAATAATGAGCAAATAGCTTTTTAATGTAAGTATATCCCATGTGCTATCTGGGATATACTAAAAAACTTTTTGTTGTTTTTGTGGATCTGATATTCAAGTTTAACTATTCTTTATTTTATCTGGCAACAACTGTGCCTGGTGTATAGCCTGCTTCATAACCTTTCAGATCAGCTCATAGAGCTACAAGAAAACTTCCCTCTGGATCTTTTGAGAAAGAGACTAAAAGCCAGAGGCAGAAAGAGAACAGGAGTGGCCTAGTTTTCCCTGTTTGCAAAAGCCCTGGGTAGCAGGCCATGCCAGGCCATTGGCCAGCACTCAGATGGCCAATGTCGTGTCTCTGCCCAGTCTAACCAACCGTGGCCATTGCCATGGGCCACTGGGGTTGGGGGGTGGAGGCACATACAGAGTTGTTTACATAGATAGAAGGCAGCTAGGCCTGTCATTATACCCAGGGCACTTCTGTCTGCCAGCAGCCTGCCTCACACCAGCCCTTCTCCTCCCCCACTTCTCTACCTCAAGCAAGAAGAGATTCCTTTCCTAGTACCCCTTACCTCAGCTCAGTGCTGACCCCTCTCCTCCCTTCCTCTGAAGACTCTCAAATGTGACTGATGTTTTGGGCCTGCTTATCTGCCTACTGACACTCATTCTTGCTTCTGTCATGGTAACTTTCTAGCCTGCTTCTTTTTCTGCACTATTTTTGAAACTCTGTTCAGCTAAATCATTTAAGGCCCAACTAAAATCACTCCATTCCGTCAAGTCTTTTCCACTCCAATCTGCACTGTTCTGTCCAAACTTTGTGCATTGTCCTTATTACCTCAAAAGCTTAATTGGCCTAAGTCTGTTTCCTTTTTTTAAAATTGAATATCAAACTCATAGGCTAAAACTTTTTAAATCACCCATAATGTCAGTAACAGAGAAGGCAATGGCAACACACTCCAGTTTTCTTGCCTGGAGAATCCCAGAGATGGGGAAGCCTGGTGGGCTGCTGTCTATGGGGTTGCACAGAGTCGGACACGACTGAAGCGACTTAGCAGCAGCAGCAGCAGCAATGTCAGCAATGTTTTCCGGGTGGTACAGTGATAAAGAATCTGCTGCCAATGCAGAAGATGCAAGAGACTCAGATTTGATCCCTGGGTCAGGAAGATCCCCTGGAATAAGAAATGGCAACCCACTCCAGTGTTCATGCCTGGAAAATTCTATGGACGGAGGAGGCTGGCGGGCTACAGTCCATGGGGTCACAGAGAATTGGACACGACTGAAGACACATGTAACTGCAATGCTAACAATCCCAACCTAAAATGACTTTAAAATTTTTGAGTAGCCTTCCAAATTTTGTAATTTGCGTATATCACATATATGGGCTAACTGCTGTCCCATACTTAAAATCTTCCCAACTTTTGTGACCTGAATGGTATGGCTCCCTCTCACCTAGCTCCAAAGAGCAACAAACCATGAGGATGATTAACCCAGCGTGGAGCACATGCCCAGCCACATACTATCTCATTCCTATCAATCAGTGACTATGGCTGGAGAAATGAGCTGATATATTTGGCTAGCTCTAGATCAGTCTGTGATCAGCTCTAGATCACTCTGATCACTCTGAAAAAGCAAGAGAGCTCCACAAAAAAATCTACTTCTGCTTTATTGACTACACCAAAATCTTTGACTGTGTGAATCACAACAAATTGTGGAGAAATCTTCAAGAGATGGGAATACCAGACTACCTGGCTTGCTTCCTGAGAAATCTGTATGCAGGTCAAGAAGCAACAGTTAGAACTGGACATGGAACAACAGACTGGTTCCAAATTGGTAAAAGAGTCTGTCAAGGCTGTATATTGACATCCTGCTTATTTACCTTATATGCAGAGTATATCATGAGAAATGCTGGACTGGATGAAGTACAAGCTGGAATCAAGATTGCCGGGAGAAACATCAATAATCTCAGATATGTAGATGACACCACCTTATGGCAGAAAGTGAAGAAGAACTAAAGAGCCTCTTGAAAGTGAAAGAGAAGAGTGAAAAAGTTGGCTTAAAGCTCAACATTCAGAAAACTAAGATCATGGCATCTGGTCCCATCACTTTGTGGAAAATAGATGGGGAAACAGTGGAAACAGTGTCAGTCTTTATTTTGGGGGGCTCCAAAATCACTGCAGATGGTGACTACAACCATGAAACTAAAAGACTCTTGCTCCTTGGAAGAAAAGCTATGACCGACCTAGAGAGCTTGTTAGAAAGCAGAGACATTACTCTACCAACAAAGGTCCGTCTAGTCAAGGCTATGGTTTTTCCAGTAGTCATGTATGGATGTGAGAGTTGGACTATAAAGAAAGCTGAGTGCCAAAGAACTGATGCTTTTGAATTGTGGTGTTGGAGAAGACTCTTGAGAGTCCCTTGGACTGCAAGGAGATCCAACCAGTCCATCCTAAGGGAAATCAGTCCTGAATGTTCACTGAAAGGACTGATGCTGAAGCTGAAACTCCAATCCTTTGGCCACCTGATTCGAAGAACTGACTCACTGGAAAAGACCCTGATGCTAGGAAAGATTGAAGGCAGGAGGAGAAGGGGATGACAGAGGATGAGATTGTTGGATGGCATCACTGACTCAACAGACATGAGTTTGAGTAAGCTCCGGGAGTTGGTGATGGACAGGGAGGCCTGGCGTGCTGCAGTCCATGGGGTCGCAAAGAGTTGAACATGACGGAGCAACTGAACTGAACTGAAATGAAATGAACTGAGATCACTCTGTGGCCACGAGATTAAATACTATGACTGATAGCTCTGTCAGGATGAAAATTGGCAAGTGGATGGGAGAAGAATAGTATCCCAAAGCAAGGAAGGTAGTCATGGGCAGACAGAAATAAGAGCTGTCTACAAAAACCAAGATTCTTCTGACTTTTGGTAGAATGAACCAACCCCCTTGAATCTGGTCATCCTTTGGGAAATTGAAAACAAAATTGTTGCAACTATTATACTGAGGACTGAACTCTCAGGGAATGGTAAAGGTCAGAGGATACTCTAATTTGAATGAAACTGATTTTACTTAATTATACCTTCTTTGAGTATCTGAATGAAAATTTTTTTCCCTGTGTGTCACAGCATGTGGGAATTTTAGTTTCCTGACGAGGGATTGAACCTGTATCTCCTGCACTGGAAGCAGGGAGTCTTAACCACTGGATCACCAGGGAAGTTCCCTGAATGAATTTTATAATAATAGATGGCATGGAATGTCTAGGAAGGATTATTATTCTCCTTCGTTTCAAGAGCAGGACATTTAGTTTTGAAAGAACAGGAAAAAAAAAAAATCTGTCTAATGACATACACTGGCACATTGCCTGAGGTTAAGTCAAAAGTTTTCAGCCATGTGTCTTATAGCCCATACAAAGGAAGCTTCCAAAATTCAAAATATCAGTGGACTTTTTAAAATTGGAAGATGACTTCAGGGTAAGAAGTTTTATTTGGTTCCTTCCCTCCCCCCAAGTATTTAAATGAAAATCCTTCACATCCTCTCAGGAATAAGGCAGAAGGAATGCTGTTTAAATTGAAAGAATACACCCATGTCAGAAGGGATAAAAGTTCTGCTTCCAAACCTGTAGGTTTTCCTGTTAACAACATTTTGGTTTCATACAGGCCATAATCTCTTCTCGTGTCTGTGTTTTTAAGGGTACCCTTTGGCTTAGTGGTAAAGAATCTGCCTACTAATACAGGGGACATGGGTTTGGCTCAGGAAGATCCCCCGGAGAAGGAAATGGCAACCCACCCTGGTATTCTTGACAGGAAAATCCCATGGACAGAGGAGCCTGGTGGGCTATAGTCCACGGGGTCCCAAAGAGTTGGACACAACTTAGTGACTGAACAAGTCTCCCATCAAATGGGATACACCATATTTGTTTAATCAGTGCTCATTAATTTAAATGTGGATATTTTTCAGTCTCTTACAAATAACTGTATGATGATTAATCTTATACATGTCATTTGTTACATGTACAAACACATCTATAGGATAAACCCCAGAAATAAGATTGCAGGGTTGAATAGTTAACAGATTGTCCTTGCAGTGTTTTCCTAAAGCAGTCCTACCATTCTTCCCTTCATGAATTTAACCTTATTCTCCAAAATTCATTTTAAACATTTGCTACTCTGCAAAGACTTCCTGATCCCCTCTCTAAAGATTGTTCATCATTTGCTCCCACATCAGTGCTCTCACTGCCTCGTATGTGGACCATCACTCTAGCTCTGGGATTTTTGTACTGAGATTATTTATTGGTGTGGCAGGGACTGTCATTGTCAGAGACATGCTGTTCAAAAGAAGGGATGATGCCTGTCGTTTTCTGTAACTCTAGAACCATGGACAGTGCCTAGTGTGCATCAGATACTCAATTTAGATGGATGGATGGATGCATATATGGCTAAATAAATAAATATGACCAAAGATATTGCTAGTACTGGGGAAAGTTCAAAAAATTATCCTGTAGAGAACCTGAGACAAATGTAAAATACAAGTGCGCATGATTATGCATTAGGCTTGGCTGGATGAGTTGACTGAAAGAGAGGTTCTGAACTAGAAGCAGTACCCACTGAGTGAGTCAACAACTGTGATCTATACCAGATAGGGTTGTATGGATACAAGAGCCAGAAACATATCTTCTATTACTTTAGCAAAAATTGGATTTATTGTGGAAGTTGGTAGCAGAAGGCAGAACTGAACAGCCAACCCTCAGGAGGGGTGGTAACAGGGTCAGTCCTTTAGAAACAAGAAGAGTCTGTGGCTTTCTCTCCTGAACATTGGCAGAGATGACTCAGCTCTTAACATTTCTGACCCTGATTAAGTTCTCAAAGTTTCCAGGAAAAAACCCGATAGGTTAGGAATCTCTTCCTTTGGATGATTCAGGAATAACTAAAGCACAGAATGAGTAACTAATGCACAGTCTTTCGGGAAACCATTAGGTGCCAGGCCACCATTATCATTTTTGACTCCGGAGGAACCAAGGTGACAAGATAATGAATTTCCTATCTGGTGTGTATGTCAGAATAATAAGGAAGCCAGGGAAACCTAAAAAATCAGGTCAGTGGGGGTAAGAACAGGGTAGGAGAACAGGCAGAGGCCTGGACATCAAAACTTGGCCAAGAGGTCAGAAGTAGACTGGCAGGGAGATTCACGTGGAGTTGGAGTCATCTGAGTGCATCTAGTCCCAGGTCAGGATTGGACCTGGGAACTAGAAGAGGATGGAGCCTGCCCTTGGGGAATGGGTTGGGGAGCCAGTAGAAAGGATGTTTATGCGGGGCCTGGCATGGCCCAGCTCTTAAAACAGAACTTGGAACAAGGCTCTTCCTTCAGATGTGTTTCCCTTCGCTGGTGGGCCAGCTGGCAGTGTGAAGGACCAGCCCAGCCTGCCTCAATCCCAGTGAAATGTACCAACAGCAGTGCTCATGTATTTGATTGTCTCTCTGTTATTGACATGTATTAGAGGTTAAAGCATCTGCCTCCAATGCGGGAGACCTGGGTTCAATCCCTGGGTCGGGAAGATCCCTTGGAGAAGGAAATGGCAATCCACTCCAGTATTCTTGCCTGGAGAATCCCATGGACAGAGAAGCCTAGTAGGTTACAGTCCATGGGGTCGCAAAGAGTCGGACACGACTGAGTGACTTCACCTTCACCTTCATTCTTTTTCTGGTTGCTGTTATTTGGCCTTAAATCTAACTTATGGGCTGGTGTGACTGAGAAAAGGGAGGGTACTAGCATTCAGTTTTTGCCTACTATGTTCTAGACATGTGGGTGGTGGTTGTGCTTTAGTCACCATGTCATGTCTGACTCTTGGGACCCCATGGACTGCAGCCCACCAGGCTCCTCTGTCCATGGGATTTCCCAGGCAAGAGTACTGCAGTGGCTTACCTTTCCTTCTCCAGGGGATTTTTCCACCCTAGGGAATGAACCAGGGTCTCCTGCCTTGCAGGTGGATTCCTTACCGACTGAGCCACCAGGGAGTGATAGAGATCTAACGTATGGTATTACATTTTAAAAATATCCTCAGAATAGCCCTTCAAGGGAAGGATTAGGCTCCTTTTTATAGATAAATTAATGGAAGCAAGGAATGTGCCTTTGTTCAGACCGCTATAATGAAATTCCACAGACTGGATAGCTTATAAACCACACAAATATTTATTTCTTACAGTTCTATAGGTTCAGAAGTCCAAGAACATGGCCCTGGAAGATTTGGCCTCCACTCCAGTACCCTTGCCTGGAAAATCCCATGGGCGGAGGAGCCTGGTGGGCTGCAGTCCATGGGGTCGCAAAGAGTCAGACACGACTGAGTGACATCAGTTTCACTTTTCACTTTCATGCATTGGAGAAGGAAATGGCAACCCACTCCAGTGTTCTTGCCTGGAGAATCCCAGGGACGGGGGAGCCTCGTGGGTTGCTGTCTATGGGGTCGCACAGAGTCGGACACAACTGAAGTGACTTAGCAGCAAGGGCCCGCTTCCTAGATGGTTATTTTTTGCTGTAACTTCACATAGCAGAAGTGCTAGGGAGCATTCTCTCTGCGGCTTCTCTTATAAGGTGCTAACCCTGCTCGTAACGGCTCTGTCTTCAGGACCTAGTCACCTCTCAGAGGCCCTGTCGCCCGATACAATCACCTGGAGAAACATACAAATACTGGGGGGACACAAACATTCAGACCAGAGCAGAAGGTCTAGTCATTTGAACAAAGTTCTCTGAGACCCCAGGGCTCATATTTCCTTCTTCACAGCACTCTCTAGACTCTTTTGGACCTCATCACGAGACACACACTCGACCTGTTTTCCTGATAGCGACCGTACGACGGCCATACTGTCACAGGCAATAGAATGCGCTTGGAATAAGGAATCCCCAACTCTGGGCTCAGTTGTGTTATCAGTTAGGTGGTGGCTTTGTTTTCACATCTGTGAAGTCAGGGGATTGAACTAACTGATATCAAGGCTCTTTTATTCCATGTCTCAGGACTTCCCTGGTGGTCCAGCAGGTAAGATTCCAAGCTCCCAAAGCAGGGGTCCCGAATTTCATCCTTGGTTGGGGAGCTGAAACCGTTTACCTCAGATTGGAACTTGAACCCACATGGATGGGACTCGAACCCAGTCAAAACCCACTGTACCTGGTTTCAGGTCCTAATGAAGCTCGAGTTCTTGATATGTCTCATCGCAGACAGAATTCAGTGAGAGACAAAATAATAGGTAAGATGTGCATTAATTTATTCAGATTCAGAAAGGAGCACTTGCTTGGAGTATTCTTGTCTGGAGAATTCCATGGACAGAAGAGCCTGGCAGGCTACAGTCCATGGGGTGGCACGAGTTGGACACGACTTAGCAACTAACTCACCACCAGAGAGGAGCACACTCCACAGACAGACTGTGGGCCATTGCAGAGGGGAAGTGTGCTGCAAAATGTGGTGTGGTGAGGCTTTATAGCCTGGGTAATTTCACACGATAATGAGTGGAAGGATCATTCCAACTATTTGGGGGAAGGGGTGGAGATTCCAGGAACTGGGCCATTGTCCACTCCTTGGTCTTTTGACAGTGCCTTGGAACTGTCATGGCACCTCTGGGTCTGTCATTAGCTTGCTGATTGAGGATCAGTTCAGTTCAGTCATTCAGTTGTGTCCAACTCTTTGTGATCCCATAACTGCAGCATGCCAGGCTTCCCCGTCCATCACCAACTCCCAGAGTCCACCCAAACCCATGTCCATTGAGTCGGTGATGCCATCCAACCATCTCATCCTCTGTCGTCCCCTTCTCCTCCCACCTTCAATCTTTCCCATCATCAGGGTCTTTTCCAATGAGTCAGTTCTTCACATCAGGTGGCCAGAGGATTGGAGTGCCAGCTTGAACATCAATCCTTCCAATGAACACTCAGGACTGACCTCCTTTAGGATGGAAGTTTGATCTCTTTGCAGTCCAAGGGACTCTCAAGAGTCGTTTCCACACCACAGTTCAAAAGCATCAATTCTTCGGTGCTCAGCTTTCTTCACAGTCCAGCTCTCACATCCATACATGACCACAGGAAAAACCATAGCTTTGACTAGACAGACCTTTGTCAACAAAGTAATGTCTCTGCTTTTTAATATGCTGTCTAGGTTGGTCATAACTTTTCTTCCAAGGAGTAAGCATCTTTTAATTTCATGGGTGCAATCACCATCTGCAGTGATTTTTGGAGCCCCCAAAAATAAAGACTGACACTGTTTCCACTGTTTCCCCATCTATTTCCCATGAAGTGATGGGATGAGATGCCATGATCTTCGTTTTCTGAGTGTTGAGCTTTAAGCCAACTTTTTCACTGTCCTCTTTCACTTTCATCAAGAGGCGCTTTAGTTCTTCTTCACTTTCTGCCATAAGGGTGGTGTCATCTGCATATCTGAGGTTATTGATATTTCTCCCAGCAGTCTTGATTCCAGCTTGTGCTTCTTCCAGCCTAGAATTTTGCATGATGTATACTCTGCATAGAAGTTCAATAAGCAGGGTGACAATATACAGCTTTGACGTAATCCTTTTCCTATTTGAAACCACTCTGTTGTTCCATGTCCAGTTCTAACAGGAGGTCCTGGTAAGGAACACAGAACTAATAAGCCACCACCAACAGGGAGAGTTCAGGAAAGATCAAAAAGAGACTCCATGTGTCCAATCACCTCCCAGAATCCTTCTCACTGGCATCCATCTTGGCTGAACAAGGGGTGCACCACCAGGAAGGACTTTGAGTCAGAATAATTTTCTAAAGACAACCCAGCAATTAATCCCATCACCATAAAATCCAAGACTGTGAGCCACATGGCAGAGCAGTTCTCCTGGGTTCCCTACCCTACTGCTCTCTGCCTGGGTGCCCCTTTCCACTAAAATGTATTGCCTTGTCAGCATGTGTCTCCTCAGACAAGTCATTTCCGAGTGTTAGACAAGAGCCCACTTTCAGGCCCTGGAAGGGGTCTACCTTCCTGCAACAGAAAGTGAAAGTGAAAGTGATGTTGCTCAGTCGTGTCCGACTCTTTGCAACCCTGTGGGCTGCAGCCCACCAGGCTCCTCTGTCCATGGGATTCTCCAGGCAAGAATACTGGAGTGGGTTACCATTTCCTTCTCCAGAAGATCTTCCAGACCCAGGAATCGAACCCAGGTCTCCCGCATTGCAGGCTGAGTCAGGCAGACGCTTTAACCTCTGAGCCACCAGGAAGCCCTCCTGCAACAGAAGTGAACAGAAATTTGGAGGTGGAAGGATTGCATAAGAGAGTAGAGAAAGGGCCCAGCTGTATAGCACTAGGCTGGAACTCAAGGCCCCTGAAACTGATAGAAGGATCTTTTCTAGGAGCGAGGTATGTCTAATGTTTTATTTTGAATTCTTAGGTTTCTGTGATGGAAATCTGAGTGAAGTGCCTAACATTAAGCTTTTGATTGTTGAGGCATCCATTTCAAAGATACCTATTTTGAATATACATATTGCCAGTGGAATATCACAGCTACTAGTTAAAAAACTAGATAAATGAACCAGCCTGCCCACACTGATGGATTTCCCCATATGAAAAACCCTGGAAACCTAGATAACTGACAGCTTGAGAGATCCTGCTCTCCCCTTCCTGTACCCTAATTTCTGCTGTTATGTTTTAAACTTGCCAATGAAGACTAAACCTGTAAAGCCCTAGGCACCACACCTTTGATCCAAATAAAGGCAGAGCCCCAGGTTCAAGACCCCTCCGTTGCTTTCTCTATCTTGCTCTGTAGCCCTCAGGCGTGCCATGAACCCTCCAGGAATGGTGGATAACAAATCTTGTTCTGGAAAGTTCCCTGATGATCTTTTGCTTAGGTGAGTCTTGCAATCACAAGAAAAACCACAAGGACTGGTCCTACCGCAGCATTGGCGCTGGTGGGAAGATGTCTGAGGGGGCTGCCACAAGGAGGACAGGCCCAGGTGAGGACCTCAGGCATTCCTAGCCAGCATCATGCCTGTCAATAGGAGGAGGTCAACAGAAGAAAATCATGTCCATCTCTACAACGCTGCAACACACATAAACACCCTTATGTGAGACAGGTTCTTCATCTGTGTATGTAGGGCAGGTGAGTAGGGCAAAAAATGAGGACCAGGGCTGAGTGCCACATAAACAAAATTAAATCACTGAAAGCAGAAACTATCATGTATCAATATTTTAGGTGTCAAGGAAACATATTTGGTACATTTAATCTAAACATGGGTACTAATCTCTATTTTATTTTTAAAATTTTTATTAGAGCATAGTTGATTTACAATGTTGTGTTAATTTCAGGTGTACAGCAAAGTGATTCAGTTATACATACACAAAGATCACTTCTTTTTTTTTTAGATTCTTTTCCCATATAGGCTATTACAGAGTGCTGAGTAGAGTCCCCTGTGCTATACAGCAGGTTCTTACTAGTACTCTATTTTATATCTTTGTGCCTACATGCTTAGTCGCTCAGTCGTGTCCAACTCTTAGTGATCCCATGAACTGCAGCCTGCCAGGCTCCTCTGTCCATAGGATTTCCCAGGCAAGAATATTGGAGTGGGCTGCCATGTCATCCTCTAGGGGATCTTCTCCACCCAGGGATTGAACCTGGCTCTTCTGCTTTGCACTCTTTGAGCTACCAGGGAATCCCACAGATATAAACATAAGAGCACAAACTATAACTTTTCTAGGTGGAAATAAATGAGAAAATCATGGTGTTAGGCTAGGCACCAGTTTCTTAGGTAGGAAACAAAATTATAATCATAAAATAAAAATGAATAGACTTGACTACATCAAAATGAAAAAATTTTGCTCTTCTAAAAACACTATTAAGGAAATTAATGGCAAGCCAAATAGGGAAAACATTTGTAAAATTCATGTCTTATTAAAAACTTATATTTAAAATATATACATTACAATCCAATAATAAGATAAACAATGCAATTTAAAATAGGCAAAAGAGTAGAACTGACATTTCACAGAATAATATTTTAAAAACTGGCAAATAAGCACATGAAAAGGTGCTGAATATCATTTTTCCTTAGAGAAATGTAAGTTAAAACCACTGTAAGACAAACACTACAAACCACTAGAATGACAAAATTCAATGAATGACAATACTAATTTTTGGTAAGGATCTGCTGCTCTGGAAAACAGTTGGACTTTTAAAAAGTAAAGTTAAATACACTTACTATACATCCCAGGAACTCACTAAATATTTTTGCAAGAGATATGAAAACATTTGTCCACTCAAAGACTTCTACTCAGATGTTTATAGCAGCTTTGTTCACAATAGTAAAAACTGGAAATAATCAGAATGTTCAGCAACTGTCGAATGGATAAACAAATTGTAATGTTAAAAAAAAAGTCACAAAACCAATTCCGTTCCTTACAATGAAATGTTACTCATCAATAAGATGAAACAGACTGCTGACACATACCAACGCAGTGATAAATCTCATATGCATCATGCTGAGTGAAAGAAGAACTTCTATTTCTAAAATCACTGTGACAGGAAATCAGTGGTCACCTGGGCCTGGAGGTTGGGGAAGGGGAAAGACATCAAATGGGCTTGAGTCACTTTGTGGGTGATGGAATGTTTTACATCTTCTTTGGAGTCATGATTATAGAACTGTCTATATTTGTCAAAACCTATCAAGTCTGCATTCAAGATGAGTGAATTTTATTGTATGTAAATTGCATCTCAGTAAAACTAATTTTTAGGAAAAAATATTGCCTTTAGAGTCATTTTATTTCTTATTAAATCAAATAAAGCTTATAGCTTTTCTGAAAATATAGCAATTAAATAATCAAGTTCAGAAACCTCAATTTGTGTTTAATAATACTCAGAGTGAAATTCTATACGGCTTACTAGAAAAAAAAAGAAAAAGAGACATTCAAAGAGGTTGCTTAGAGAGAGCTACCCGAGAATTGATCAGCTAGGTTTTTTTTTTTTTTGATCAACTAGGTTTAACAATAACACACAATAGACTTGTACTCCCTGAATCTTCAATAGAGGGTTCCTTCTTAACACCTGGCAGTCAAGGTAAGGCTGTCTTGTTCCTACTCAGAGAAGGTTCCTACTTGTTCCTACTCACACTTTGCTTAAATTAAGGTATCAGAAGAGGGTTGCCAGGTATCTTCACTCCACACTCAGAATGCCCCAAAGGGAACACACTTGTAAGTGGAAATACAGTCTGTGTTCTGTCCTGAGCTCACTCTGGAGAGTTCCCTCAGGGCTGAACACATTCTGCTTCTCTAAATAGCTGATCTGGAAAAGAGACAGCTTGTGATGAAAACCAACCTCCCGGCAAAAGCTGCACATTTCCATTCCAGAATTTTCCAGAATGAAACAACTGTACCATATACTGTTGATATCCCTTGAATGATGCCCTTTATGTTATGTCTCAACTCGTGAAATAAACTTTACTCAAGGGAGAACAAGAAGGGCAGTCGTTTCTTAAAAGACTCCAAATGAAACAGCCAATGAGCTAAAAGCAGGAGCCAGCAATGTTGTAGGAGGGGACCCATGGGATTTGGTTTCTTTCGCCAGTCTGACGCAAAGCAATTCCCAGTGGAAATCTCAGAGTGCAGAGCCAAGCTCAGTTGTTTGCAATGTCTAAGCTAGGTATACCAATACTGACTTCAAAGATGAGGTGGAGTAGTAACAAAAAGCAAACAAAGGATGATAATATGTGTTTTGAGTTTCCCAGAGGCTACCTGATACAGAAAGATGATTTTGTGGCTTAAGTCACTTGATCACTGTGAGTTGGCCTCTCTCTGTCTTCTCTCCCACAGTCACTCTCTTCAAAGTTAATATCTGTCTCGATGAGCAATCTTGAGGTTCAAAGAGGACACATGCAGGATGCCCTAGCACAATACCTGGCTCCAAGTAGTTAAATGACTACGAAATATTACATGTAACAGGGTGTTAAATGTCACATGTTGAATATTAAATAGTAAGATAGATAGATAGATAGTGAAGTCGCTCAGTCGAGTCCGACTCTTTGTGACCCCATGGACAGTTGCCAACCAGGCTCCTCCATCCATGGGATTTTCCAGGCAAGAATACTGGAATGGGTTGCCATTTCCTTCTCCAGGGGATCTTCTCAACCCAGGGATTGAACCTGGGTCTCCCGCATTGTAGGCAGACACTTTACCATCTGAGCCACCAGGGAAGTCACATTAAATAGTAAACATGATACATAAAGGACATATGTATTTTCTGTGGCCCTCCATACACAGAGTGATAACATTGCAGGAATAAATCCCAGAGGGTTAGGAAAGAGTAAGCAACTCATCATAATAAGAATATACATGCCTTGGGCAGGAGACGAGGCGGGGAAAGGTCCCCTGTGGCAGGAGTGTCCTCCTAGATACATTACTCTTCCCAGAAGGCTAACTTCTGAGAGCTCTATTATCTGAGTTCCCTTGCTGGCTAGCTACCAGTTGAGTTTGGCCAATGTGAGGCACTGGCAGAAATCACTAACGAGAGGAGGGCATTCCAGGCATTTCTTCCCACTGTCTCCTTGCACCGGCATTGTGTCTTTGGCATCCTTCCAGGACTACACTGTAGCCAGGCCTCTCTTGCAGTCTTGCTCTCACTGGGCTCTGGTGCTACCCTCTACTCCTCGGAGTGGTAATGGCTGTCACTGTTACAAACCTGTATATGACCTCATCCCTTCTGTGTTCCATGAATCCTGTGCCCACCTCTATAAGAAGGCCCTTCATTAGAGTCTCTTTGTTACCATCTGGGACAAATGTTATTTTCTGCTAGGACCATGACTCATCAGGGATCTCCTCAAGATTCACAAATGCACTCTAAATCTTTGATTATCTGGCATTTTGAAAGAGTGCCAACTAGTTAACCATGGGATTCCCTGGTGGCTCAGACTGTAAAGAATCTGCCCACAATGTGGGAGAACTGGGTTCAGTCCCTGGGTGGGGATTATCCCCTGGGGGAGGGCATGACAACCCATACCCGTATTTTTGCCTGGAGAACCCCCATGGACAGAGGAGCCTGATGGGTTATAGTCCATGGGGTCATAAGGAACCAGACACTACTGAGAGACTCACACAAATACACAGTTAACTGTAACAGTGCAGGTAATAATTTTTCTGGAAACATAAGGAACACAGGTAATGAAAGAGGGGTGGAGGAGTAAAAACCCAAAGAGACAGAAGGAAAGAAACTGATAACATCTGGCAATAAACTAGAACTGGGAGGAGAGGCCCCAGCTTAACATGAAGTTCGAAGTCTGACTATTACCTGAGACTTGTATAATCACTGCAGACGGTGACTGCAGCCATGAAATTAAAAGACGCTTACTCCTTGGAAGGAAAGTTATGACCAACCTAGATAGCATATTGAAAAGCAGAGACCTTACTTTGCTAACAAATGTCCGTCTAGTCAAGGCTGTGATTTTTCCAGTGGTCATGTATGGATGTGAGAGTTGGACTGTGAAGAAAGCTGAGGGCTGAAGAATTGATGCTTTTGAGCTGTGGTGTTGGAGAAGACTCTTGAGAGTCCCTTGGACTGCAAGGAGATCCAACCAGTCCATTCTAAAGGAGATCAGCCCTGGGTGTTCTTTGGAAGGAATGATGCTAAAGCTGAAACTTCAGTACTTTGGCCACCTCAAGCGAAGAGTTGACTCATTGGAAAAGACTCTGATGCTGGGAGGGATTGGGGGCAGGAGGAGAAGGGGCCAACAGAGGATGAGATGGCTGGATGGCATCACTGACTCGATGTACGTGAGTCCGAGTGAACTCCGGGAGTTGGTGGTGGACAGGGAGGCCTGACGTGCTGCAATTCATGGGGTTGCAAAGAGTCGGATACGACTGAGCGACTGAACTGAACTGAAATGAAATGCTAAAAATTGTCCAGGGAATCTTGTATTACCTGACAGTAATTAGAAAAGTCATGAGATCTGCTTCCATTTCTATTGCAGAGGAAGAGGAAGAACAAGGCACCGTGAGAACATTTCAAAGGAAGTTGGGAGATAAATTCACTTTTTAGAGTTGGACTGTGAAGAAGGCTGAGCGCCGAAGAATTGATGCCTTTGAACTGTGGTGTTGGAGAAGACTCTTGAGGGTCCCTTGGACTGCAAGGAGATACAACCAGTCCATTCTAAAGGAGATCAGCCCTGGGATTTCTTTGGAAGGACTGATGCTAAAGCTGAAACTCCAGTACTTTGGACACCTCATGCAAACAGTTGACTCAATGGAAAAGACTCTGATGCTGGGAGAAATTGGGGGCAGGAGGAGAAGGGGACGACCCAGGATGAGATGGCTGGATGGCATCACGGACTCGATGGACGTGAGTCTGCGTGAACTCCGGGAGTTGGTGATGGACAGGGAGGCCTGATGTGCTGCGATTCATGGGGTCGCAAATAGTCGGACAAGACTGAGTGACTGAACTGAACTGAACTGAACTGACACACTATTCAATATAATGCTTAACACCAAGGGCACGCTATTCAATATAATGCTTACAAAATATCAGCTCTAGAAAGACTTACTTGAACAGCACCGGTCATACAGGCAGGACCAAACCTGGATTTTACTTGCCTGTTTACTTAGCTCTAGACATGATACTAAGTTATCAACCTTATCATTACTAAGATGGCACCTGTTCATTTCCTTATTGTTTTATGATCAGAGGACATTTTCTTCTTATTCCTTTGCCTTGATATAATCTTTTATAAATATCACACTGACCTACAGATATTTATATATATTTATCACGACTGAGCGACTGAACTCAACTATAATATATATATCCTGTATAATATTTATACCCTTATATGGCACCATTTTGGACAAGGCAATGGCACCCCACTCCAGTACTCTTGCCTGGAAAATCCCATGGATGGAGGAGCATGATAGGCTGCAGTCCATGGGGTCAAAAAGAGTCAGACATAAGTGAGCGACTTCACTTTCACTTCTCACTTTCATTCATTGGAGAAGGAAATGGCAACCCACTCCAGTGTTCTTGCCTGGAGAATCCCAAGGATGGGGGAGCCTGGTGCACTGCAGTCTATGGGGTCGCACAGAGTCAGACATGACTGAAGTGACTTAGGAGCATGGCACCATATAAGGGCTTCCCAGATGGCACTAGTGGTAAAGAACCTGCTCAGATGACTCAGATGATGTAAGGGACATGGGTTCAATCCCTTCCTCTGGAGGAGGGCATGGCATCCCATCTAGTATTCTTGCCTGGAGAATTCTATGGACAGAGGAGCCTGGTGGATTATAGTCCAGAAGATCGCAAAGAGTTGGACACAACTGAAGTGACTAAGCATGCATGCATGGCACCATGTAATAATCAACACACCTTGATTAGTTTAACTATAGATCTGTACTCTCTGGTTAGCTAGAAAAAGAAGATGAGTGTTGTTCCTGCTTAGATTGTGTGCAGAAATCTGTGATGGATTTGCAGGAGGGCAGTAGATTATAGAAGGATGACCTAGGAATGGATTCAGTTCAGCTTAGTTCAGTTCAGTCATTCAGTCGTGTCCAACTCTTTGTGACCCCATGAATCTCTGCACACCAGGTCTCCCTGTCCATCACCATCTCCCGGAGTTCACTCAGACTCATGTCCATCGAGTCCGAGATACCATCCAGCCATCTCATCCTCAGTCGTCCCCTTTTCCTTCTGCCCCCAATCCCTCCCAGCATCAGGGTCTTTTCCAATGAGTCAGCTCTTAGCACAAGGTGGCCAAAGTACTGGAGTTTCAGCTTTAGCATCATTACTTCCAAAGAAATCCCAGGGCTGATCTCCTTCAGAAGGGACTGGTTGGATCTCCTTGCAGTCCAAGGGACTCTCAAGAGTCTTCTCCAACACCACAGTTCGAATGCATCCAATCTTTGGTGCTCAGCCTTCTTCATAGTCCAACTCTCACATCCATACATGACCACTGGAAAAACCATAGCCTTGACTAGACAGACCTTAGTCGGCAAAGTAATATCTCTGCTTTTCAATATGCTATCTAGGTTCGTCGTAACTTTTCTTCCAAGGAGTAAGCGTCTTTTCATTTCATGGCTGCAATCACCATCTGCAGTGATTTTGGAGCCCCCAAAAATAAAGTCTGACACTGTTTCCACTGCTTCTCCATCTATTTCCCATGAAGTGATGGGACCGGATGCCATGATCTTCGTTTTCTGAATGTTGAGCTTTAAGCCAACTTTTTCACTCTCCTCTTTCACTTTCAACAAGAGGCTTTTTAATTCCTCTTCACTTTCTGCCATAAGGGTGGTGTCATCTGCATATCTGAGGTTACTGATATTTCTCCCAGCAATCTTGATTCCAGCTTGTGTTTCTTCCAGCCCAGCATCTCTCATGATGTACTCTGCATAGAAGTTAAACAAGCAGTACAGCCTTGACGTACTCCTTTTCCTATTTGGAACCAGTCTGTTGTTCCATGTCTAGTTCTAACTGTTGCTTCCTGACCCGCATACAGGTGGTCTGATATTCCATCTCCTTCAGAATTTTCCACAGTTTACTGTGATCCACACAGTCAAAGCCTTTGGCATAGTCAATAAAGCAGAAATAGATGTTTTTCTGGAA
>SJYQ01001233.1:106476-120886 GCA_006410935.1 Redunca redunca
ACAGAGTTACATTTTTCACAGAGCAAAGGTGCAGTGAGTTACAAGAAAGAACCAATTAGCTCAAAAGTCTGATATGGTTAAATTCAAGGCTACACTTGTTTTTCTAGCATTCTCACTATGTTAACTAATGCATTCCCAGGTGCACAGTGGATAAGAGATATGGGAACTTAGCAACAAGCATTGGCCCAATAATGAAATCCTACATCAGTACTAGCACTACTCTAATAACTTTTAACTCTTTCAAAGGCTCTATGTTTTAGGCTTTCCATGCTTCTCATAGTTGGGAGGCTGTAAATAATTGTATGCATAGCTGCAAGAGTCTGGATATACCTGCCAAGCAAGCTAGAATGCTAACAGAGGGGGTTTGATTTGAAATATTCCTCTCATGTCCAGGAGACTTATTAGCTATAGCCCTAAGTTGATTTTCTCCAGAGAAAGGTGGTCAGGGTTAGCCCCCTGTTAATGTCAGAGGAGTTGGTGAAAGTCATGAAACAGTAAAACAGACAGATTCTGATTTTGGGATAGATGCTCGAGAAAGCCTAGGGAGCCCCTTGAGTTCTGAAGCCTTGCTTATCAGTTCTCTTCCACATGACTCTGTCATGGGTGGGATCTCCCATGGTGGCTCCCAACAGAAACCCACTCCAGTATTCTTGCCTGGAGAATTCCATGAACAGAGGAGCCTGGTGGGCTACAGTCCATTAGGTCCCAAAGAGTCACCCATGTCTGAATGAAAAAAGCAGAACATGAAGGTGATGCTAGATGTCACCAGGGTTCCTGAAAACGACTAGGAGACTTTGCAAGGAGATGGTTGACTTTGAGGACATGACCACCATTTGATTAATTTTGGATTGGACGAGCTGGGAAATAAGTAATTACTTTCTGCTCATTCCCCTCCTTGACTATGTAGCTTAAGGACTGTATCTTACACATGGCTAGGTCCTAGAATATTTCTTGGCCTAAAGTAAGTACTCATTAAATGTTTGTTGGATAGAGAGCTACATTCTTTTCTATTTGCAAAATGGACAATTTTCTCCTATATTGAAATGACATTTATTTTTGTCTTTTACTTCAAAGTCCCAGCTACTGCTTAACTCTAAACTTCACTTCACTGCCAACTTTGGCTTAGAAATGTTCAACATTGGACATCTCAGTTTCAATACAGTCTCCACAACTTGGTCTCAATCTTCTATATTCTGGTCTCACAGCACTTTGTAATGCACACATTTGGGGTTTAGGACATGACCTTGAGTCAGAAGCCCCTGGGCTTGGTGAGTGGTTCCTATAGAACCTCTTCCTGATTGATACCTCTTCCAGCCCTAATCAGCCCCGAGAAGCCCTTGCTTACCTTTTGAGACCAGGTCATCTCAACAAGGTCAACTTCTTCATCCCCTCAGGCAGAATTAGTCACCCCATTTTTTATCTTCCCAGCACTTTATTCTCACTCTAACAGACCTTACACTGAGATCTAATTTCTCTCTTAACATGTTTCTTCTGCAGTGAAGAAAAGCCATCTCATCAAGGAGCTTATCCGGGTCCTCACTGGCTAACACAGTGCCTAGCCCACTTGTTTTCATCAATTTTCCAGAGAAACAAAACCAATTATATAGATAGATAGGTAGGTAGGTAGATTTTCAAGAATTGGCTTATGTGATTGTGGGAGCTGGCAAGACTGAAATTAGTAGACTAGATATTCAGAAAACATTTGGTATCATAGTCTTGAGTCTGAAATCCACTGGGTAGGCTTGCAGGCTGGAAACCCAAGCTGAGTCTCTCTGTTGCAGTCTTCAGGCATAATAGCTTCTTCTCAGTAACATCTTGGTCAGCGTTTAACCAAACAATTGGCATCATAACCCCACCAAGTTGACACACAAAGTTAACCATGTCAGTGCTCAATAAACATTTATTTGTAAAAATAAATAGATGTCTAATAAGTCTTTCAGAAGTCCAGAGAAGAGAGAAATGGACTTTGGCACAGATTTTCAAACTTAAAATGTTCTCAAGTGATAGAATAAGCATGTTCATTCATTGAGCAGGTAACCATCAGAACCCCCCTGCTCCCCCCAAAAAACAGAAATAGAGCCAGAGAGAAAGAACTAGAGAGGATATATACAACTGTGAGTCAGACAAATCTCTATACATGAATGCATACAATGTATCTATCCAATTAATTTTATTCCTCGGAGAAGGCAATGGCCTTCTCCAGTATCCAGTTGGCCACTCCAGTATCCAGTTAATTTTTTCTCCAATGGCCACTCCAGTATCCAGTTAATTTTATTCCAGAGGGTGGCAATATGGCTCTATAATAAACTTGAATAAAAATTATTTATTTTACCATTAATTGCTGTGGCACCAACAAAACACTGTCAGAGACAAACAAGAATGCTTTAAAGTGATTCTTTGTAGAGACTAAAAATGACTAATTCCAGAATGTCATCTCCAGGTTTTGACTAGGGTGTGAAGCCAGCATGGTGCAGGAATGACTGAGACTGAGGGCCACTGGTTAGGGGCCCTGCCTGGACAGAGCCTTCTTTCATAAAATGGTGTTTCCCAGGCTGGACTCTTTCCCTCAAGTCTCTCAGGAGGCAAGAGGAGAAAGATTCAGCGGTTTTACAGAAAAAAAGAGTTTCCTCATGTATAAGTTGGGCATAATAATAATAATAATGAGAAATATTAAGCTGAGCCATATGAAATCACTGATGTTCAACCACTTCTGGATTCCAGCAATGGCAGTTTCATGTGAGTAAGCAAAATAGGTGCGCTATTAAGTAAAGTGTAGAGGTACATGGTAGGTGATCAGTAACTGCTGCCTCTCATCTTTGTCATGAGGCTTGGGCTGGAGGCTGAGGTGGACCCTGGTCTAGAGGAACCAAAGGTAACTCAGCCCCTGAAGTGGACAGGGGGGTTCTTCCTCCAAAATACCCTGGTTCAGTACACTGAGGAAAAAGAATCTCGAGGTTGAAAAGACTAGGACCACATGGAAAAATGAATGGGGAGCTGGTGGACCAAAGTCCTTATTTGTTCAGTATGATAAATTGCAGAAGCAACAGTGACTGTTTTTTCCTACAGTTACACCCTTAAGTGCACAAAGAGATGGAGAAATGAAAGGGACTGCAGTTCTCAAAAGTCAAACAGAGGAAGAAGAAATGAGAAACAGAAGGGTGGGATAATCCTGACGCTATCATCAGTTCCTCAACCCATCACATCGAAATCAAATTATTGCTAATTAAATAAATGTGTGAATGTTTCACAGTTTTCATAATGCATCTGTTAGCGTTACCATCTCTGCTTTACAGAGAAGGAAACCAAAGGGGAAGAGATTAGACAATTTAAAAAAATTATTCCAGTTAAGTCAAGTGCTATTTCCCATTAGTTGTTAAGAATGCCGTGTAGTATGTAGACAACTGGCTTTCAGTACATTTCTTCTCTCGATTTCATAAATTCTCTTTTCATGGAAAATGACTCCTTGAGTAGTCTCAGTAAAGCACATTCTGTTTCATGTTGTCACATGCTCAGCTTCCCCAGGGCACTATGTAAGTGTGACTTTTCAAATTGACTTTCTTATGCAATTGCCAATTATTTCTTCCTGTTCTAGAATATCTATTTTTCATTGTATGATTTTTATTATTTAGGTTATGTTCACATTGTCTAAAACTCCAATTGAACAAGGATGCAAAATGGGGGAAAATTCTTCTGTGCTTCAGAAGGTAGAGTCTAATAGTCATGTTAGTAATGTTCATAAATGCAAGCTGCTGGCCTATCAACTTTTCCATCCAAGAAGAAAACAATAGAAATACCTAATGGTTTGAATTGGATTTTTTTAAAAGATCAATCTGAAGGGTAAACAGCATCTTTTTCTCCATATAGCATATGTGCTGTCTCATTATAGAAACTTTGAAAATTACAGGAAAATATAAAGAAGAAATAATAATTCAAAATTCTTCTTCCGTGAAAGAGCCACTGTGAACCTCGCTGTGGTTGCTTCACTTCAGCCTAGAAAAGAGGTTCTTTCAGATTAAAAGAATCCTGCTGCAAAATAATCAGTGAAATGTTTTTCCAAAATTCAAGGGAGAAAGGTGAACTGGTTGGTAATCATTTAATGCTTTCTACACTTCCTCAGTTCAGTTCAGTCGCTCAGTCGTGTCCGACTCTTCGCGACCCCTGTAGTATGCCAGGCTTCCCTGTCCATCACCAACTCCCAGAGCTTGCTCAAACTCATGTCCATTGAGTTGGTGATGCCATCCAACCATCTCCTCCTCTGTTGTCCCCTTCTCCTCCTACTTTCAATCTTTCCCAGCATCAGGGTCTTTTCCAATGAGTCTGTTCTTAGCCTCAGGTGGCCAAACCCTTCCTCAAACATAGTCATTTCTTAGTACAGAGGACAGTGTAAATTTTGAGATTGCTTCAAAATGCTTTCAGGCTCTCATGTAGTGTTAGTGTTAGTTGCTCAGTCATGTCCCACGCTTTGGAACCCATGAGCTATAGCCCTCCAGGCTTCTCTGTCCATGGAATTCTCCAGGCTAGAATTCTGGAGCAGGTAGATCTCCGGGGATCTTCCCTACCCCAGGATCAAACCCTCGTCTCCTGCATTGCAGGCGGATTCTTTACTGTCTGAGCCACCAGGGAAGCCCTCAGGCTCTTATAGATAAAACATTTTTGCTACAGTTGCTACATTAATGAGCAATACCAGCCAAATGTCAAGATCATCGGATCTTTTTGAAATTGGGCATACTCCTGAATATTATAGTAGAGCTGTGGAATTTGTCATTGAAGGGCTTTTTTTGGTGGGGGTAATTTAGATTTAAATGCAACTGATTTCCATGAATGCTTCTACTGGTGCAAACATTTTGGGAAAGGGACAAGTGAATAAATGATGATCTAACTTTGAAGTAACTGAAGAGAGGGACAAAGATTGGAGGATTGGTGTTCTGCCCAGCTCTCTGCAGGGAGCTGATTTATTGAGAAACTTTAGGGTGTTGAGACCCTGCTCCTTCAGAGTTCGTGGCACACGATAACACAGAGCTGGGGCAGAGGCCAGCCTTCTCGGGCACCGGGGTTAGATGTGGGAGAGAGCATATTAGGGGCTGATATTGGAGATCTCCCAAAGATACTGTTAGCAGCGACCCTGATGGAGACCCTCCAAATGGCCTAACAGGCAGGGGCTGTCCTAGGAGGAAGACAATGAGAGGAAGCCAGCCCATCTCCCAGGAAATTAGACAGGAGGTGGAGGGAGGATTTTGCAAGGATGGTTAGAGATTCTGTCTGAGTAGAAAGTGCAAAATTGGACACCAGGTACTTTCTTAGGAACTACAGTTGGCTGCTAAGACAGAGACCTGAAACCACAGAAGCCAAAACAAGATGGGCTAGAGTGCCACCTGTGTCCTGGGTTTATTCTCACTTTCTGTTCCATGCCCTTAACAAGGGACGCAGGGTCTTTCGTGGTTTCAAGACAGGTACTGCTGCTCCTCCTACCATAATCACTTTGGCAGAAGATGAAAGAACGGGTATTAGTTTGCTAGTGCTATTATAACAAAGTACCATGGACTGGGTGGCTTCAACAACAGAAATGTCTCATAGTTCTGAAGGCTAGAAGCCAGAGGTCCAGGTGTTGACAAGGTTAGTTCCTTCTGAGGCCGCTCTCCTTGTAGATGGCCACCTTCTCCTTTGTCTTTTCACTGTACTCCCTCTGTCTCTCTATGTCTGTGTCCCAATCTCCTCTTCTTATAAAGACACCAGTCATATTGGATTAGGAGCTACCCTTATAACTTAATTCCCTCTTTAGGAGCCCTGTATCCAAATGCAATCACATTCTAGGGATTAGGGCTTTTCCATATGAATGTTGGAAGGGAACACAATTCAGCTGGTAACAAAGGAGGAAAGGTGGAAGGGTGGGTCTCAGCTGGCAGCTCTCTTTTAATACACTTTTCATGAAGCCTCGGCCCACAACCATTCACTCTTACTGGTCAGGCTGTCCTTCCTGGAAAGGTGGTAAATGTAGTATTTTATGACTCAACACATGGGTGTTTCACTTACTAAACTTGGGTTTGGGTTTGGGTTGGTAAAGAAAAAGAGGAAATGGATATGCAAATGATCTAGCCAGATCAGGGTAATGAAGTTATTCTGACTCAGTGACTCTATAACACATGGCTGGATAGAGTGTGAAAACAAATGCCGGGATGAGGAATAAGCGGATCCCCTTTCCAGACACTGCAGTGTCCAAGCGTCCATCCCCAGTGATATGGTAGGAGGGGAGGAGATGTGAACTGTGGTTGGGGGGATGTCCTGGGACCAAATTCCCCTGCAGGATGGATGGATCATCCAGGCAAGCAGTGACTCAAAATCAAACCTGAAAGGAGGGACTTCCCTGGTGGTCCAGTGAGTGGCAAAGACTCCACATTCCCAATGTAGGAGGCCCCAGCTCAATCCCTGGTCAGAGAACTAGATCCCACATGCCGCAACTAAGAGTTCACATGCTGTAACAGAGATCGAAGATCCTGCGTGCTGCAACTAAGACCCAGTGCAGCCAAAAAAAACCTGAAAGGAAATGGAAGCAAAGAGAAGAGAATGAAGGAGAGAAAAGAGAGGACAGGTGGAGGGAGGCAGGAAAGGAGGGAAAGAGAGATCATGAACAAGCAAAGAGGCAACATCGGGGGCGGGGAGGTGTTGGGCAGGTCAGCTGGGAGTAGTCCTAATGAAAACCCAGCAGGCTTGCAGTGGAAAGCTCCAGTTCTTTGTTACTTCTTTGGAGAAGAGGGAATTCTCCTATTTGGTGTTAACCTCTGCTCATCTACCAGCTTCCTGAGTTCTGGGTCATTGATTTCCCATGCTGCTACGATGACTACTGTAAATATTGGGCTAATTTTGCTCATTTCTATCAGGCCACTTTCCTCAATCCCTATGCCTTGGTCCTTGTGCATGTATTAGTCATTGAGGTTTTTATTGCAAAGTGTTATTGGACTTCCGATGCATTCAGCAGTGCCCTTTCTATCTGCTGAGGTCCCCAGAGTGGGAGGGAGAGAGAGTGTTACCATAGTGATTAGATGACTGGCTGAACACAAAGCTAACCCCCCTCCTGTAGAAGGGCAGGAAGAAGTGGTTCATTATTCTCTCCCCTGATGAGTCATAGCCGATTTAAATAAATCCTTCACTTTCCATTAAAAGCTGATGTCTACTGGGAAAGAAACTCAGAGCAATGGTCAAGGTGGCAAAGGATTGTTCTTCAACCAACATCATCTTGATTTTCTGTTGTAAGATTCTAACTAAGATATTGGTGGGAATTCCCTGGCAGTCCAATGGTTAGGACTCTGTGCTTCAACTGTAGAGGGCTCACTGCAGGAGAATCAAGAGATGGGGATTTGCTTCCTAGGTTGGGAGGATCCCCTGGAGGAAGGCGTGGCAACCCACACCAGTATTCTTGCCTGGAGAATCCCATGGACAGAGGAGCCTGGTGGGCTACAGTCCATAGGGTTGCGAAGAGTCAGACATGACTGAAGCGACTTAGTAGAGCACAAATAAAATTCATCAGTTCTAGTCCTCTGTATTTACCTATGAGAAATGAAGTTATGGTGAAGTAAGACCTGTATGTGAGTGTCGCTATCTACTTCATTCATAATCACCAAGAATGGAAACAACCCAAATATGCTCCAAGTGGTGAATGAAGAAACACATTGTGTTTCATTCATGCAATGCAATATTACTCAACAACAAAAAGGAAAAGACTATTGGTACACATGATAACCTGGATACATCTCAAAGGCATCATGCTGAAAAAAGAAGCCAATTTCGAAAGTCTTCATGAATCTTTTTAAATGAGGTTCTAGGGAAGGCAAAACTGTAGGAATAGAAACCAGATCAGGGGTTGCCAGCGCCTGAATTGGGGGTAGGAATGACAACAGAGAAGCATGAAGGAAATTGTTAGGGTGAAGGAACTTTTCTACATCTTGATTATGGTTATGAGACCATAAGTTCTTGTCAAAACTCATACATCTATACACTAGGAAGGGTGATTTTAGTGTATACAAATTATACCTTAAGGAATATGATATTAAAAAACCCTTAGTCCTTTTACGGTCATTCTTGTAATCTTTTATTTTGTGGGAAGATGTGGTAGAAAAAAATGAATTTTAGTAAATCATTACATTTTTCAGAAGTACTTGATGGACTACAACAAAATTTTTTCTCTGGGATAACCAAAATTTTCTGTGAACCAGAAATTCTCATTTATTTCAGTTTTATTTATAGATTATTTTAGAATAGGAACATTTTGTAACTAATGTAGTAGAAAAAATCAACATATGAATGATAGGTTATATTTAAACTTAATTGAAGTTATGTTTGGTAAACAGAAATTTGCTTTTTAAATAGCTATATCCAGTGATCTAGTGATTTTCCTGTTAGTAGTGTATTCAAAGAAACCAATTAGAGCATACAGGACATTCATTGCAAATTTTGTTTATAGCAGTGAAAAATGAGGAGTAACCTAAATGATCATCTATAAAAGATTGGTGACATAAGCAATGTGTGTGTGTGTTTTAAAGTCAAGTCCAACTCTTTGCAACCCCATGGACTGTATAGTCCATGGAATTCTCTAGGCCAGAATACTGGAGTGGGTAGCCTTTCCCTTCTTCAGGGGATCTTCCCAACCCAGGAATCAAACCAGGGTCTCCAGCATTGCAAGAGGATTTTTTACCAACTGAGAAATCCATTAAAAACTATAGGTCTATATTTATTAACACAGAAAGTGGGCATGATATAATAAGTGAAAATACAGGCCACAAAGCAGAATATTGTGTTGTGATTTCATTTTTTAAAAATGCATGTGAGTGTGTATATTTTGTGAGTATATTTAGAAAAAAATCTTGGAAGCTTAGAACAACAAAGTATGAAAGTAGTGACGTATTTACTCATGGCAGGACTACAAAGCCAACACTTTACATTAAGACGCTTTTTAATTTGGAAAACAAATCTATTTCCACTTTTTAAAAGGAACAGACTTGTTTTCTGTTGCCGCACCCATCACCAAATCATTAAATACTTGAAAATAATGGATATCATGTGAGTGAAAAAAAAGTTTCACTTACATAAACATGGCTAATCCAGGCAGTTTAGCCTTTCTAAATATGAAATGTATAAGACTGAAGGAAAAAATTAGAGAGGGGTGCAGGAGTTCAGCACATGCAACAGGATATGTAAAAATAGCACAGTGGCCCAGTGACCTCAAAAAAATGCTAGCAAAAATATACTCTCTGGAAGTAAATACTGCAAATAGCAAGGCCAGGAAATCTCAACTCATTCCACAGTGAGAAATAACATGAGAACTGGCATGACACCAATACTAAAATCCTAAAAGACAAAAAGTGGGAAAGAGCATGTACACACTGGCATATTGAAAATATATGGCCAACAAGGACCTACTGTACAGCACAGGGAACTCTGCTTAATGTTATGTGGCAGCCTGAAGGGAGGGGAGTTTGGGGGAGAGTGGATACATGTATATGTACAGCTGAGTCCCTTTGCTGTTTGTCTGAAACTATCACAACATTATTTGTTAATCAGCTATATGCCAATACAAAATAAAAAGTTAAAAAAAAATAAGAAAGAGCAGCAAAACCAACCTAGAAAATTAGCTGAAAATAGTGATGAAGAAAATCACTAAACATGCTAAGAATTTTTTAAAAAATATAAAGCATTGCTTCTCTAAAGAAAACACAAATGTAGAAATGTAAGAACTTATGACCAAGATGATGAGAAAAAGGAGGACATGGCCAGAAGCAGGAGGAAATGAAATATGGTCAGGAGTTTATTCTAGAAGTCTGAAGACTGGAAATACATTAATAAGTTTTATCATATTAGTAGATTGGATGAAGAAACTCATATAAGTGTCTCCATAGATGCTGAAAATACATCTGATCAAATTCAACAATTATGCTTGATGAAAATACTGAAAAAAATACAGATAACATGGTAAAATAAATTGATTTCAGCTTGAAACCCAATGTCATGCTTTATGGCAGAACTTAAAATATTTCTGATATAATCACGAACAAGATAAAAATGTCCATTGTCACTACTGTTATTTAGCAGAGTGCTGGAGATGTTAGCTGATGCAATTAGATAAGAGGAAGAAATTAGAGGTATAAAAATTAGAAAGTGAAACTAACACTATTGGCAGAAGTTATGATTGCAAAACTTGGGTGGGAAACAAAATAATTGAACAAGAAACTACTTTACCTGATAAAATCAATGTTAGGTACAAGCATAATAACATATGTGTACAAATCACAATCAGATAAAAGGAAGAAAACCTCATTTAAAATAGCAACAGTGGCAAGAAAAGTAAAACACCTAGGAATAGACTAAACAAAAAAATGTTGCAAGACCCATATGAGGATGAATTTCTCTTAAAGATGTGAAAGAAATCTTGACCAAATAGAAGGACATACAATGTTCTTGGAAGGTAAAAGTCACCATTATGAATATCTTAATTCTCCTTAAGGTAACATAAATTTAATTCACTTTCCACAAATATTTATTTTGTTGAAAATGTTTTAGTTTTGAAAACTTGATCTTAAATTACATATAAAACATTAGCTAAGAAAACCTGAAAATAAAAGCAATGATAGAAGCTGCTCCCAGTTTGGAGCCTCCCAAGCATAAAAATGGCAACCCACTCCAGTATTCTTGCCTGGGAAATCCCATGGACAGAGGAGCCTGACGGGCTACAGTCCATGGGTTTGCAAGAGTTGGACATGACCTAGCGACTAAACAACAAACAAATAAAGCATAAAATACTGTTTAAAAGACAGCTACTTGCATTGATTAATCCGTCATCAATTTAAGTTGTTTTGTCAAACGGGTATGCTGTTACCTTTCATTGTATTAAACCATATTCTCAAGTCTATAAAGCAACCAATTTATACTTTTTTTTCCATGTGATGCTCTCCTCAAGGGCTATTTTTTTAAAAAAAAAAAACAATACTAGGAAAACAAACATTACATTGACTGCTTTGATTTTGAAAAAAATGCAGATGGTTAAAGTGACTTTGAAATGGTGGCACCATTGACCAGTTTCTTCCCCTCCTATGTTAACAGCTCTTCTGTTCTGTGAGTGAGTTTCAACTCTGGCTGTGCTTGGATATTTTAAAAAAAGAAGAAGAAGAAGCCAACAAAGCCGAGTCCAGCTCCAATCCAGAAAAACTGAATCAGAATCTCTGAGATGGAGTCAACTGGGGCTTTTTCTTTTTTTAATTGCCATATCAAACTCCTCCCCTTCTACTTCCTCCTCTTTCTTCTCCTGAAATTTAAGAAATAAAAGTTAATAATGCATCTGAAACTTGTCATGTAACCCTTCACCCATACAGAGGTATATACTGTCCTCATTGTCTCTTTTCATGTAGGAGATTTTCATAGGCCTTTTGACTTACAAGCTGACTTAGAGCATCATTCTCCTCATTGCCACCTTCCAAGCACAGTTATTAAAGCTCCCATATAAAGAGCAGCTGTATTATTACCATATTTCTTACTCTGAACAATGTGCACCAACAAACGATCATTTCAATCAGGAGCTGTTGCTTCTACTAAAATTTGCTTCTAAATTGATTTGCTGTATACAAATTTATCCCAGGCTAGACTTGCTTGCTATTTTATCCTTCATTGCTATTTTTGTCACATAATTAGTAGGAATAAAATTGAATGAAGATATTTTGAAAGTAAATAAAGGTTCTTGAGAATTATTGACATAGTTGGGAATTTCTCAACTCAGGGTATATATCTAAAGAAATCAGCTTCCTAGGTCGTTTAAACCAAGGAGAGGTGTAGTCACAGTGGGAAAGTGACATATCCTGGGTGCTTAAGCTTGTTCTATCTCCTATGGTGAATAGGCATGCATAATTGATATGAAAATTTGAGTTCTACAAGTTATTGATATTTGAGTTAAGGAATACGGACTTTAAAAGAAGATAATTAAGATGAAAAGTAAATGTCTATAACCAACATAAGTGATGGAAAGAAAACAGGGAGCTTCTTTTCAAAAGAATGGGGAAGAGGTCTCCGATACTGAAGCAAGCTCTTCTCTAGAGGTTTCAGTTCAGTTCAGTTCAGTTCAGTTGAGTTGCTCAGTCATGTCTGACTCTTTGTGACCCCATGAATCACAGCACGCCAGGTTTCCCTGTCCATCACCAACTCCCAGAGTTCACTCAGACTCACGTCCATTGAGTCAGTGATGCCATCAGCCATCTCATCCTCTGTCGTCCCCTTCTCCTCCTGCCCCCAATCCCTCCCAGCATCAGAGTCTTTTTCAATGAGTCAACTCTTCTCATGAGGTGGCCTAAGTACTGGAATTTCAGCTTCAGCATCATTCCCTCCAAAGAAATCCCAGGGCTGATTTCCTTCAGAATGGACTGGTTGGATCTCCTTGCAGTCCAAGGGACTCTCAAGAGTCTACTCCAACACCACAGCTCAAAAGCATCAGTTCTTCGGCGCTCAGCCTTCTTCACAGCCCAACTCTCACATCCATACATGACCACTGGAAAAACCATAGCCTTGACTAGACAGACCTTTGTTGGCAAAGTAATGTTGCTTTTGAATATGCTATCTAGGTTGGTCATAACTTTTCTTCCAAGGAGTAAGTGTCTTTTAATTTCATGGCTGCAGTCACCATCTGCAAGTGTATTCAAATAGATGATTAATTATGATAGCGAAAGGGTCAGAGTATGCCACTGCTAAAATGGCACTTTGGCGTATTTATTTTGAACTGAAGACAACTGAAATTCAACAGATGCAGAAAGAAGTCCTCTTAGAACGTCCCAATCTGACTAAAAGCAGAAACTTCTGATAAATGAGTACTGCCAGAAATCCCCTCTCTTGGGGAATTTTCTGGCCATGAAGAAGATGGAAAGTGGGCACCAAGATGGACCTGCACAAACAAATGTTATTAAAATAATACTAAAAAAAACTCCTTCATGTAGATTGGGAATCCCCTGGCAGGCCAGTTGTTAGGACTTGGTGCTTCCACTGCTCAGGCCCCAGGTTCGATTCCTGGTTGGGGAACTAAGATCATGCAAACCACGTGGCATGGCCAAATAATAAATAAGTAAATAATACTTATTTTCCATTAATTTCCCCATATATTTTCTTTTTTAAAAATTAATTAATTTATTTTAATTGGAGGCTAATTACTTTACAGTATTGTAGTGGGTTTTGCCATGCATTGACATGAATCAGTCATGGGTGTACATGTGCTCCCCATCCTGAACCCCTCTCCCACTTCCCTCCCCATCCCATCCCTCAGGGTCATCCCAGTGCACCGGCCCTGAGCACCCTGTCTCATGCATCGAACCTGGACTGGCAATCTATTTCACATATGGTAATATACATGTTTCGATGCTATTCTCTCAAATCATCCCACCCTTGCCTTCTCCCACAGAGTCCAAAAGTCTGTTCTTTACATCTGTGTCTCTTTTGCTGTATCGCATATTTCCCCATATATTTTCTTCTCACAATTTACTACCCCTAGAAACTAAAAACCCTTTCTCTTTGTCTTATCACTTCTCCACAAATTCATTGCTATTGTTCTTTAGTTGCTAAATCATGTCTGACTCTTTTGTGACCCCATGGACTGTGGCCTGCCAGCTTCCTCTGTCCATGGGATTTCCCAGGCAAGAATACTGGAGTGGGTTGCCATTTCCTTCTCTGAGGGAGCTTCCCAACACAGGGATCAAACCAGCATCTTCTGCATTGGCAGGTGGATTCTTTACCAATAAGCCACCCGGGAAACCTTCCACAAATGTATTGCTCTTTGTTAAAATGATGTATAAGCCTCTGAGTCTTATCACCTCTTTGGGGCTTTCATTTTATTTCTTTAAACCTCTCATATGCACACATGATAACATTTTTTTCCCTCCCTCCTGTTAATCTGGTTTTTGTCAGCCCAATTTGTAGGGTCCCATTCACTGTGAGAGTTGGACCATAAAGAAAGCTGAAAGTGAAAGTCACTCAGTCATGTCTGACTCTTTTCAACCCCATGGACTGTAGTCCATGGAATTCTCCAGGCCAGTATACTGGAGTGGGTAGCCTTTTCCCTTCTCCAGGGGATCTTCCCAACCCAGGATTCAAACCCAGGTCTCCCACATTGCAGGCAGATTTTTTACCAGCTGAGCCACAAGGGAAACCCTTAGAAAGCTGAGTGCTGAAGAATTCATGCTTTCAAACCATGGTACTGGAGAAGACTCTTAAGAGTCCCTTGGACAGCAAAGAGATCAAACTAGACAATCCTAAAGGAAATCAACTCTGAATATTCATTGGAAGGACTGATGTTGAAGCTGAACCTCCAATACTTTGGCCACCAGATACAAAAAGCTGACTCACTGGAAAAGACCCTGATGCTGGGAAAGATTGAGGGCAGGAGGAGAAGGGG
>SJYQ01001233.1:127417-158556 GCA_006410935.1 Redunca redunca
TCGGTGATGCCATCCAGCCATCTCATCCTCTGTCGTCCCCTTTTCCTCCTGCCCCCAATCCCTCCCAGCATGAGAGTATTTTCCAATGAGTCAACTCTTCGCATGAGGTGGCCAAAGTACTGGAGTTTCAGCTTGAGCATCATTCCTTCCAAAGAAATCCCAGGGCTGATCTCCTTTAGAATGGACTGGTTGGATCTCCTTGCAGTCCAAGGGACTCTCAAGAGTCTTCTCCAACACCACAGTTCAAGAGCATCAATTCTTCAGCGCTCAGCTTTCTTCACAGTCTAACTCTCACATCCATAAATGACTACTGGAAAAACCATAGCCTTGACTAGACGGAACTTTGTTGGCAAAGGAATGTCTCTGCTTTTCAATATGCCGTCTAGGTTGGTCATAACTTTCCTTCCAAGGAGTAAGCATCTTTTAATTTCATGGCTGCAATCACCATCTGTAGTGATTTTGGAGCCCCCCAAAATAAAGTCTGACACTGTTTCCACTGTTTCCCCATCTATCTGCCATGAAGTGATGGGACTGGATGCCATGATCTTCGTTTTCTGAATGTTGAGCTTTAAGCCAACTTTGTCACTCTCCTCTTTCATCAAGAGGCTTCTTAGTTCCTCTTCACTTTCTGCCATAAGGGTGGTGTCATCTACATATCTGAGGTTATTGGTATTTCTCCTGGTAATCTTGATTCCAGCTTGTGCTTCTTCCAGCCCAGAGTTTCTCATGATGTACTCTGCATAGAAGTTAAATAAGCAGGGTGACAATATACAGCCTTGACGTACTCCTTTTCCTATTTGGAACCAGTCTGTTGTTCCATGTCCAGTTCTAACTGTTGCTTCCTGACCTGCATATAGGTTTCTCAAGAGGCAGGTCGGGTGGTCTGGTATTCCCATCTTTTCCAGAATTTTCCACAGTTTGTTGTGATCCACACAGTCAAAAGCTTTGGCATAGTCAATAAACAGAAATAGATGTTTTTCTGGAACTCTCTTGTTTTTTCGATGATCCAGCGGATGTTGGCAGTTTGATCTCTGGTTCCTCTGCCTTTTCTAAAACCAGCTTGAACATCTGAAAGTTCACGTTTCATGTATTGCGGAAACCATTATTAGATGGGTTCAAATCCCTGCTCTGCCAGCTACTTGTTGTATGACTCCAGAGAAATCATTTGTACTCTCAGAGCCTCAATTCTGTCATCTGTACAATGAGCACTTAGTGTGCTAGACCTGGTATTGGCTGGAAGTACAGTCTCTGGGGACAGAGCTGGGGACAGTCTCTGCCCTTGGCAAGCTCACAGCCTAGAAACCAGGGCTGCTGCTGTGAGCTGGGCACTTGAGGATGATCTTCTTGTTTAATCTGCCCCGTGAGCAGAGGATGTGGGTTTGATTCCTGGTCTAAGGAACTAAGATCCCACATGCCATGGGATGTGCCCCAGTGAAGACCCAGTACTGTCCAAATATATATATATATATCTGTCCATGACCAGGCACAACTTCATCCACCGCTCTCTTCCAAGTGCGTTCACATCACCACATCATCCAGAACTTCTCTCTCTTCTCCAGGCCTTTGCCCATGCTGAGCCTGCTGCCAGATACCCTCTTCTGCACCCCTTGGCCTGGAGAACTGCTCACACCCCAGGGGTCATCTCAGAAGGAGCTTTTCCCCCTGATCTCCCTCCCCAAGCTGAATCTGGTCCTCCTCTGGGGTTCACAGAACCTCAGGTGCCCCCTACCACAGCCATAGTCCCCCTGTATTTTAGCAGCCCGGTGACATGTCTGTCTCTGCCAGCCTGAGAGCCCTGGGAAGGCAAAGCTGGATCTATCTTGTTCACTGCTGTGTCCTGGTGCCCAAAACAGGGCTTAGTACACAGTAGGCACTCACTAAATATTTGTTAAGCTCCTTAAGGAGACTTTTCTCTCCACTTTGTGGCTGAGAAAGCAGAGTCCAGCAAGGACTGGTCTAGAGTTTCAAAGCGAATGAGTCTGAACTAGGGATTCTAACTCCAACCTGCCTAACTTCTGATCCTGCTTTCCCGAACATTCTGGGCACTTCTGGCGGTCCTCTGACTATCCTTTCCCCCATCTGACCAGCCTCTGGGTCCCTACTGTTTCTCTAAGATCCTCCCCCTAACAGCTCCCTGCAAGACCCCTGAGAGTCAGGGCAACTGGGAAGGCTTCCTGCAGGAGGGGTCTCCTGGGCAGCGAAGTGTGCTGAGGGTTGCGTCTCACAGCCTGAGGAGTGTGATGTTCCCCTTGGTTTGCTCATCCTCACCTCTCCGGCAGACACGGGGCCCAGGTGGGGAATCTATTTCCACCGCTGTCCTTACACCCACCCGTCTGTCTTGGTGACTTCATCCGGGCCTGAGCTGGGGGTGCCGCTGACCTCATCCTCCCACCTTCGGGAGGGTGTGTGAGCATAACCTTGACACCCTAAAATAACTCGGCGGCAGCACACCCAGCCGGAATCTGGGGCAACAAGCACCTTCTGCGCGTTATCTGAGTCCCCGCCGCAGCCCCAGGAAGGAGGAGTTGTTATGGTCCATCGTTAGCAGATACAAACTGAGCCCAGAAGGGGATTTCACTCGCCTGGGGATACAGAGCAAATGAGCGACAAAGCTGGGACTGGTCTCCCCTCGGCCATTGCGTTCCCTCTTCAATGCATTTTCCCCGCCCCTGCTAGAGGGCGCCCATGAGCACCTGAGTGAGGCCGCGCGCCTTCTCTGCCCACAGCCCTCCAGGTCTTCCACCTCCCAGAGATCAAAGCCCAAGCTTTTTGTTCCTTCACCCCTCCCCTCCTGGAGAAAAGACCTTCAGCCCACCAGTGGGTTGTGATCATAGGAAGTCCTTCCTCTTTCTCAGGACTCTCTTTTTCACCCTGTAAAATGGGCAGGTTGTTGTTCAGTCACTCAGCTGTGTCCGACTCTTTGCGACCTCATAGACTGTAGCACACCAGGCTTCCCTGTCCTTCACCATCTCCTGGAGTTTGCTCAAACTCATGTCCATTGAGTCAATGATGCCATCCAACCATCTCGTCCTCTGTCATCCCCTTCTCTTCCTCCTTTCAGTCTTTCCCAGCATCAGGGTCTATTCCAGTGGCCAAAGTATTGGAACTGTGATAGGGTTAAAGCAAAGTGAAGTCGTTCAGTCATGTCCAACTCTTTGCGACCCCATGGAAAGTAGCCTATCATGTTCCTCCATCCATGGGATTTTCCAGGCGAGAATATTGGAGTGGGTTGCCATTTCCTTCTCCAGGGCGTCTTCCCGACCCAGGGATCAACCTGGGTCTCCAGCACTGCAGGCAGACTCTTTACCGTCTGAGCTGTCAGGGAATCCCTAATATAGTGATCTGTAAAATGGACAGGTAACATTTTGCAACCTGTGCCAATGACTTCTTACATATTCAATTTTCCCTACACACAAGTGTTTGATTAATATTTTCCTTTACACCCGCTCACATCAAAACATCAATACCTGTAAAGATTTTTTTTAAGGTTTCTTTTCTTAAAAAGTGTTTGTTGAATTTGTTACAGTATTGCTTCTATTTTATGTTTTGGGTTTTTGGCTAGGAGGCATGTGGGATCTTAGCTCCCTGACCAAGGATCGAACCAGCACTCCCTGCGTTGGAAGGCCAAGTCTTAAACACAGGACTGCCAAGAAATTCCCTGTATGAGTTTTTCAAAGTCCTTTTCTCTTAATCACAAACATAAAAGAAAGATCAGCATTTCTCATCATATCTAGAAGGTAACTGAAAATCCAATTTAATCTGATTCTCATTGGTTACTGATGCCTGCAGGAGCACTGATCCTGTGATGGGATTAGCAGGTAGAAAATGTGTTACAGACACCCCCTCCCCCAGGACCCAACTAAGACTTGGGGAAGATGGAAATGACGTTTAAGAAGAGTCTCTTTGTGACTGGCGTTTGAGGTTATTTCTGCTGAGCACCCTCTGAAGTCATGTTGTTCTTGAACAAGGGGCATGCAGCTCTGGGCAACACTGACCCCCCATTCTAGGGTCAGGTGCCAAGATATCACTCCCTCAGGCAGACTCATCCTGGTAGCAAACACCAGATATTCTGTCTGCTTCCTTGACTGTGTTTTCTGTCTCTCTCAGTAAAGCGTATGTTTCACGAAGGCCAGAATGGTTGTCTGCCTTGTTGCCTGCTGTCTTCAGCACCCAAGACAGCTTGGCATACAGTAGGTGCTCAATAATGTTGGTGGAAATAATGAATGTATCTGCATCTGCATCTCTTTGTGGTTGGCAGGATAATAACTCCCCCCTCAAAAAAGAGGTCCCCATCTTAATCCACACAACCTCTGCATATATCAACTTATGTGGCAAAAGTGACTTTTTGCAGATGCAATTAAGTTAAGGATCTTGAGATGGGGAGGTGATCCCGGATTACCTGGATGAGCTCAGCATCACCCCAGGAGGGAGGCAGAAGTGCCAGAGTCTGAGAACAAGATGTGATAACAGAAGCAACAAAGGCAAAGTGAGAAAGAGAGCAATAGTTTGAGAGAGACATGATCAGTCTTGGCTGGCTTTGAAGATGGAGTCAGAGGCCATGGACCAAGGAATGCAGGCAGTCTGTAGAAAATGGGAAAGCCAGAAAGTGGGTTCTTTCCTAGAGCCTCCAGAAGGGTAAAATTCTTAATTTCAGCTCAGGGGAGCTCAGGATGGAACCCAGTGGAAAGAGAAGAGGAGTCAGGACCGGGGCAAGCTCCACCCAGATCTGGTGTCCACTCAGACAGTATGTACTCCCAGGCATTGTTCTGGATGCCGGGCCTGCAGTAGAGGAGGAAACAGATATAAATCCCTGCCCTCAAAGGGCTGACATTCTAGTGGGGAAGATATATAATCAACAGTCCAATAAAATGCATAATACAATGGCAAGTTCCCTCATCAAACATGAAGCCGATTGCTCGAGGGACAGGGTGATTATGGAAGGCTTCTCTGAGGAGATGACATTTGAGCAGAGACCTAAAGGAAGTGAGGAGGAAGCTGTGTAGATATCTGGGCAGAGGCAACACATGTGCAAAGGCCCTGAGGCATTAACTCTGGTGAGCCGTGCATTTGGGAAATGATGGAGGAGAGTTGATGTTGCTGAGTGCATCCACCCAATGAGCCACTGATTCCATATTTAATCATAGTCCTCAGGGAAACACTTTGCCTAATACATAAAGAGATGTGTGTGTGCTAAGTCATTTCAGTCATCCCTGACTCTTTGCAACTCTGTGGACTGTAGCCCACCAGGATCCTCTGTCCATGGGATTCTCCAAGAAAGAATACTGGAGTGGGTTGCCATTTCCTTCTCCATTAATCAGCTATACGCCAATAGAAAAATAAAAGGTTTAATAATAATAATAATAAAGGAACTTCATATAATTAAAACAACAACAGAAAAGCAGGAATTGACCTAAAAAAATCCATACTGTAAATTAGAGCATATTCTAACAATGCAATAGTGTAAAATAGTCAAAAAGGACATAATTAAACACATACAGTAATGATTTCTAGGGACTTCCCGGTGGTCCAATGGCTAAGACTCCATGCTCCCAGTGCAGGGGGCCTGGGTTCAATCCCTGGTCAGGAAACTAAGATCCCATATGGCACAACAAAGACCTGGTACAGCCAAATAAATTCATTACATAAAAAGAATTTTGAAAAAATAATGATTTCTAACATTTATTGAGCACCTACTATGTACCAGGTACTGTGCTAAGCACTCTATGTGTGATAACACACAGCAACTCTTAGAAAGCAATCCTAAAACAACCACTAAAAAGTACCCACTGAAAAGGAGAGAGGATTAGTATCTGTATTTTTCCAAATGTGGCGATTTTAAAAGAAGTCCATGAATTCTTTGACAGTTTATTCAACAGGTAGAGCCCGGTTCTCCTCTTTCTGAGGGTGAGTGGACTTAGCAACTGGTTTTTCATGCATAAAATAGGGCAGGAGTGACTAGGATGTAAAAGGCTCTCTGGCTTCCTTCTTGGTGTCTTTCTTGGATCACTCAGTTGATGGGGGCAGGGAGGCAGGAGCCAGCCAGCATATTGTGAGGATGCTCAAGCAGCACTATGGCAAGGTCGAGGTGGAGAGGAACTGAGGCCTCCTGCCAACAGTGGTGTGCACGGACTGCCTTGAAAGTGGCGCCTTCCACCCCAGTTGAGCCTTCAGATGATGCAGCCCCATTCAACGTCTTGACTGCAACCTCATGAGGGACCCCAACCCAGAACCATCTGGCTAAACCACTTTCAGATTTCTGACCCTTAAAAATGAGACAATAATAAGTGTTTATTGTTTTTAATTGTTATGTTTCAGAATGTTTCGTTATTCTACAATTGATGGTGAGGAAACTGAGACACAGAGAGGCTAAGGAACTTTCCCAAAGTCACAGAGTCTTCACATGGCAGAGCTTGAATTCAAACCCAGGCAGTCAAAAATAATAATAGTAAGTTGCACAATTATATATGCCATGAGTACATTAATGTCTTTTTTTTTTTTTTGCAGCACTGCACAATTTGTGGGATCTTAGTTTCAGCCAAAGATTGAACCCAGGCCCTTGGTAGTGAAAATGCAGAATCCTAACCACTGGACCACCAGGGAATTCCCTGCATTTTTTTAATGCACAAAATAATCCTATTCACTGTTCCTGGATATAAATGTGCTGGAGAGAACATACAGATATAAGCACTCCCACATTTTGTTTGTTTCTTAAAAAATGAAAACAACCTGAAGCAAATATGACAAACTTGAACCATTCATTGTCAGTCTTGGGTGGGAGATACACAGGTGTTTGCTATATTCATCTTTGCACTTTTCTCAAAATGAAAAACAAATGATTATAAGGAAGAGAAAAAGTTAGTGGTGGAGGACTTAAATGGGAGGGGAGGAAGTTCCAGGCAGAGGCACCAGCTGAAGCTGGTGAAGACCTGAAGGCGGTGAGCTTGGTCTTTTGGAGAAATGAGGAAACCAAGAATCTCTCATTCTACACCCTGGTGGCACCTTTGCATCATGTACCCAGCCCCCACTTCAGACCAATTAACTCAGAATCTGAGGGCAAGCAGGGGCGGGGTGGAGGACGGTGGCAGGGTTTAACATGTCCCCGGTGATGCTAGCATGCGCACATTGTCGGGAACCACTGAATACACAGTCTAATGCAGTAGCCACTTAATACCTGTTTGCTGAGAGTCATAGAGAAGCTGAGGGGGATGGACAGGCCTCTCTGCCAGCCTGTCATTTGGACTTGGGAGAGGCCATCATCAGCCTAAGAGAATTCCAGGTGATAACAAGTGCTGTAAAGAAAATGCAGATAATAATGAAATTAATTATATCTTCTTCAGTGTCTGTTGATAACATTTTTAATAATAAATTGTTCTTGTTAAATTGTTTGACAAAAGAAGGAAAATGCAAGAAGATGATGTGATAGGAAGCAGCCGAGCAGCCTTTGGAGCCAGCTGGTCAGGGAGAGCTTCTCAGAGGAGGTGACCCTTGAGCTGAGACCTGAAGGGGGAGTTGGCCCTGGAGATGTGTGGGAAATGTGTGCCAGGCAGAGGGAACAGAAAGGGTGGAGGCCCTGAGGAAGCAACAAACATATAAACAGGTAGTTTGCAGCACAGGGTAAGCAGGGCCGTGCTGGGGGTCTCTAGGGGTGGCAATTCAGCCCACCACAGCAAAAATGCCCCCCTCTCACTTCCCCACATCCTTGAGAGATACAGCACCTGAACAGAAGCGCTTAATCTTTTTCCCCCAAAGGAGAGCGAGCGTGAACACGATCACCCTATATCCATCTGATTTTAAATTTAGCCCAGTGCACATGGAACGCAGTTCAGGGGAAAAACAAGGAGCTATAAAAATATAATTCCATTTTCCGTCATGGGCAGCAGCAGGGGAGTGGAGCAGGGAGAGATGGGGGTGGGGTGGGGTGGAGGATGAGGAGGATGTAGAACTCCCAGAGCAGCTACACAATATGGCCTGCTGGGACAGAAGGCTTCTGGGGTCCCATCCTGGGTTCCCCACCTCCTCCAGTGCTGCCCCCCGCCACCTCTGTCCCTGCACAAACATAGCGAGTAATAAGAATGACCAAGTTAAAATCCAGCTCCATCCCATCCCACGCTGCCCCCAAACGCCCATGGTTCCCCACTGCCCTGCCAGCAAGACAGAGACTCCTCTCTTGCCCCACGCTGTGTTCCTGCCCGGGTTGGGAAAACCGCCTTCCAGCCTAGAGGTTCTGTGGGTCAGGAACCCAGCTCAGCTTAGCCAGATGCCTTTCTTCAGGGTCTGGTGAGACTTCGTTCGAGGAGACACCTGAGGACCCCATCTCATCCGCAGCACAACTGGGGCAGGTTCAGCCCTGCAGACTGGCCGCTGCCGTTACTGGCGCTCAGAGTCCTGCCAGGTGGCCTTCTCCATCAGGGCAGGCTTGTGGGGAGACAGAAAGAAATAGCAAAGCTGAATTTACAATCTCATGTAATTTAATGAACTTCAGAAGTACCATCCCATCATATTTTGCTATATTCTGTTGTTTAGAAGTGAGTCTGAGGGACTTCTTTGGTGGTCCAGTGGCTAAGACTCCCACTCTCCTGATGGAGGAAGCCCAGGTTTGATCCCTGATCAGGGAACTAGATCCCACATGCTACAACTAAGAGTCTGCATGCAGCCAAAAAAGATCCTGCATGCTACAATTAAGACCCAGCACAGCCTAATTAATTAATGAAATATAAAAAAGGAAGTGTCAGAGACCCCATTAACACCCAGAACTGAACAAAGTGTGATAAAGGAGGAGGTGGGGATCCTTGGAGGGCCATTCTAGAACTGGGGCTTCATTAAGGGTATCACTTTAGGCTCATGCTGTGGAATGCTACACAGCTGTTAAAAGTGACAGGGGAGTTTTGAGTTAGAATGTTATTCTGTTGGACTTTCCTAGTGGTACAATGGACAAGAATCTGCCTGCCAATTCAGGGGACACAGGTTCTATCCCTGGTCCAAGAAGATCCCACGTGCTGCCAGGCAGCTAAGCCCAGCTGCCATAACTACTGACGCCTATGCACCTGGATTCCATGCTCTGCAACAAGAGAAGCCACTGCAGCGGGAAGCCTGTGCAGCACAATGAAAAGTAGCCCTCGCTGCCAGCAACTAGAGGAAGCCTGTGTGCAGCAGTGAAGACCCGGCACAACCGAAGATAAATAAATGAAACCAGAGAGAAGAGAAGGGAAGTGGAAATCTGTAAAACAGAAGGAAAAAGGAATATTACCCTGTTACGATCCCTCATAATCTAGTACTGGTCCTGCCTCAGGGCCTTTGCAAGTGCTGTGGCCTCTCCCTGGAATGCCCTCTCCTTCATATCTTCGTGTGGCTCCCTCCTTTATCTCTTTCAGATCTGGGCTCAGACTTGGAGAGGCCCTCCCTGATCACCCTCAGTCTAAAATAGCACCATTCCATCGCCTACCCCCCCCTACTTTGTTCAGTCCACAGCTCAGCTCACCATTTGACTTTACATATTTGTCTTGTTAGTTCTCCACTTCCCGCCGGAATATCAGCTCCACAGAAGCGGGGACTTCTGCCTGTTCTGCTCACTACTGTGTGCCCATCACCTGGCACACAGTAGGTGCTCAATAAAAATGGATTGAACAAATGAATTTAGACAAACATGCCCCCTCCCCACAGAGTCTTTGCTTAATGTCTTCTGCCTGATGAAAATCCTGAATGTTAACTCTTCTTATATGCCACCTCCACCCCCAACCTCAGACTGTGGGACATCAGTGGTCTTGATCCTGTCTGTCAGCTTCATCTTTGTTGCTAGGCAACCCAATGCTCTTGACTTCCCCACCCCTAGCCCCTTAATCCACATTCTTTTCTTGGAATAGAACAGACTAGCTTGTCCCACCAGCCCACCTCCTCCCCACTAGCCCCTACACCCCTGGCCACCCTTTCTGAACCAAATCGGCTTCTGAATGAAGGTCCCAATGCAAGCCAGCCCTTCCCTCATCTCTCTCCACTTTCCCAGGATCATCCAAGTCTATAGTGAACCCTCTGACTCCATCTTTCATGTGTTCTAAGCGCTTTCCCTGTGCAGATTTGCTTAATCATCACCCACTGAGGTGACACTCTCATCTTCCCCCATACAGATGAGAGAGCTGAACTGTCAAAGAAGGGGCACAGCACGCAAGGACCGGTAGAACTCACATCTGAGGCTTCAAGGGGTCCCAGGCGAGGTACTGTGTGACCTTGGGAGGTCTCTTTCCCTTTCTTGTCCCCCACCCCGACTCCTAGCCAGGCAGTGGTTTAGGTGGGAGAATTAAGGCTGCACCAAAGAGGGACTTGGAACAGGGGCATTAAAAGATAAATTGGTGACCAGTCACTAGGAAGAAAAGATTTTGGGGGAAAGGCATCCTAGCAGAGAGCACAGCAGGTGCAAAGGCCCTGGGGCAGGACCCTGCCTGGTGTGTTAGAGGAACAGGGAGAGGCCTGTGTGGCTGGAGCAAAGTGAGAGAGAGGAGAGAGGGAAGAGGGGAGGGAGGGGATGGGGCAGGTCATCCAGGGCCCTGTGGGCCCTGGAGAAGACTTGGGTTTTTTATCTCAAGGGAGGTGGAGCCCTGAAGGCCTGTGGGCAGAGGGAGGATGGATCTGACTTAGATTTTAAATTGATCATTCTGAATTATTTCACAGAAGAAAAACAAAAATCTCAGGCAAAAGTAACAAATTGGGAGAGTCATATTGACATATGTACTCTACTATGTGTAAAATAGTGGGGACCTGCTACATAGCTCAGGAAGCTCAGCTCAGCGCTCTGTGATGACCTAGAAGGGGAGAAAGGGGGGAGGGGAAGGGAGGAAGAGGAAGAGGATCTCTGTGTACATACGTAATAGTTGACTCAACATGTTTCACAGCAGAAGTTAATACAACATTGTAAAACAGTTATACTCCAATAAAAAAATACTCACTGACTCAGTGAACATAGAATTTGGTCAAACTCTAGGGGATAGCGGAGGACAGAGGAGCCTGGCGTGCTACAGTCCACGGGGTTGCAAAGAGTTAGACATGGATTAGTGACTGAACAACAAAAGCAAAATAATAGGCGAAAAAGAAAAGTGGCAAAACATTAACTGCGTTCCTTAATTGAGGTTGGTTCTTATGCAATAGTATTCTCTGGACTTTATGTTTAAAAAGAGGAAAAAAAAAGTCCCCAAATATAAATCAACTATTAATAATACATGAACAACGACAAGTTGAATTTGGTAGGTGGGTCTTCTCCTCCAGCCGCAGCTGGAGCCACTCACCGGGACATCCAAGGCCTCCCTCCGGCACAGCTGGCCATCTCCTGGGGCTGGGCACCCATGTCACTGCCCACTCACCCAGTCTCTGGCAAGGAGCCTAGCTTCTTCCCTGAACTTGACGACAAATTCCTCAGCTCTGAAGGCCTAATTGTGCGTGAATCCAGTCGAATTATCAGGCCCTGATGAGCAATTCCCAAGATTATTTAGCTCAGTGAAGTAAATAATGACATTAGCATCTCCTTCGAGTTCCTGGAGCCCCCATCCCCCACTTCAGTCCTGTATTCATTTCCTGCATGGTCTTTTGAGTGGGGGGAATAAAGATGTGGAGGTGAGGGCAGAATCTTCAGATGTTAGCATAGGAGGGACTCTACACTTTCCTACAGATGGGGAAATTAAGGCCCCAAATATGACCTGTCACACAGAAAGTCAGGGCCTCTGGAATCCATCGGCACCTCTTCAACCACGGCTGGAGACACTGACAACCCACACGGGCATCTCCCAGCTCACTTCCATACTTGGGTGTGCCAAGGCAGGACTCAAATACCAGCAGGAGTGACATTCAGAGCATGTGTGTGTGTGTGTGTGTTGGGTGGTGGGTAGGGGAGTCTGTAGTGTTCATGAATCCTAAGATCTCGTCTTATTGAGAGAGACAAAGAGACACTGATTAACTTTCTGCTGTGGTAAGCTAACTATGCCTAATTTTCTTTTAAGTATGATAAGAATGACTACTTAGAGGACAGAAATAAAGTGAATAATTTTCAAGCCACTAGAGGGAATGATAAAAGGAAATAGAGAAAATCCCACAAGTTCAGCAGGAGGCTGAAGAGACGGTAAAAAGGAAGTAATGGGAAAAAATAGTGTTGACCATAAAACACTGTAAGAGAAAGTGATGGAAATATATCCAAATACATCTGTAAATTCAACAAATATAAATGGATTAAACTCAACAAATATAAATGGATTAAACTCACTACTCGAAAGACATAGACTCTCAAATCAGACACATAAAAACAGCAATGAAGAAACAAAATCCATCACTATGTTCTTTTGAGGACACACATCTAAGACAGAATGCTGATCATCAGCAAATAAATTGCAAGGAAAAAAAGACATAAAGAGACGTAAAGAGAAATCAAACAATTATGCGTGTGGATCTTGTTTGGACCCACTTCAAAGTGCAGGAATTTTTTTTTTTACTTTTTTTAGACTTCTTGGTGGTCTACTGGTTAAGACTCAGGATTTCCAATGCAGGAGGTGTGCATTTGATTCCTGGTTGGGGAACTAAGATCCCATATGTCACACTGCTGCTGCTGCTAAGTCACTTCAGTCGTATCCGACTCTGTGTGACCCCATAGTCGGCAGCCCACCGGGCTCCCCCATCCCCGGGATTCTCCAGGCAAGAACACTGGAGTGGGTTGCCATTTCCTTCTCCAATGCACGAAACAGCACGGCCAAAAAAAAAATTATGATTTTTTATGCAACTGGAAGTTTGAAGGCTGATGGATTGCTGGATGATATTATGGAAATATTAATATTTTAACCAAGAGTCCTTATCTTTTAGAGATACAAACTGATCTGTGTATGTCTACATTATATGATTCCAGAATTGTCTTCAAAATAATACTAATAAAGATGAAACAAGATCAGTCATGAATTAATAAGTTTTGACATTGACAATGCTTACATAGGTTTCATTGCATTAATCTCTGCTTTTATATGTTTAAAAGTTCCCATCATAAAGTGTTTTATATAAAAAAAAGAGAATGATGCAGATAAGCTTAAAAATTAAAGAATAGAAAAGAACTTACTAGGGTAATATGAACTCCCAAAAGAGCCCCTAGAATAATAAACCAGGCTCACCTCTGCACGGGTGGTGATTCTTCACCAGCTGAGCTAACAGGGAAGCCAAATGAATCTGTACCCCTCAACAGCTCCTCTCCATCTTTAGGCCTCAGTGTCCTCTCCAAGATGGGCAGAATTCTTGCCCTCCAGGAGTTGACAAAGCAGAAAACCAAAACCAGGCACACATTGTAGGGACTTCCCTGGTGGTCCAGCAATTAAGAATCCACCTTGCAGTTCAGGGGTGCAGGTTCAATCCCTAGTCAGAGAACCAAGATTCCCATGTGCCAGAGCTACTGATTCTGCAACAACTATACAGAGCCTGTGCCACGCCAAAAAATCCTGCATGGAGCAACAAAGAATCTGCCTGCTGCAACTAAGACCCAACAACAGCCAAATAAATATATATTTTTGATGCTGTTTAAACACACATACACAGTACTGATTGAATAGTGCCTGTCTGCCCTGCCACTCCCACTGCCCCTGGACAAATTTCATGACCACTTGGAACCTCAGAACGGGATTTTATTTGCCACTGGGGTCCTTGCAGATGTAATTAAGGATCTCGAGATGAAATCATCCAGACTTAGCTGCTGCTGCTGCTAAGTTGCTTCAGTCATGTCCGACTCTGTGCGACCCCATAGAGGGCAGCCCACCAGGCTCTGCCATCCCTGGGATTCTCTAGGCAAGAACACTGGAGTGGGTTGCCATTTCCTTCTCCAATGCATGAAAGTGAAAAGGGAAAGTGAAATCACTCAGTCGTGTCTGACTCTTAGCAACCCCATGGACTGCAGCCTACCAGGCTCCTCCGTCCGTGGGATTTCCCAGGCAAGAGTACTGGAGTGGGGTGCCATTGCCTTCTCCGATCCAGACTTAGGGTGGGGCCTAAATCCACTGTGCTTCCCTGATGGCTCAGACAGAAAAGAATCCGCCTACGATGCAGGAGACCTGGGTTTGATCCCTAGCTTGGGAAGATCCCCTAGAGGAGGGGATGTCAACCCACTCCAGTATTCTTGCCTGGAGAATCCCCATGGACAGAAGAGCCTGGCCGGCTACAGTCCATGAGGTTTCAAAGAGTCAGACATGACTGAGCAACTAAGCACATAAATTCACTGATCAGTGTGTTTATGAAAAAGGAGAGGCTGATCTGGACACGCAGGGAAGAGAGTCATGAAAAATGATGGAGGCAGAGACTGGGGTGATGTGGCTACCAGCCAAAGAATACCAAGGCTTCCTCAAAAGTACTGGCTTGAAACAGCCTGAATTTATTATTTTAAACTTCTGGAGCTAAAATCCTGATATGGGCAGGGCGGTTCCAGGGAGAATTGTTTCCTAGCCTTTTTCAACTTCTTGAGGCCTTCTGCATTCCTCAGTTCAAGTAACAGTTAGGGGGGAGGGCAAGGGAGGGGAGTCCTTCCTTCATCTTCACAGCTGGTACAGTCTTCCCATTACATCCCTCTGATAAGGGTCCCTGTGGTTACACTGGTTGTTGTTGTACATTGCTAAGTTGTGTGGGACTCTTTGCCACCCCATGGATTGCAGCATGCCAGGCTCCCCTATCTTTTACTATCTTCTGGAGTTTGCTCAAATTCACGTCCATTGAGTCAGTGATGCTTTCTAATCATCTCATCCTCTGCCACCCCCTTCTCCTTTTCCCTCCAATCTGTCCCAGCATGAGGATATTTTCCAGTGAATCAGCTCTTTGCATCAGGTGGCTAAAGTACTGGAGCTTCAACTTCAGCATCAGTCCTTCCAATGAATATTCAGGGCTGATTTCCTTTAGGACTGACTGATTTGATCTTCATGTAGCCCAGGGGACGGTCGAGAGTCTTCTCTAATACCACAGTTCAACAGCATCAATTATTCGGCATTCAGCTTTCTTTAACGGTCCGGTTCTCACATCCATACATGACTACTGGAAAAATCATAGCTTTGCTTAGACGGACCTTTGTCAGCAAAAGTGATGTCTCTGCTTTTTAATGTGCTGTCTAGATTCGTCGTAGCTATTACACCAGGCTCACTGGGATAATCCAAGATAATCTCTTTAATTTAACTGTCAACTGATTTAGCAACTTTAATTCCATTTGCAACTTTAATTCCCCTTTGCCATTCCAGATTTAATATTCACAGATTCCAGGGATTCAGATGAGGACATCTTTGTTGTTTTTCAGTCATTAAGTCGTGTCCGACTCTGTGACCCCATGGACTACACCATGCCAGGCTTCCCTGTCCTTCACTATCTCCTGGAGTTTGCTAAGATTCATGTCCATTGAGTCGGTGATGCCATCCAAGCATCTCATCCTCTGCCACCCCCTTCTTTTCCTGCCTTCAATCTTTCCATCTCCATAGTCTTCTCCAATGAGTCGGTTCTTTGCATCAGGTGGCCGAAGTATTGGAGTTTCAGCTTCAGCATCAGTCCTTCCAATGAATTTTCAAGGTTGATTTCCTTTAGGATTGACTGGTTTGATCTCCCTGCTGTCCAAGGGATTCTCAAGAGTCTTCTCCAGCACCACAATTTGAAAGCATCCATTCTTCAGTGCTCAGCCTTCTTTGGGGAGCATCATTTTGCCTAACACAAATGGTTATGTAGCTTTAATCTCCCAGGATACATGGAGATTATTCCTAACCATGCTATGGCATTCCTCTTCCCTGCCTTCCTTTGGGACTTGCTTCTATTTATGCCTCAGATTACAGTTTATGGATCACCTCCTCCAGGAAGCCCACCTTGATGCTTCCTTTGGTCCCCAATGGCACCTGTGTCATCATCACAGCTCTTACCGCTCTCTGGGTTACCTAGTGATGTCTGTCACTCCCACTAGATCATTAGGAGGTATCTCTTGTCCCTGCTGTGTCCTCACATCTAGCACAGGACTTAGCACACAGTCGACACCCAATAAATGTGTAGCCTGCATGAGCTGGAGGCTGCTCCACATAGGTCTGTAAATAGCCGCAGCCTGGTGAGGATGAATCTAATATGAGCATACTCGGGGACTCACAGGTTTGGCAGGCGGGTGGGCACTGGTGGCTGCAGGACCCCATATTCCTGGCCAGGCCTGGCTGAGCCTGGTGCCTGCCACTCCAAGCACCCCTCCCGGCCTCCTCATTAAAGCAGGCCTTTTACTTAGGCAGGCGCTGCCAGTTCTAATTGACTGCCTGCATCCCTGGGGGGACTCAAGTTCCCGAGGTCGGCAGTTGGGCCAGGGCCAGACCATGGCAGGTGGGAAGGAGCCCGGCTCCAGGATGGGAAACAAGGCCTGAAGGCTGGACCTTTGGTCTCACTGGAGGTGACCTGCTGCCCACCTGCCCTCCCTCTCTGGCCTCCAACACTGTGGCACCCACTGTCCTCAGGCTCGGGGTGCCCTCCCAGCTTGTACAAGCCCTTGGTAAGTTTGATCTTCAGATACTTGGTAACACTGAGAACACACCTAGATGTACAGAGACATGCAAACCCACAACCCACAGATCCAGACCGAGAGGTGGTGTAACATGGTGGTGAGACATGTGGGAACATAACCTATCTGTGACTCAGCCTTTCCATCTGTAAAATAGGTTTATAATGGTCCCTCTCCCCACCACCCCTGACACACACACATTCATGGGGCTTCTGGGAGAAACAAATGGGTTAATAGTTAGAAAATGCTTGACCCAGGACGTGGTTCTATAGGGCTTATTATGTATGCGTTTGACAGGTATTGATGGGGCACTTAATGCATGCCAGGCCTAGCAATTACAGCAGTGAACAAGATTCACATAAGTTCCTTCCCAGGTGGTGCCAGTGGTTAAAAAAAAAAAAAAAAATCCGCCTGCTAGTGCAGGAGATACAAGAGATGCAGGCTCAATCCCAGGGTTGGGAAGATCCCTTGTAGTAGGAAATGGCAACCCATTCCAGTATTTTTGCCTACAAAATCCCATGGACAGAGGAATCTGGCAGGCTACAGTCCATGGGGTCACAGAGAGTTGGACTTGACATGCACTCACGCTGTCCTGGGGAGCATGGAATCTGACTGGGGAGGGGAAGAGTGAGTCTAATAAAAGAGTAATTGTTGGAGTGTGCTGGGAGGACCTGGAGAGACACTCTGAGTTTCTGTGATTCTTTCCATTTCACAGAGGGAGTAAATGAGGCTCAGAGACAGAAGTAAAATGGGTTTAATTTGGGGCCATGCAGTTTCCGAAACAGTCAACACTTCACATGGCCCCAGGGCCTTTGCCCTGTTGTCCCACTTCCAGGCACCCCGCCAGTTCCTCATTGTTCTGTCCTCAGCCCAAGTGTCACTTCCTCAGGGTAGCCTTTGGAGTCCCTCTCTCCCCTGACTCCTTGAAACTCACTCAGCTGTGGCTGCATTTGACTAGGGAGCTTCTTTCATTAATATCTGTCATAGCTGCCTCTGAGTTCCCAGAGCCCAGCACACAGTGGGTGCTCTATGAATGCACACTGGCCCTGGGGCTCAGCCCCGCTCCTGAGAACTTGCAAACTGGCAGCTGGGAGAGTTCAAGCTGGGGGCCTCCTTCCCACCTCCCAGCTTTGATCTGGGCAGTCCCCTCCTCAGCCACCACCACCACGCTTCTAGAACCTGTTCCTAGCTTTTCATCCTCCCTGGAGAGGCCTCATTACCACTCCCAGCCCAAGAGACAGGAACATGCAGCCTCCTGGGCTTTCAAAGCAATACATTAAAACAGAAATCGATGCCGCCACTGGACAACCTGGGGCCTAAACCTTGGGCTGCAAGCCTCTGGCCGCCTGCTGTAGCTTCTGGCCCCTCCTTTGTGAGCTGAAGGGGATGACAGACTTTGGAGCTCAGAGCCTCGAGAACTGGTAATCACTGTCATTAGGATAATGATTTTAATTATTATCTAATAAAAGTATATTTAGCAGCATCCCTTTTGTGAGCGTTTACACGGTTTGGGGCACTTTCTTTTTTCAGCCACACCAGGGATCGAACCTGCACCCTTGGCAGGGAAAGTGCAGAGTCCTAACCTCTCGACCAGGGAATTCCTTCAAGGCACTTTAAAAAACCCTTCTCTTTTTTAACCCACTTTTTTTTTCCATCCATTAAAATTTTTTTTTTTTTTTATTGGCTGCACCTTGCTTGTAGGATCTTAGTTCCCTGACCAGGGATCAATCCTATACCCCCTTGCTGCGGAGGTGCAGAGTGCTAACCTCTGGACTGCCAGGGAAGTCCCTAAAACCCTTTCTTCTTCTTTTTTTTAATATTTGTTTATTTATCTGGCTGTGCCGGGTCTTAGCTGCATCTTCATTGTGACATGAGCCCTCTTAGTTGCAGCATGTGGGATCTCATTCCCCAACCAGGGGTCGAACCCCTTCCATTGGGAGCATGGTGTCTTAGCCACTGGACTGCCAGGGAAGTCCTAAAACCCTTTTCTTGATCCCACATTCCTCTCCATTGACCAGCTGGTTTCTGGGAGTCTGTTGTCTACAGTCATCTTCCTCCCATCCCCTTCAGGATCTCCTCCCCACTAAGGGCCCCCACACCAGGAATCTGCATTCTGGAAAAGACGCCCCTGGCCAGGGGCACCCACCTTGGTGACTGCCTGGCAGGAAGAAACAAGCTGCCCGAGAAGAAGAGGGCTGGGGCGGGGGGGCTGCCCTGGAGGGCTCTGGGATAGGGGATCACTTGCCAGGCAGCAGGACCAGTCTCAGGCTCACCTACCTCAACCCCTGACTCCAAGTCTGGGACCTGGGAAGCCCTGGGCATATGACCATACCCTCCCCGCCTCCCCCTCTCCACACACACACAGGCACACCCAGCCTCTCTCATGAAGAACACAGGATAAGAGGGAAAATTGGAGAGCCAGCTAACACTTACAAGAGGTATATTCCATACTAGTGAGTTTGTATCATAACTGCTTCAATTGTAAGAGCAATTGGGGAAACGGAGGCAAAGAGAGATGCCGTCGCCTGACTAGTCACACAGCTGGTAAGTGGCAACCCGAGTTTGAACCCTTCTCTCTCTGAGTTGGGGCTTCCCAGGTGGAACTAGTGGTAAAAAAAAAAAAGAAAGAAAGAAAGAAAGAAAACCCGCCTGCCAAGGCAGGAGACATGAGACAGGGGTTCAATTCCTGGGTGGGGAAGATTTCCTGGAGGAGGGTGTAGCAACCCACTCTAGTATTCTTGCCTAGAGAATCCCCATGAACAGAGGGGTCTGGTGGGCTACAGTTCATGGGGTCACAAAGAGTCAGACGTGACTGAGTGACTTGGCATGCAGGCACTCTGAGTTGAGAGGCCTGCCTACGCTAAATATCTTATTTCCCCAGCAGGGACAGTGGGATCCACAGGACCATCCACCAGGTGGGTTCTATTATCCACTAGTGGTGCAGATGAAGAAACTGAGGCTTAGACGGGTTGCTGGGCTGTGCTAGGAAGGAGACAGCATGGCTGGGGCTCCAGTCCCAAGTCAGGTACCCAGAACCTGGTCTCTTAACTACTCCAGTCACCAAAGGTTCTCCCGGCCTCTATTTCAGCATCCTTAAGGTGGAGTTCATTGCAGAATCCAGGTTATGAGGACCACGTGCCAGCAGGCTTGTCAAGAGCCCCTTGTGGGGTCTGGACAAACAGGAGGGTCTGATTTGGGTGAGTTGAGGACACAATAGGGTCGGAGGCTGGGAAAAATTTTCCCATGGCCCCCGTCAATCAACCTCTTTCCAACTTGGGACAGTTAAATCTGCCACCCTCCCCCGCCCTCCGCTCCCACTCCCACCCCCCGGCCTGAGATCCCCTTCCCTGGCGGTCACTTAAGTGCCCTCCGGCCCCTCGCAGGAACAGCGCCGCCTCTGTGTCCGGCGCGGGGCCAGCGTCTCTCCAGGTTTCTCAGCGTTGCCCAGAGACGGGTGGGCTGTCGGCGGGCCCTCGCCCCCGGCACGCAAAACCCTGCCCGCCCAGGCCCCAAGACCCCGGATCCAGAACAATAGGCAGGCCAGGGGGAGGAGGGGAAACAGGCGGGGCTGGGGCCTCGGGGGGCCTGGGAACCGAGCGGCTCGGGGTCGGTGTGTAGGGAGGGGGGGTCCTGCGATCAGACCGAGGCTCCGGAGGAGTGGGAGCTCGGAGCGGGTGGGGGGGGGGAGTGAGGCGCACCCAACCAGGAGGGAGCTCGAGGAGGCCGGGGAGCTTAGCCCCCTCCCCAAAGGCGGCTCCGGGAGGAGGGGCCACCCACTCCCCCCAGCCACTGGGCTCTTGCGGGGAACAGGTGTCGGGGGTTCTGAAGGCAGGACGAAGGGGCACAATCCCTTTCGGAAGTGAAGCGGCATCGGGGCCCCGCACCGCTATAAATACGGTCACAGCTGACTAGGCGGAGGGGACCTGAAGGACCCGAGATGTGGGGCGTTGGGTGCGGGATGGAGGGCGACCCTGAGCTTGGGGACGCGGCCAAGCTTCTGAGAGGATGCGAAGCCCGGTGACGTGCTACATTCCGGACCCTGGCGGCCTGGGGATCCAAGGGAGGGCAGAACTGGGCGTGTCCATAACCTTTATGAGCCCCGCCCCTCGCCGAGCCCCGCCCCCTCACCGAGCCGCCTCCGGGTCTGAGCCCACGCCACTCTCTCAGCCCCTCCCCTTCCGTCGCCCTCTACTCATCTTTAGCCCCCTCCCCTCGCTGAGTCTCCTCTCTGTCTCAGCCCCTCCTCTCTCAGCTCCCCCTTTCTAAGCACCCCCTGCCACCTTTCAGCTCCTTGTGGGGAGAGGTGTCCTGGGACAGCCTCTTCCGGCTGTTCCAGGTAGAAACTTGACTCCTTGGCTGGCGGGAGCTACCCTGGCTCCTCCTCATCTGCAGTATCACCCTTGTATTCTGTGACTAGAACAGCTGGAGTTTTTGGGGTTCCGCCCTCCCCGATCGCCCCTCATGACCGATAATCTCCTACCTCCAACACCCAGTCCGGGGCTAGGCTCCTTATCAGAAACTGCCAGAAAGATCTTCATGCAGGCACACCCCCTTCAAGTCCCTGCCTTAGACCTCTCACCCCTTGCTTCCCAGACCCAGGAGCCAATTTTTGAAATGGGGGATGGGTAGAAATCCTAACTTCATTCATTCATTTTTTCATTCATATTCTTCAACAAACATTGAATGAGCACCTACTGCCTGCAAGCCTCTGCTGGAGGTTGGGGATACAGCTCACTGACCAGTGGGGAAGATAGTCAGTGGGGTGATGGAGGTCAGAGGGCTGTGATGGGGGGGCAATAGGGGTCAGGGAGGTGATGGGTCCCAGAGGGAAGGCTTCCCACAGGAGGTGACATCTAAACTGAAGGCTAAAGATATTAGGGCCCAAGAGAGGGTGTACCTAGCAGAGAACCACAAGTGCAAAGGCCCTGAGGCAGAAGCAACAGCCCCTGGCTTTCAGTCCCAGCTTTGCTGTTTATTTGCTATGTGATCTGAACAAGTGACTGTTTCTTTCTTATTGTTACCAGCGCCCAACGGAAGGGCTCAGCTGGGCACCTGGTACACAAGAGACGCTCCATAAATATTTGCCGAATGTTGATGAAGGAACTGTGGTTCTAGAGGGTTGTCACAAAAGAGAAGGCTTCATGGCCCCTGCCTGGGGGTGGGTGGGTTCGGGCAGCTTGTGACCTCTTTTTCTGGCCAAGGTGCCCCTGTCCCCTGGGCCCCTCCCCCAGGCCCACCCGTCCTCCACCAGCTGTCCCTCCATGTGTGCGCCCGCCTGTCAAGAGCAGGCGCCTGTTCCGGAACACCTGATGCCTTGCTTCCCAGGGATTTCAGAGGGGTAGATGCACGGAAGTTCAGCTGCCATGGGGGCTTAACCCTGGAGCCTGGGCGCCGGGTGTTCAGAGGCCCAACATCATCCCTCTTGACTCCGCAGAAATCTCTGGCACCGCTCCCAACCTTAGCTAGAAAGACCCCACTTCAACTCCTAGCTCTGGCATTGCTCAGCTGTGTGGCTTTGGGAATGTCAGTCAACCTCTCTGGTTACTCCCACCACCAACAATAATAAGAGCTGACACATCTTCAGTGCATATGATGTGCCTGAGGCCATGTTTAGAGCTTTTCTGTGAATGAACTCTGTCTTCTAGTAGGATTCTGAGTTCCCAAGTATTGTTGACCCCATTTTAAAGATTGAAAACTGAGGCACAGAGTAAGGTTATATGACTCGCAGGGTGAAATGATCCAATGAGTAATCACTGTTGGGTTGGCCCAAAATTTTGTTTGGGTTTTTCTGCACAATCTTAGGGAAAAGCCAGAGAGAACTTTTCAGCTAACCCAATACAATAACACTGGTGCTGGAGAAGACTCTTGAGAGTCACTTGAACAGCAAGGAAATCAAATCAGTCAGTCCTAAAGGAAATCAACCCTGAATATTCATTGGAAGGACTGATGCTGAAGCTGAAGCTCCAGTTCTTTGGCCACCTGATATGAAGAGCTGACTCACTGAAAAAGACTGATGCTGGGAAAGATTGAGGGCAGGAGGAGAAGTGGGTGACAGAGGATGAGATGGTTGGATGGCATTACCGACTCATTGGACATGAATTTGAGCAAACTCCGGGAGATGGTGAAGGACAGGAAAGCCTGGCGTGTTGTAATCCATGGGGTCATCGCAAAGAGCTGGACATGACTTAGCAACTGGACAACAATACAATAGCACATATTGCGTGCTCACTGGGTGCCTGCTTTATATGGATTAGCTCATCTAATTCTCCCCAAAACCAAATGAGATCATGGGGACCACTAATAGAAGTCCCTTTTTACAGATGTAGAAACTGAGGCCCAGAGAAAATAAACCCAAACCCACAGAGCTGTATAACTTTGAACACACATCATCAGAGAAAGTTCTATTGATGAGCATTGCTCTATGAGCAAATGCTTCTATTTGACTTTGCTCTCTGTTGTCTGTTAGGAGCCTAGTCCCTGGTAAGTTACAGTTAACTTGTAGATTTCTGTCTGGTAGGAAAAAGAAATCTCCATTTATGGTTTTGTTGCATGTAGGCCATTCACTAGGTTGTATCCAGCCTAATCTTATTCTAACTTTCTTAAGAAAGAAATATCCTAGGGACTGCCCTGGTGGTCCAGTGGTTAAGACTCCATGCTTCCGGAGCAAGAGGCACCAGTTCAACCCTTGGTCGGGGAACTAAGATCCCGTATGCTGCCTGGTGCATCAAAAAAAAAAAAAAGGAAGGAAGGACGGAAGAAAGGAAGATCCTGACAAATACTCAGTCCCTTAAATGCTCTCAGAACCAACTTGACCATTTAATTGGTTCCCTGAATAATGAGTCAATTAATCATTGACCAGAATTTACGTTGAAATGAGTCACATTTTCAACTTTCTGAGAACAGTACCGTGACAGCCCCATTTTGCAAAAAGGGAAACTGAGGCCAGCTCCCTGCCTCCCCCATCCCAAGCCCAGCGGCCCAGTCATCATACACCTGGCTCTCCACATTCAGGCACCCCCCACACAGCTTCCAGAAGCAGCTCCAAGAACCTGTCTTCCCGCAGTGGCAGAGAACCAGGTCAACCAACCGCTGGGACATCAAAGGGAATCTATAAATACAGCTGCAGGAGGAAAAATAGACATTTTTCTAGCCCCTCCCGGCCTTTCCTCTCTCCCACTCCAGCTCCTTCCCAGCTAGGCTCATTCATATTGCAGTAGCAGAGCTGAAGCCCCCAGCCACAGGGACCCCTACAGGAAAACAGCAAAGGAAGAAGCTGGCAATGCTTCAGTTTCCCCCAATGAAATCAAACCTCTTCTGCTCTCCCCTTCCCCTGCCAGGGGACTAAGAAAAAAGGGACATCCCTGGGCCTGCCCCTGGGAGGTCCACATGAGATGCTAAACCTAGAGATGAATGTTACTGGTTTGTAGAAATCTTCAAATTCCAGGACCCTAGAATCTTCTCTCTTTCTCAGGGAACATGTAGGGTTTCTGTGCTGTATTGGGTGCTAGGAAGCTGGCAGGACCAACTTCTGGTACATAGTTTCGACTTGGCCAAGGCAGTCGGGAGGGCTTCCTGGAGGAGGTAACATGAGCTGAGCCCAATGGAAGATGGGAGAGATGGGGAGAGAAGAGTGAGACAGAGGAGGAGGTTACACAGAAAGGAATTCAGAGTCTTCCTGGATTATTCCCACTTCCTGGTTCCCCAAGTCCTGTGTCTTTACATCTAAAACGCCTCTCAAACCTGCCTATTTCTCTTTACCTCCTCACTCCCTACCCTGGTCTAGGTCCCCATGTTGCTCCCCTAGACTAGTCCTTCCTCCCCTGGGGCCCATTCCTGTCCTGGGTACATCGTTCTCTGCCAGGCAGGCTTTTAAAAAGTCAAACTAGAGGGACCTTTTAAAAAGTCAAATCAGATCATCTCAGTTGCTCACTATAAACTCTCCCATGGCTTCCTAGTGCCCTTGAAATAAAGTCCAAACTTTTCCCGTGTCCCCAACACCCACTGCTGTGCCCTCCCCCTCCTCCCTCTTCCCCCCTTCTTCACTCTGCTCCAGCCACAAGGACCTATTCACTTTTCCTCCAACATGATCCTGTCCCAGGGTTTTTGCACGTATTGTTCTCTCCACCCTTCCCCTATTTCTTTTTTCTCAGACTGGCTCCTAGTTTTTCAGGTTTCAGCTCAAAAGTCACTTCCTCAGAGAAGCCCTCCCTGATGCCTCCAGTCAGCTGCTGCTCTTCACATTCATTTCTTCCTGGCCTTCATAATGATCTGAAATTATTTTTTAATCACTCACTCATTTCTTTGTGATCTGTCCATGGGTGTCCCAGGAGGACAGAGATCCTGCCAGGGACCTCACCTCCATGGGCTTCCCCTGTCTGTAAAATAGGTGGGCTTGTGACAAGCCACTCCCTTGGGCAAGCTGTCTGCTGTATTTGCTATTAAAGTCACTGTTTCCCTTACAAACTGCTTGTAATCGATATGCTAATTGATGCAGATTTATGTAAATAACATGAGTATTTATTTCTCCTTCTCTTTCCCCGCCCCACACAAATTCCCTATGGGCCTACAGAAGCTGAGGGTGGGTAGCTGTCTCAGCCCCCATCCCTTGGGGATCTTTGGGGGTAGGGGAGCAGTCTTGGGGGCAGGTAGGAAAAGGGCAGGAATAGGGGTGAAGAATATAAATCTGGAGACCTGGGGGAAAACTGAGACCAAGACAGTAAAAGAACAAGATGGGGAGATGAAGAGGGTGGGGAGATGGAGAAACACAGAGAGGAGAGGAGACAGAGAGGGAGACTGGGAGGGATGAGGTTGGAGGGCTGGGTAGGGGCCTTGCCACCTCAGGGCATGCTGGGGACATACCGGATCCCCACTACACATTTGGATCAGTATCGTTACCTCCTGCCTTCACTCTGATCATCACCTACTGGAATATTTTGGAAGGGGAAACTGAGGCAGGACAAGGGGAACCACTGGCCTCACTGGCTATTTCAGAGCAGGTCTGGGATGAGGACTGGCCCATCCCTCCATGGGACCCTGGGGGCCAGGAAACTTCCTTGATGCTCACTTGGACCTTAGCCAATACTCCATTGTTTTTATTGAGTGCCTACTGTGTTCCCGGCCAGTGCTGGGCAGTGTTGGGACTAAGACCAAGCGCCTTGTCTATGAAAGCTGGAGGCATTTGAGAAGCCAGGTAAATCCCAAAGTGGTCTCCACAGCCCATAAGGCCCTGCATGGTCTGCCCCCAGCATCTTGTCACTTTCTCACCTTCACCTCCTACCTCTCTCCTCCTGGATCAGGCTGCTCCTGCCACAGAGGCCTCCCCTAACAGATCAGGAATGGTCCTGCCCCAGGGCCTTTGCACTGGCTGTTCCCTAGATCTGAAGCTGAATTCCCCCACATACCTGCATGATTTTCTCCATTATCTCCTTCAGGTCTCTGTTCAGATGTCACCTCCTCCATGAGGCCTTCACTGACTGCCACCTGCTAAATATCTCCCCCACCTTAGGCACACCCCCCATCTTCTTTTTTTAATTTAAAAAAGCTTGTTTTGCCACATACCCCAGCATGTGGGACCTTGGTTCCCTGATTAGGGATTGAACCCATACCCCTGCACTGGAAGCTGGAGTCATAACCACTGGACCACCAGGGAAGTCCCCTCATCTTCTTTCCTTGCTCAGTTTTTTCACCTTACCCTCTGGCCCAGAACAGATCTCACTCATTTATGTTGCTTCTTGTTTGCCAATCCCATTGGGACGTCAGCTCCACAAGGCCAGAGACTTCTCTCTTCTGTTCGCTGCTGTGTCCCCAGTGACTAGAACCAGCCGGGCATCCAACAGATAATCAATACTTGTTAAATAAGTCTATCTACTGCTGCCCTGAGCTGTGAGCAGGCCAGGACAGGACCTGGCTCTGTCTTGGTCACCACTGTGTCGCCAGCACCACCCAGCAGAACCTGGCACACAGTAGGTGCTCAGTAAAGTCAGCTGAATAAATAGACCAATGAGGGTCAAGACCTCAGGACTCGGCTTTGCCTCCTGAAGGCATTGGAGGGTTTGTAGCTGGAGCTGAGCTTGTGCCAGGTGGGGCCAAAGGAGCCTGGGTGTGGAGGGTGAGCTCAGAGCCCACACACTGCACCTCCACACTGACGTCAGCATCACTTGAGTTGAGAGCCTTGGTGGCAATGATGAAGCCGCCACCAGCTGAGGTCATTCACACACACCCTTACTGTTGCTGGCTGGTTTTTTTTTTCCCTCCATAACAGTTCTGATTTTCTTTTTTTTTAATTGTGGGATAATATACCTAACAATGCATTATTTTAACCATTTGTAAGAGTTCAATTCAGTTACATGAAATACCTCCTCACTTTTGTTCAGCCATCACCACTACCTCAGCCCAGAACTTTTCCATCTTCCCAAATAGAAACTCTGTCCCCGTTCCCCATCCCCTCCCCCACCCCCTGACCGCACCATCTCTGTGGATCTGACTCCTCCAAGGACCTCCTGTGAGTGGAATCAGACAATGTGTGTCCTTCTGTGTCTGGCTTCTGTCTCTGAGCATCACTCCTCAAGGTTCATCCATGTTGCAGGAGTTGTCAGATTTCCTGCAGAGTCCATGCTCATTCTACCTCCAGTTTGCTTGCTCCTGATGAAGGGCAGCTCGCCACTCCATCGTGGATTAAAAAAGTGAATTAACAAAAGGCCTCTCAGAGAGTAGGACATTGACCAAACACATGAGGATTTCCCAAAAAGCGGGAACAGCAAGTGCAAAGGCCCTGATGTGAGGCTCAGCTCCATGTGTCATGTCAGCTGGGAAGGGAAGCCCAGTGGAGGGTGGATTTTGAACAGGGAGAATGTGACACCTTTTCCCCCTCCCTCAAGTGACACTGCCCCCTCTGTGCCTCAGTTTCCTATCCACCCCCAGGACAGACCCCAGGGAGCTCAATGGTCCCTAGGCCCCTTGTCACTTCCTCCTCTGGGAACCAGGATACCCCTTACCTCATCTGCATATGCACATGAGACCTTGGAGCATGGGCTTCTGGGAGGACCCTGGACACACCCAGGCCTTTCTGGGGATGTTGCTTGCTGATTCTGACAGGAAGAAATCACTGTAATTGCTCAAAGTTTTACTCACAAATCAGGCAGTGGCTCCTGCCACTTTTCTCTCTACTGTTTCCCGGGGGTATGTATGTGTGGTACTTGGAGTGTCAGCCAGACACACAGTCACTTCAAGCCACAGCCTTGAGTCCAAGGGGCTGGAGAGAGGGTCTCAGGCTGGGCAACCCCCAGCCATCCCAGCTGGCTGCCTGGCTGAAGGCCTGCTATGCATACAGGCTGGCCTAACACATACCCTCTCCCCTGCAGTGGAGGGGGACTTGGGCAAACTCTGGGGCCAGGCATGCTGGGTTGAAATCCTTGCTCTGGCTCAAAATGTGTATTGTACCTGGAGCTGTGCAGTGCACACGCTTAATAAGTGCTCCTGAAGTTATTGTTTCACTGGATGCCCCTCCCCGAGCCTGAAGAGTTGGCCTCATTGCCCCATTTTGCTGCCCAAGGGAACTGAGTGACCCAGGGCTCCTGCCCAGTTGGGCCTCAGTTTCCCCATCCGAACAATGAAGGTAGAGCTTTCAGGCTCCCATTCATTCATTCACTCATTTGTTCAACACATTTGTTGAATGCTTACTGTGTGCCAGACCCTAGACCCCAGGGACACAGCCATGACCAGGGGAAACTCTGGCCCTGTCCTGGTAGAGCTGATTGGGTGCAGGGGTGTGGGGAGGGGGAAATGGGAAGAGAAACAAGTAATAGATAAAAGAAATACTCTTGGTAAAAAAGTACAGCAGAGCAGGGACTTCCCTGGCGGTCCAGGGGTTAAGACTCTGTGCTCCCACTGCAGGGAGCATGGGTTCAGTCCCTGGTTGGGGCATGAATGTCATGTGCTACACCATGTGGCTGAAAAAAAAATAATAAAAGATTAAATTTAAAAAATTGAAAAAAAATTTTTAAAATTGTACAGCAAAGCAATCCAAACAGAGAAAAGGGAGTGATTGTTTAGACAGGGGGTGTGTTAGGGGAACATTGAGCTGAGATCTGGAGCCGTTCAGATATCTGAGGGGAAAATGATTCTATTGGGGGCAGGGACAGCCAGTGCAAAGGCCCTGAGGCTTGACTGACAAGTTGGAGGGACAGTGAGGACTAAGGAATTCAGTGTGGCTGAAGCAGACTGATGGAGCGGGTCCTGGGGAGGACTGGATGAAAGGGGCACAAGACAGGGTCATGATTGAGGCTCCTAGACACACAGCAAGCCAGAACTACCAAGGACTTCCCTGGTGGTCCAGTGGCTAAGATTCCATGCTCTCAGTGGAGGGGGCCTGGGTTCAATCCTTGGTCAGGGAACTAGATCCCACAGGCCACGACTAAGAGTTCACACACCACAACTAAAAGATCCTGTGTGCCACAAATAAATAAATAAATACTAAAAAAAAAAAAAGAAAAGGAAAGAAAGAACTACTGTATGGACCTTCCTCAGGGCTGCCTTCTGCCCTCCAGCCCCCATTCACATCTACGTCCCTAAGATTTCTGTATAACAAGCAATTATTAAGTACCCTGAGAGTGGGACCATAAAGAAGGCTAAGCACTGAATAATTGATGCCTTTGAACTCTGGTGCTGGAGAAGACTCTTGAGAGTCCCTTGTACTGCAGGGAGATCAAACTAGTCAATCCTAAAGGAAATAAACCCTGAATATTCATTGGAAGGACTGATCCTGAAGTTGAAGCTCCAATACTTTGGCCACCTGATGCGAAGAGCCAACTCAGTGGAAAAGAACCTGATGCTGGGAAAGATTGAGGGCAGGAGCAGAAGGCGACAACAGAGGCTGAGATGGTTGGATGGCATCATTGGCTCAATGGACATGTGTTTGAGCAAACTCTGGGAGATAGTGAAGGATGGGGAAGCCTGATGTGCTGCAGTCTGTGGGGTCGCAAACAGTCGGGACACCACTTAGGGACCGAACAACAACTGAGTACTAGGTGTTGTTCTAGTCAATGGGGATTCATCAGGGCATAAAACAATGCTGTGCCGGAGATGATAAACAATGTTTGGTTGTAAAAAATAGGATGAAGAAAACCAGAGCAGGGTAAGAAGATAGAAAGGGACAACATGTTGCCACAGGTGCAAGGTCAGGGTGGCCTTGCTTCGGAGGTAACATTTGAGATCTGAGACTTGGAAGAGAAGAAGGGCCACATGGGTCTGTGGGAGAGGGGAAACCATTCCAAGTAAAGAAGAGAAAGTGCAAAGGCCCTGGGGCAGGTCAAGCTCAGTACAAAAACTGCTTTCAGTGAAAGTGTTAGTCCCTCAGTCGTGTCCAACTCAGTTCTTCTATTTGTGGGATTTCCCAGCAAGGACACTTGAGTGCATTTCTATTCTCTTCTCCAGGGGATCTTCCCAACCCAGGGATCAAACCGACATCTCTCGCATTGCAGGCAGATTCTTTATCATCTGAGCTACCAGGGAAACCCATTCAGAGACACCATCAAGCCCTTAACAGTTATGCCCCAGCATTTCAGAGTGGAGTTTCCTCTTCCAGGTGGACCCCCAGGATCCTCAGTGTTTCTAGATGACAGAGGCACCCATGGGAGTTCCTGGGCAGTCCAGCGGTTAAAACTTCACGTTCCCAATGCTCCCAGTGAGGGGGGCATGGGTTCAATCCCTGGTTGGGGAACTAAGATCCCACATGCTGCACGGTGCAACAAAGTCAGGCTCAGCAGTGCGCAGGCAGAGGGTGAAGAGGAAGTCATCAAGACCCTCCTTGGGATTACCTCAAGGGAGGGGCCCTAAGTCACTTGCCTTAAGAAACTTCCAAGCTAAGAGGTCCCTGAGTCCTTGTAAATGATTAAAAGCATGGGGTTCAGAACCTTCCTGGTGGCCCAGTGGTTAAGAATCCACCTGCCAATGCAGGAGACACGGGTTCGATCCCTGATCCAGGAACTAAGATTCCACATGCCACAGGGCAGCTAAGCCTGTGACTCATAACTACTGAAGCCTGTGGGCCCTAGAGCCTGAGCTCCACAAGAGAAGCCAAGGCGATGGGAAGCATGAGCACCTCAGTGAGAGAGTAGCCCCCACTGGTGGCAACTAGAGAAAAGCTCCTGAGCTCTAAGAAAAACCCAGCATGGCCATAAATAAAGAAATTAATTCAATTAAATATTTTTTTAAAGCATGGGGTTCAAATTCCAGCTTTATTTCCCCGCTATATGAATGGCCAAGTCGTTTCTCTCTGGGTCTGTTTCCACACCTGAAAATGGGATTTAAGAATGTTGTCACGCTCTAGAATCATGGGGCTACTTATAGTAAGTGCTAAGTCTTAACTCTTCATTATAATAATTACTATACGCATCATATAGGTCATTTTTAGGCAGCAGGCTTAGGGGTGGCTGTGTCATTTCGGGAAAGAGCCACACTCTCTCTGGGCACCAGGTCCCCCAGGGCCCCAGGAGTGCCTTTGAATCTGAGGACAGGAGTCCCCCAAAATGCCTGCAGCGGGTCGGGGTCAAAGGGCAAGGGGCAGGGATAGGTCAAGGCCATGCCCCCCCCCCCACACACACACTCACACACACACACACACACACACACACACACACAC
>SJYQ01001234.1:0-10098 GCA_006410935.1 Redunca redunca
TTTCTGCTGTAGACAATGTGAATCAGCCATAATAAATAAATAAATAAATAAATAAATGTTCCCTCCCTCTTATCCCTCCATCCCATCCCTCTAGAAGACTCCTACCTTTAAAGACCAACTCCCAGAACCCAGTCATTGCTGTGAGTGCTTCAGGACCCCCTCAGGAACCATCCAGACCACCCCACCTCCAGCCTCTGGATGGCTCATTTGTGGCCATTGAGATCATTTCAGCATCTGCACCTCCCGTGTGTTAGGAAAAGAGCAAAACCAGTTATTCCCAAAGAGGCTCTGCCAAGGGGAAATCCCGGAGGACCATGAGCTCCTCTGATTTTCGTCTCGAGACACTTGGCTGGGGTTGTGTGTGTACCCGGCTTCCTTTAATATGCACACCTGGACTGCACTGGGATGCCAGCACATTTCCTAATGAAGGGATGGCAACAGAGAAATAACATAGCTAGGGCCAGGCATCCAGACTAGCACACACTGAAGAACGTTTCAGCAGATATATCCAGGAGACTAAAAAGACTGGGAAATTCCTGCAGTCCCGTCTTAGCTTGGGCTGTTCTAAACAAAGTGCCATAGACTGGATGGTGTATAAACGGAAATTTTTCATAGTTCTGGAGGCTGGAAGTCTGTGATCAAGGCGCTAGCATAGTTGGATCTTGGTGAGTTCTGGGTGGCAGAAAGTCCCCTTCTCATATCTTCACATGAGGAAGGTGAGCTAGCATTGTTTTTTCCTCTAGAGGTATTAATTCTATCCATGAGGGCCCCACCCTCATGACTTAATTACCTTCCAAAGCTCAATGTCCGAATATCATCCCAATGGGGACTAGATTTCAACAGATGAATTGCTGGTGGAGGGTGGTGGGGGGAAAGGACCACAGACATTCCAGTCCCTAATAGCCCCAAATTCTTCCTTTAAAAAAAAATTATTTGGCAGTTCCAGGTCTTAATTTCCACATGAGGGATCTTCGTTTCGGTATGCAAGATCTGGTTTCCCGACCAGGGACCAAACTCACGCCCCCTGCATTAGGAATTCGGAGCTTCAGCCACTGGCCCACCAGGGAAGTCCCCCCTACCAGCCCCAAGTTCTAATCTCCAAATTATTTTGACTGATTATTAAAAAAAAAAAATCAACCTGGAGACCTTGTAACACTGCAGTTTCCTTAGCCTCACTTCTGGGGGATTCTGATTTCATAGGTCTGTGCTACATTTGTCCTTTTGAGATGCTTCCCTGAGGACTGTGACAATCAATCAGATTCAGAGAAGCTCAGGGCACACCCTTACATTAAAGGCACTGAGAACACCTATTAGTTTCACTAAACCCAGTTTACCAAAGTTACTTAACATGTATCCCTTCATATACTTTATTTATTGCATAACACCTGTTTGTACAAGGTCCACTGCTTGGAGCGTCTATCAACATGTTTCCTTAATAATTTCACATGCATATCATAACTCCCGTGATTCTTTCATGCCTCTGCCACCTTTTTACTGAATTCACTGGGCTGTTGTCTCCCTAAGGGCAAGGATAGTATCTGCCTTATAATAAAACCAAGAAGGACCCTTCAGGGCCCTCCCAGGTTCAAAAGGCCTTCAGAGTCCTCCATCTTTTATTTGTTGAAAAGCTGTAGTCTCCCAGACCTCCTCTGAGTCACAAAAGAGCAGGCTCTAGCAGTTAATAATTAGGGCGAGTCACATTATCTTTAGTTCCTCCCCGAAGGACACAGGTAAGTGTCTGATGACCACTCCTGAGTTGTTTTGCAGATACTAGAACTACCACCAGAGGGAAAAAGCTAATTGCATGATCAGCAGACAGTAGCTGTGACACGAGCTGCTCCATCTTGCACAATTTTAAGAACTGGCCTCTAGGAAATGGGAACTGACCAGCCCTGGAGCTGAAGATGAACTGTGCTTGAGACAGTCAAGATGGTGCTGACCAGACCACCGTGTGACCAGTTTCAAGACGATCGATGGAGTCAGCTGACTGGCTGTTCTGCGTGGAACTCCCACCTGTGCACCCATGAAGCTTTCCTTTAAAAACTCTTGCCCCTCTGATTGGCAATGGAGAGACTGATTTTTGGGGGTTCGGACACGACTGAGCGACTTGACTTTCACTTTTCACTTTCATGCATTGGAGAAGGAAATGGCACCCTACTCCAGTGTTCTTGCCTGGAGAATCCCAGGGACGGGGGAGTCTGGTGGGCTGCCATCTATGGGGTGGCACAGAGTCGGACACGACTGAGGTGACTTAGCAGCAGCAGCAGCAGCAGCAGTTCACTATCTCCCCAGGTCACAGGCTTCTTGAATGAAGCATCTTTTCCCACCAGTCTTTGGCTCTCGAACATCTGACTTTTCAGTCACAAGCAGCTGAACCTGAGTTCGGTTCCAGTTCTGGTGGGTAACAACAATGTTCCCCCCTAGAGCCTGAGTAAGTGAATGTCTCTTAAAATCAACTCTGAACAGGAGACATGAGCCCTCCCCACCAACGGCAACACTGATTTTGGGAAGATAGTTATAAAACTTTAAAGCTTAAGAGATGGTGATTTCCCCTCTGTCTTCTAGGATCCAAATCTGATTTCCACCCCACAGGTGGTCACAACCAGGAAGCTAAAGAACTGCTTTTGGTGGGCACTTGTGGGTGTTGGGTGTTGGGTGCTGGCCGCCCACCTCCTTCTCCAAGCTCTTCCCCCACTGCTGCCTTTGCCTCTTAACAAACTGGTTCCCAGGTATGAGCCCTCCTGAAACAATTGGTTAAGGCAAGACATTTCCCATTGGTCAGTTTCTTCTGCCTTCAAGCCACCAGGGGACTGAAGAGAGAAGTGCTGAGGCTACTGAAATGGGTTTCTCTGTGGAGGGAGCACTTGTGTTGGAAATCGCGTTAAATTCAGCATGCATAAACCATTCAGAGTGGCTCCTTACACCCCAGGAGGACCAAGATCCCACTAATAATCAATATAGAAATGTGTACGCAGGTCAAGAAGCAACAGTTGGAACTGGACATGGAACAACAGACTGGTTCCAAATCGGGAAAGAAGGGCTTCCCTTGTAGCTCAGCTTGTAAAGAATCCAAATCGGGAAAGAAGTATGTCAAGGCTGTACGTTGTCACCCTGCTTATTTAACTTATATGCCGAGGACATCACGTGAAATGCTGGGTTGGATGAAGCACAAGCTGGAATCAAGACTTCCAGGAGAAATATCAATAACCTCAGATATGCGGATGACACCACCCTTAAGGCAGAAAGTGAAGAAGAACTAAAGAGCTTCTTGATAAGTGAAAGAGGAGAGTGAAAAAGTTGGCTTAAAGCTCAGCATTCAGAAAACTAAGATCATGGCATCTGGTCCCATCACTTCATGGCAAATAGATGGGAAAATAGTGGAAACAGTGGCAGGCTTTATTTTTGGGGCTCCAAAATCACTGCAGATGGTGACTGCAGCCATGAAATTAAAAGATGCTTGCTCCTTGGAAGAAAAGCTATAACCAATCTAGACAGCATATTAAAAATCAGAGACATTACTTTGTCAACAAAAGTCTGTCCAGTCAAGGCTATGGTTTTTCCAGTAGTCATGTATGGATGTGAGAATTGGACTCTAAAGAAAGCTGAGTGCTGAAGAATTGATGCTTTTGAACTGTGGTATTGGAGAAGACTCTTCAGAGTCCCTTGGACTGCAAGGAGATCCAACCAGTCCATCCTAAAGGGAATCAGTTCTGGATATTCATTGGAAGGACTGATCCTGAAGCTGAAACTCCAATACTTTGGCCACCTGACATGAAGAACTGACTCACTGGAAAAGACCCTGATGCTGGGAAAGACTGAAGGCGGGAGGAGCAGGGGACAACAGTGGATGAGATGGTTGGATTGCATCACCGACTTGATGGACAGGAGTTTGAGTAAGCTCCAGGAGTTGGTGATGAACAGGGAAACCTGGTGTGCTTGTGGTGGAAAAGAGTCAGACACCACTGGGTAACTGAACTGAACTGAAGGGTGATGTATTTATCCCACCCTGTAAGCAGCCCCCTTTTTAAAAGTAACTTTTAACATTTAATTCTTCACAAGATAATGAAGACCTGAAGAACTGACCTGAGCAGGAAGCTTTGACTCATTTATCTTTTGGCCACACTGAGTGGCATGTGGGATCTTTGTTTCCCAACCAGGGATCGAACCGGCACCACCAGCACAGAGTCTTAACCACTGGATCACCAGAGAAGTCCATGTAAGCCCCTTTCTAATCCTATTTGGCAAACACAAACCACAAACTTACCTGCCAGTCCCAGGCCATTATACAACGTGTTCCCCGGAAGTGGATCCCATGTCAAGGGAAAAAGCGAGTGGTTGTCCTGACCCATGTTTGGCAACGGTCCCTTGGTTCCTGGTTGTCAACAGTTGAGGGGGACGGTGTGACCAGTCTCCTCTGGATCAACACAGCGTGGGCACTGGGAAGATGCTCCTGGACTGCTAGGGGCCAGTTCGCAGGGCTTGAGACAACCACGTGTGGAGAACGAGTTCCCTTCTCAATGTTTAAGTAGCCCGTCAGCAGTGGGGTTGTAAAGCAGGTAGAAAAGCGAGTGTATGGCATTTTTATTGCCCTGTTCTTGGACTTCACAGGCATTACTCCCTATCCATGTCCTAAAGGGGTCCCATAGGTCACGCGCGGCTGTTCTAGATCCTGAACAGTGGTTATGATGCTGGTTGTCAACGTTCTGTAACGTCTCCCACCTGTGGTAATGCGTTGTAGCCGGTGTGTAGCCATGATCCCGTCCCCCCAGTCTCGTTGCTCTGCCCCCTCTTGTAGCCGGGATCGAGGTGGGGGGTTGGTTTAGGGAGTGGGCTGGTCTTACCCAACCAAGTAACCCCCAAGTATCTGACAAATAATCCAGATCCTCATCTTTCGTCTGTATTCACCAGCCAACTCCAAGCAGTTAGAGGAACCCCGAGCGCGGAGCTGCCACTTTTAAACTGGAAAGAGACTCTGAATTGAGTAGGACATCCGCAGTGTCATGGAAGAGAAAGACGCCTCTCGTGGTGCTCATCTGCCCAGGGCCCCTCGTGCTAGCGGACGACACTTCAGGTCATCCCCTACAACTTTTCGTCCCCGTCCTCACTTCCCGACTTCTTCCTGCTGAGGGGAGTTTCCTCAGCCTTCTGTGGCCAATTTTTGGGTGCACCCATTGGACTGTGAGCCTTGTAGTTGCCTAGACTTGAATCTGGAGGCACTGACGTCAGAAGGAAAGGGTCCTGAGGCGACAGCCGCACTTTGCACAGCCGGCGGTCAGCACAACATGGCGGCGCTCTTCACCACTAGAGGGAGGGAGGGAGGCCGTTGATTGGAGGAACTGATGTCACGTGGCTCATCGGTTACCAGGGAAACCAGCGGTTTGGGCACGCCCCTCACAGGCCCTCGGGTTAACCACCATCGCGGTGGCGTGTGTTTCTTGTTAACTAGTAGATGAAGCCGTGCTGCCCTCAGTTTTAGACGCATCACTCGGCTGGGGTAGAGGGCAGGCATGTGCATGGTCCATGGGTCTGTGTAGCTGAAGCAGGGGCTGGTGGAACAGGGGAGGGAGGTACAGAGAGCTGGCCTGGTCACCATCTCATTGCATCCTTGTTATACCTCTGTTATAGTTATCTCCTATTATAGGTGAAGAAACCAAAGCCCAGAGAGGTTAAATAATGCAGGGCCCCACTGGAGACAGATGGCACATTCAAATAAACCTACTTTAATAAAGGTACTATTTACAGACGTCAGGGTAGTGGATTCATTTTCTATTTTTTAAAACAAACATTTTTAGTGCATTTGTTTATTTTTTATAAGTCTTTATTGAATTTGTTACAATATTGTTTTGGTTTTTTGGCCAGGAGGCATGTGGGATCTTAGCTGCCTCACCAGGGATGAACCCACACTCACCGCATTGGAAGGCAAAGTCTTAATCACTGGACTGCCAGGGAAGTCTCTATTTTTTAAAAATTTGTCTGTACTGGGTCTTAGTTGTGGCACTTGGGATCTAGTTCCCTGACCAAGGATAGAACCTGGACCCCCTGCATTAGAAGCAGAGAGTCTTAACCATTGGACCATCACGGAAGTCGCTCATTTTTTACTGGTGCATAAAAAAAAGCCGCAAAATTTGTGACTTTAAACAGCATCCATCTGTTAGCTCACAGGCCTGTAGGTCATAGTGCAGGCATGGTGTAGTTAGATTTTCTGCTTAGTGTCTCCCGAGGTTGAAATCAAGGTGTCATTGGGGTTAGGATCTCATCTGAGCCTCAGGTTGTCCTTCAAGTTCAATCGAGGTGTCAGCAGAATTCAGTTCCCTGTGGTTGTAGGGCTGAGGTCCCTGTTTTCTCACTTCCTGCTTGCTTAGGGACAGCTCTTGTCTTCCAGAGACCACTCTCAGATCCCTGTCATGTGCCCCCTTCCATAGACAGCTCACGGCATGGATGTCTGCTCCTTCGAGCCCAGCAGGAGACATGCTTTCTTACTTCCGGGATTGTGAAGACTGGGGTCCCAGGTCAACAGTCATGCAGTGACTCTTCCTTGAGCTGCTCACTCTGACCTGTCTAATTGTCTCCATCTCCCTGCAGAGAGCAGATCCAATAATCCCTTCCCTGTCAGCTCTCAGCCCTCCTTGAAATTGACTCTGATGCTTCCTTGAAGTTCCTCTCTCCTTAATGCACCCCCTCTCCGGGGGCTGTTCAGCCAGCTTTGGGGGGAGCTCTCCAGTGGAGAGAAGAGGTTTCTCTGGGGAGCCATGTGAGTGCCCAGCTCCTGTCTCATCTCCCACCTGGTGGATTAGAGACTCAGACTCTGGAATTCTGCCTGCATCAGGTCTCTGTGACATCATGCCTCTCAGAGGGGCTCAGGGGCCAATTAGGAAGATAATCCAGCCAGGAGACCCTGAGAGCCCCCTATGGCTATTGGTTTCTGGTCTGCCACCAGAAGGCTGTACGGTTTCACCAGAGTCATCTGGAGTCCTTGGGCCTCGTCTTGTAACTGGGTCTCCATTCCTGTTGGAAGGAGTTGGTTTAAAGTTTTTCAAGCTGGATTCTGGGGTGAATTCAAGAACCATCCCTTTCAGGACATCATGTCCTCCAGGAAGCCTCATGACCCCTCAGATTGCATCAGGCGACTGCCCAGCTTCCTGGATTTCCTCGTCATCTGTGTCTTTATTTGGTTGTGTTGCCTGTTACAGATCTCTCTTTGGACTGTCGCCACCTCGAGGGTAAGAATGGATCACATCAGTTCCTGCTCAGAGCTCTTTGAAGACTTCATTGCTTTAGTTGTTGTTCAGTTGCTAAGTTGTGTCCAACCCTTTGCCAAACCTTCCCATCCTCCACTGTCTCCTAGAGTTTGCTCAAGTTCATATCCATTGAGCTGCTGATGCTATTTAACCATCTGAGTGAAGACCAAATCCATACTCTGGCCTCAACTCCCTGCATGCCTTTGCATTGTCTCCCTCTTCTGTGTGACCTCGAGTGGTGTTCCGCCTCGGTTCCAGCCACAACAGTCACCTTCAGGTCCTGTATGCTTCTACGCCAGGGCCTTGGCACATGCCATTCTCTTTCACTGGATGCTCTTTCTTTCCTAGCCCCCACCCCCGCTTAACTGTACCCCCTGATCCTTCAGATTTCAGCACAAGCTTCAGTTCTCCAGAGATTAGGTCAAACTCTTCTTATCGGTTCTGAGGATCTCGCCTTTGTAGACGAGTCGTTGCTATCGAGATTGGGTAAGCAATTGTCCCCCCTTGCAGAGGGCCTGAGAGCAGGGACCACGCCTCTTTGTTCCTACTTGTAGCCCCAGCATCTTGCCGAATTCCTGGAGCTGAGTGGGCATTAGTTATGTCAAATGGTGATGGAATCTTTGTGCTCTCAGAGCCAGGGCCTGGCGCATGGCAAGTGCAAAATTACTGGTTCCATGTGTGCAAAACAAATGGGTTCTCTGTGGTTTGGTGGGTCCCGCCCCTGCTTCTTGGTAGTGTCACTGGCATGGTTTTGGGGTGGACAGACCAGGGTTTCAGAGAAGGCAGTGGCGCCCCACTCCAGCACTCTTGCCTGGAAAATCCCGTGGACGGAGGAGCCTGGTGGGCTGCAGTCCATGGGGTCGCTAAGGGTCGGACATGACCGAGCGACTTCACTTTCACTTTTCATTTTCATGTGGAGAAGGAAATGGCAACCCACTCCAGTGTTTTTGCCTGGAGAATCCCAGGGACGGGGGAGCCTGGTGGGCTGCCGTCTATGGGGTTGCACAGAGTCGGACACGACTGAAGTGACTCAGCAGCAGCAGACCAGGGTTTGGATGCAACTTCTTCTACTGCCCAGCTGTGACTTTGGGCCAGCCTTTTCATTCTCAGAGCCCATTTCTTGGTCTGTCAACTGGGGGGGGGGGGGCTTCACTGGGGGCTGCAAAGAGGATTTCACAGNTGGGGGGGGTCTTCACTGGGGGCTGCAAAGAGGATTTCACAGCAGATGATTTCAAAGCCTTCTGTTAACCGAAGCCGCTCAGGAATACACTGGGAGAAACCCCACATTTCTCAGCATTCTTCCACAGAGATTGGCAGTTCAGATTTTGGTGGGTGAACCCCATTCTGGGTGGGCCTCCGAGACCAGGGCTTCAGCATTTCCCATCTTCCGTCTGAGATGCTTGATGAACAGTGTCACTGACCCACTTTCCCAGTGTCCTGAGTACTGGGCTGCGTGGCCACAAATCTGAACACCCCGGATGTAATTCCTGAGTCTGGTCACCTCCGTCTCACAGGCGGGAGGACGTGGACAGATTTAGTGGTGGGATGGGCGGCAGCGGCTTTGGATCTTGTCTTTTTGCTTTATGGGCGTGAGGTCTGAGCACGGTGAGGTGCACGCAGCTCCTCTCTCCCCCTCTGCAGGTTCTTATGGAGTTTCCCCCACCCTTGTCCACCAACTATTTTTTTCTTTTCTCTTAATTATAACAGAATGCATGCTTGCTATTTAAAAAAGGTTTCAGATAATAGAAAGTGAAGGTTCTCCCTGCCCACTCGAATCCCATATTCTCGGGTAGCCAGTGCAACATGTACTGTGGGTACCACCAGCCCTTGTCTCCATGACGCTCTTAAAATCTGTATGTGAAATACTAGAGATGGTGTAGAGAAAAGGGAACTGTCCTACACTTTGGTAGAAATTCAGATGGTGCCACCATTATGGAAAATAATATGGAGGTAGCTTAAAAAATAAAAACTAGAGTTGTCCTATGATCCAGCAATCCCACTCCTGGGCATGTATCTGGACAAAACTCTAATTCTACAAGATACACGCACCCCTGTGTTTTCAGAAGCATGATTCACAATAGCCAAGACATGGATACAACCTAAATGTCCATCAACAGATGGATGGATGAAGAAGATGTAGTAATACACACAGTGGAGTACTACTCAGCCATAAAAATGACGTAATGCCATTTGCAGCTACGTGGATGGACCTAGAGACTATATGGAAAGTGAAGTAAGAGAAAGACAAATATTTTATATCACTTACATGTGAAATCTAAAATATGGCACAAATGAACCTATCTATGAAACAGAAACAGACTCGCAGACCCGAATGAACATGTTTATGAAACAAACAACTCACCGCAGACTGGTGGTTGCCAAGGGGGACCAGGGAGAGGGAGGGTTGGATTGGGAGTTTGGGATTAGCAGAAGCAAACTATTATACATAGAATGGGTAAGCAACAAGGTCCTACTGTATAGCACAGGGAACCATATTCAGTATTCTATAACAAATCATAATGGAAGAGAACATGAAAAAACATACATTACTAACTAGTATAAAGAAGATACTATTACCCACACAACATTGTAACTCAACTATACTTCAGCAAAAACAACAATGGCAGCAAACCACCTGTATGTGATAGCTGCCGCTGCTGCCGCCGCTAGGTCGCTTCAGTCGTGTCTGACTCTGTGCGACCCCATAGACAGCAGCCCACCAGGCTCCCCCGTCCCTGGGATTCTCCAGGCAAGAACACTGGAGTGGGTTGCCATTTCCTTCTCCAATGCATGAAAGTGAAGTCGCTCAGTCGTATCCGACTCTTCGAGACCCCATGGACTGCAGCCCACCAGGCTCCTC
>SJYQ01001234.1:10488-27250 GCA_006410935.1 Redunca redunca
GTCCCTGGGATTCTCCAGGCAAGAACACTGGAGTGGGTTGCCATTTCCTTCTCCAATGCATGAAAGTGAAGTCGCTCAGTCGTATCCGACTCTTCGAGTCCTCATGGACTGCAGCCCACCAGGCTCCTCCGTCCATGGGATTCTTCAGGCGAGAGTGCTGGAGTGGGGTGCCATCGCCTGCTCCGATGCGATAGCAGCACCTATTAATTACAGAGTGCTGACTGTGGGATGGGCGTTATGCCTTGAACTGTGGTGTTGGAGAAGACTCTTGAGAGTCCCTTGGACTGCAAGGAGATCCAACCAGTCCATTCTAAAGGAGATCAGTCCTGGGTGTTCTTTGGAAGGACAGATGCTAAAGCTGAAACTCCAGTACTTTGGCCACCTCATAGGAAGAGTTGACTCATTAGAAAAGATTCTGATGCTGGGAGGGATTGGGGGCAGGAGGAGAAGGGGATGACAGAGGATGAGATGTCAAAGGGGTTAATTCGAGGCGGGTAGAACAGTTGTGCGTGCACACTGCGCTCAGTCGTGTCCAACTCTTTGAGAACCCCGTGGACTGTAGCCCACCAGGCTCCTCTGTCCATGGAAATTTCTATCAAGAATATTGGAGTGGGTTGCCATTTCCTACTCCAGGGGATCTTCCTGACTCAGGGATCGAACTCACATCTCCTTCATCAGCAAGCAGATTCTTTACCCCTGCGCCACCTGGAAATCCCAGACTTCTTGCACTAATTTTACAAATGGGGAAACTGAGACCATTGATTTTAAGAGGCTTGTCCAAAATCCCACAGCCAGTAAGTGACAGAGCCAGGACTTGGATCCCCAGCATGTGTGTCTGCAGAGTACACTATAGATGCCCGTGTACACTCAGACTTCTTTTTTCTTCTTCACAAAATTGGGTTACAGTATATTTTTGGCTCTTAAACTTTTCTTCACTTCATAATATATTGTGGGCATCTCTGAAGGTCTCTGTAAATAGGTGCATGTTTAATTTTTCAATTCTTTTAATGTTGAGTATTCTAGAGTATGGTTGGGCTAAAATGTATACAAACCAGCTCCAGAGGAGAAATGTGAAAATCATTTCTAAATTTTTGCTTGAAAAACCTTGCTAAGGTGACCAGTCTTTCACAGATCCCTTAAAAACCATTTTAAAAATGTTTTATGCACATGTTGAATATTTAAATAGTTTTCCAGAGTGAACAGTGCCCATGTGTCTCCTGGTCTCCTTGACAGGTGGAATCAAACTGCTAACGCAGTTTCTTCTGGAACCTTCCAGAGAGATAGTATGTACTTTCAAGTATGTGGATACACACACACACACAGGCATACATATATACAAACATGCATTTTGGGCACATAAGTTATACTATACACATTGCTATAAACTTGCTTCTTTTTCATTTAATAGTTTACCTGGAAAATTGTTATACCTTAGTCCACATAGGCATCCCATGTTCATAGTTATCTATTTAATTTTGAAGTCATATATTCATTGTTAAAATATATAATAAAATAATTTAAGTGATTTACATGTAAAATATATAAACATATTTGAAAGAAGACTGTGAAACATCTCCTTCCCACTTCTCTGCAACCCCCTCCCCTATAAATAACCATGATTCTTAGTTTTATTTACATCTTTCCATATATATCTATATATCTTGAATATATTTATATTCTTACTTTGCCCCTCATTTTTACTCATGCGTAATACACTCTATATGTGTATTTTGGAGATATTTCCATTTTAGTACATAAACAATTTCCTCACTCCTTCTTTCCTTTTTTTTAAAATAAAATAACTGCATATAGCCAGCATTCCACTGCATGGATAAATAAAAATGTGTTTATTTTTTTTAGAAACTATTATTTCAATCTTTCCCGTAGGACTTTTCAGTGCCTTTAACATGCTAGCATCTAGTGGGATCTGTACATATATTGTGTAGACTGCTGTGACTACACAATTACTGCAAGCCAACACAATTTCACTGCTTTATTGTCCTGAGGAGGAGTCTGAAGCCCAGAGAGGGAGTGCTACTTGTCCAAGATCACACAGTGATGGTGGAGCCCTGGATTTCCAGGCTTCCTGACAGTGACGACAATGAAGTGCTCAGAGCCCTTTCCTGGCGCTACCAATTCTCACTGTGGAGCGCTGAGCTGAGCGCCGAAGAACTGATGCTTCTGAACTGTGGTGCTGGAGAAGACTCCTGAGAGTCCCGTGGACTGCAAGGAGATCCAACCGGTCCATTCTAAAGGAGATCAGTCCCGAGTGTTCTTTGGAAGGACAGATGCTAAAGCTGAAACTGCAGTACTTTGCTGGGAGGGACTGGGGGCAGGAGGAGAAGGGGACGACAGAGGATGAGATGGCTGGATGGCATCACCGACTCCATGCACATGAGTTTGGGTGAACTCTGGGAGTTGGTGATGGACAGGGAGGCCTGGTGTGCTGCAGTTCATGGGGTGGCAAAGAGTCGGAGATGACTCAGTGACTGAACTGACGACTGAACTGAACTGAATGCCCTTTAGGGGCATTGAGACACATAGATTTGTTCATTTTGGAATAATTGCGTAGGATTCTTCAAAAGTGTGAAGATCACAAAAACAAGACGAAGGTAAGCAACTGTGACAGGTTGGAGGGGACGTAGGAGACACGGCAGCTCAATGCAACACGCTATCCTGGAGTGGATCCACTTTGGGGAGAAAACGGGTGAAAGCCCAGTTGAATCTGTAGTATAAGTAATAGTATGGCACCAACGTCAGGTTTTCAGTTTTGATTGACACACTATGGTTATGTAGGATGTTAGCACTTGGGGTGCTGGGTGACACATATACCAGAACTCTGCATTATCTTTGCAGCTCTTCCATAAATCTAAAAATTATTTCTAAGCAGGAAGTTTAAAGATTTGTTTATATTATTTCTGCCAAACCAAATACCATCCTGTATTGGATTCAGCCATAGAAAAACAAAAGCAAGCCCAAAATACATGTTAGAATGCTGTATGAAAATATCTTTGGGAAAATTCACAAACATGCTGATCTTGGTTACTTGGGAGGAGGGCCCCTGGGTGGCTAGTGCAGAAGAGGGGAGACTTTTCATAGTTTATTGTTTAATATCTTCTGGATTTTGAACTATGCATTGGGTTGGCCAAAAAGTTTACTCGGATGCTTCCAGATGATGTTACAGAAAAACTCGAATGGACTTTTTGGCCAACCCAATACACATATTCTCCTTCAACAATTAAACCTTAAAAATAATCAAAAAGAAAAAAATGAGAAAATGTTAATGTGGAATTTTTTGCGGGCGGGGGGGGTGGAATAGAGTGAATGAGATGGTAACAATACTGCTCATTGCTACTAGTGTTTATTGGAAGTTTCTCCGATGTGCCAGGTGCTGTGGTGAGCGTGAAATCAGGATGAACTCACTGAGTTCCCTCAGCCATGCAAGACCCCTGTTTTGTAGAAGAACAATTTGCTCAAGTTGTCATGTAGAAAGCGACAGAGCTGAAATCTGAGGTCAAGTCTGCCTCATTCTCTCACCTGAGCTTTTAATCACCGCTCTCTGCTCCTGTGGGATGAGCACGCACGCAGCAGGCTCTAGGCGCAAACATGACAGGCGTGCAGAAGAGGCTGCTGGAGCACGCTCATGGTCCCTTGTCCTGCATCTTTCCCTGGGCGGGGCGTGCGGTAGGACTGGGTGGGGGAAGGCTGGTTCTGGCCTTTGGACCTGTGCTGTCCATGTTCTGGCCAGTTAAAAGGGCCGGTGAATTATGCCCCAACCAATGACTAATGGGCCTCCCTGGTGGCTAAGTGGCAAAGAACCTGCCTGCCAATGCAGGAGAGGTGACCTCCATCCCCCGGTCGGGAAGATCCCCTGGAGGAGGAAATGGCAACCCACTCCTGTATTCGTGCCTGGACAGTCCCATGGACAGAGGAGCTGGGCAGGTTACAGTCCGTGGGGCCACGACTGAGAGACTAACCATTAACAGCAAACAGCGACTCACAGAAGCGGGTGTAGAGAAAGCCCAGCTCCCTCCCCTCTGGGCGACAGGGACAAAGCTGCGTCCTTTGCATGACAGGACTGAGCTCTGTCGCCCCTGGTGGTGACCTGCTGAGTAACATCCCTTTTCCTTCCTCACTTCTCTTCTTTCCCACCAAATAGGAACTGTCTGCGGCAGAGACATGGAGAGAACGTGATGGGGGCATACTGTCTCCCTTTAAGTGGATACTAACGATGGCAACCGAGGCACTCTCGAATCCAGGTGGGCTCTGAAGCCAGACTGCCCAGGCTGGAATTCCAGCACCACTTGACTGTCTTGGGACAGTTCCCCGTGAGCCTCAGTTTCCGCCTCTGTAAAATGGGAACAACCTCAGTGCTTCGAGTGAATGTTGGCTGGAACAAGACACAGGAGGCCCTGTGTTCAGCCACAGGTACAGAGGAGCTTCCCTTAAGCATTTGCTGATGTCTGGATTGTCCCAGCGTGGGCATTGCCTTCTATGCTGATCAACCCATGGTGGGAGGGTGTAGCGCCTGTGGATACCTTTGAGAGTGCCCTGCCATGTCCAGGCAAGCCTGGAAACAAAGGACAGAGGGTGAAAGGCAGTTTGGGGCCACAACCAAATGGACCAGGAGGGACTCTGCAATTTTAGGGATCCGTCTCTGGCTTGCATTGCCTGCCGGCCACCCAGAGCATCGGTGATTCACCGGGAGCACCGTACACTCTCCACCCACCGCTCCCGGGGTGCTCACCCATCTCGCGGCCCCAGCACCTCAGCCGATTCTCCTAGTTAACCATAAACACAAATCCTGTTATCTCCCCTCTCCCGCAGCACTTGCCCCTTGATTTAAGCTGCCTTCTCTTCCCCTTTCATCAGCCCTGGGCCCCTCCTGTCGTATATCTTCCCGTTTATCTACTTCCCTGCTCTTGATAGCCTTGTGCGCAATCGATTCGCGGGCGGGGGAAGATGGCAGGCCGCCTGCCCCGGCCTCCCGAGCCCGCTGTTCTTCTTGGGAGCCCAGGCCAGTATTTCTTGTTAAGCTTCTGTCTGGCCATGTTCGGTTTCTCATTAGGTTTCTTCCCGGGCGTGGTAGTATTTCTTGTTCCTCCGCAGGCACACGCTGGAGATCACTAGTAATTCTTAAACCGCGAGATGGAGAGACGCTCCTTTAGAGGGTTCTAGAATCCGTCTGGCCCATGCCTGGAAGTGGCACGTGGGGGCTTGCTGGAGGAGGGGTGAGGGGTAAGGGCTCCCAGGATGGACACTTGGCGGCGGGGGGCTCCCTGGGCCTCACGGTGGGTTTGCCCCTGTGACCGCTGGGGTCAGCTCCACCTTGCTTCTCTGCCGCTGAGTCATCATCACAGGCTGGGCGCAGGTTCCCTGGAGCCGGCGTTACCCCATGCCATCGCTGGAAAGAGCTCCGCAGCTCTGCCAGTAACTCAGGTGTGGCAGGTTCTTCCTAGGCCTGACTCAGTTTCCTCCTCTGCGAAATAAGTTGGTTTCTCTTTTTGTTCCTTCCTCCATTTATTTATTTAACAAACCTGAAACATGCAGAGTGTTCCTGGTGTCCCAAGTAGTGTCCTAAATATTTTACAACACGGACACATTGAGATTCTCCTAGCCACCCTATGAGAAGGGTTTACAGATGAGGGAACCGTGGCCCAGAGAGGCTGAGTGACTTGTCCAAGGACACACAGCTAGCAAGCAGTAGGCCCAGGCACTCGCTCCAGCGCTCACGCTCTCAAGAGGTGGTTCCTCTTTTTCCTTTTTCTTTTTTTGGGCACATCATTTGGCATGTGGGATTTAGTTCCCTGACCAGGGATGGAACACATGCCCCTTGCATTGGAAGTGTGGAATCTTAACAAATGTCCCTTTGTGATACTTCCCTGTGGATCACCAGGGAAGTCCCAAGAGGTGGTTCCTCCTGATGGTCTTGTGGCCCCCACCCGGTTCCCAAATGCTGCCACAGTTGATTCTTATTATTGCAGCTAGTTCTTGAGAGTCCCTTGGACTGCAAGGAGATCCAACCAGTCCATTCTAAAGGAGATCAGTCCTGGGTGTTCATTGGAAGGAATGATGCTGAAGCTGAAACTCCAATACTTTGGTCACCTCATGCGAAGAGTTGACTCATTGGAAAAGACTCTGATGCTGGGAGGGATTGGGGGCAGGAGGAGAAGGGGACGACCGAGGATGAGATGGCTGGATGGCATCACTGACTCGATGGATGTGAGTCTGAGTGAACTCTGGGAGTGGGTGATGGACAGGGAGGCCTGGTGTGCTGCGATTCATGGGGTTGAAAAGAGTCGGACACGACTGAGTGACTGAACTGAACTGAACTGACTGATGCTTTATAAACTAGCCACAAACACTGAACTGGTGAATATTGAACCGTGGCTCCTAGGGGACATACGGGGTTAGGTTCCCGAAAGCCTCTGGACATGACGTTTTTGTCAACTGATGAATACATAAACTTGTTTTGTGTGTGTTTCTGTTTAAAGACACCTGAGTTAATAGATACTGTTGATTCATTACCCGTGAGCTCACAGCCGATAGCACCACAGCTCATGTCTGAATAAACGTTCTCCAGCGTGTGTGTTTTGCTCCATAAGGCGCGTCACGGCCTGCTTGCACTTAGGAACCCTGTATAGCCAAACAGCAAAATGAAATGAACAAAGAAAAACAGACACAGCAAAATCACCGATGAAAAGCATACAGATGCAAAAAAAAAAAAAAGTGGCTCCATTTAGACCACAAAAGGACACTTGTTCACAGGATGAGTTGAAACGGGAAGCAGAGTGCCACCTCGCTCAGCCCCAGCTGTGAATGTTCACGATGGGTGACACTTTTTTTTTTTTTTACCACTCTGCCCATGCCCAAGAATGACTGTGGAGATAGGTTTGGGGGTTATGGGTACAAAATTCCGTGAATAATGAGGATTGATGGTATCTTGTATTACTCACCCGCTCAAATACCATCTAAGGCTTCCTACTACCTGCTATATCAAATAACTAAGGAGAAACGTCACCTGCCTGCCTTTCAAGGTTTTAGCAGTCTGGCCCCATTCGGTCTATTAAAATACATTTACCTTGACTCCTGGGGCCATCCCCTTCCTCCCTGGGTCTGGCTCCTCTTTCTCACTCTTCTGTTGCATCGCCACCTCCTAACTCCACACCTTTGCTCTGCTGCTTTCTGTCCTGGGCTCATCCCCTCTTCTTTTGTTTAACTACCAAACCCTACCGACAGTTTAAAGGTCAGAGCAAACTTCTTTTTTCTTTGTATCGCTTTCTCCTACTGATGTATCCCTTCTTGGACGGCACAGACTCACACTGTCTGTGCGTGTGTGTGTGTGCTAAGTCGCTTCGGTTGTGTCCGACTCTTTGCAACCCCATGGACTGTAGCCCACTAGGCTCCTCTGTTCATGGGATTCCCCAGGCAAAGATACTGGAGTGGGTTACCATTTCCTCCTTCAGGGGATCTTCCTGAGCCAGGGATCGAACCCATGTCTTCTACATTGGGAGGCAAATTTTTTTACCACTGAGCCACCAGGGAAGCCCAGACTCATACCATAGTGGAGCTTAATTTAAAAAATTTTTTAAAATGTCCCTTTGTGATACTGTCACGAACAGCCTGCCTGTGGGGAATTTCCCACAAACTACTCTTTGATGACACTCTTAGAATAGGAGACATCCAAGTTACACTGACTGTGTTTGGGCTTGGAAAGTGACGATGTTTTGGGTACACATATAGAAGGAGAGATAACATTGTACTCACCGGTGAGACGTGCCTGGAGGAATGTTTTTAATTCTTCAGAAATACAAGTTGGCCTCCTTTCATAACATAGAACAGTGAGCCAAGGATAATTAGACCATCAAAGTGGTCTTGGAGAGAACTGATCTGTTCAGAGAAGTAAGCCTCTGCCTCTCACAGCCATGGGACAAGCTGGCCACGTGTGGACACCAAACAGATGCACGTTGCACGGATGGAGGAGCCCTGCCTTAGTCTGTCTCATCTACCGGGTTTTTGCTTACGATTTCGTTTGAACAATGAATCGCATGGTTCATCAGTTAGGACCCAGCAGGAAACACACAGCACAGATAAACTGGAATAATTTAAGGAGAGTTTAATAAAGGAACTGCTTACAAAGGTGTGGAATTGCTTACCCAGGAGAGCGAAGTCTCTGGGGTCTAGGTACAGAGGGTACCAGCATCACTCCTAGACCAGGAGATGGGACCAGGGAAGGTTAAGGGTTATGTGGTCTCTGAGCAGAGGTTGAAACCTTTTGTGAAAAGATACAGCCACCCCATCAGAGCCGCTGGCAGGCAGGAGCAGGGGGCGATAAACACCAGACCTCCATCACCCTCCTCCGTCTCATTTCCTTCTGGACCTCCCATTCAGTTCAGTTGCTCAGTCGTGTCTGACTCTTTGTGACCCCATGGACTGCAGCACGCCAGGCCTCCCTGTCCATCACCAACTCCCGGAGTTTACTCAAACTCATGTCCATTGAGTCGGTGATGCCATCCAACCATCTGTCCTCTGTTGGCCCCTTCTCCTCCCACCTTCAATCTTTCCCAGCATCAGGGTCTTTTCCAATTCAGTTCTTTGAATCAGGTGGCCAAAGTATTGGCGTTTCAGCTTCAGCATCAGTCCAATGTCTATTTAGGACTGATTTCCTTTAGGATTGACTTGTTTGATCTTGCTGTCCAAGGAACTCTCAAGAGTCTTCTCCAACACCATAGTTCAAAAGCATCAATTCTTTGGCACTCAGCATTCTTTATGGTCCAACTCTCACATCCATACATGAGTACTAGAAAAACCATAGCCTTGACTAGACAAACCTTTGTTGGCAAAGTAATCTCTCTGCTTTTTAATATGCTATCTAGGTTGGTCATAGCTTTTCTTCCAAGGAGCAAGTATCTTTTAATTTCATGGCTGCAGTCACCATCTGCAGTGATTTTGGAGCCCTCAAAATAAAATCTGTCACTGTTTCCACTGTTTCCCCATCTATTTGCCATGAAGTGATGGGACCAGGGGCCATGATCTTAGTTTTCTGAATGGACCTCCCATTGGCAGAGCCCGGAAGGCAGAAGGCAAGACAGTCCACTGCAGTCCACGCGCATCAGCCTCTGGGGCAGAGAGTCAGGGGAGATGGGTTTAGAGAGGAAACGGGTGTGGAGCAAAAGGAAGATGCCCAAGACCAACACCCACCCTCACCCTGTAATACACAAGCCAGGGTTAGCTCTCAGATTGCCACTTTCTAAGGGTCCTTCCGGGTTGCTCATGCACAGGTTCTTCTCTTCAATGGGTCCAGCCTCCAGCCTTGCCAAGATCCTATTGTGGCAGCTCAGAGTTGGTCTGGTAAAAACGGCACAATTCTGTTGCATCAGGTCAAATAATGCCTGGATTCAGTTGGTTTGGGGTCATGGCGTTTTCCTTCCCTCCTTCCTTTCTTCCTCTCTCCCTCCCTCTCTTCTCTCCCTTCTCCTCCTCCCTCTCTCCCATCTCTCTGTATTTTCTGCGCACACACAGATATTCCTCCTGCTGCTCTGGGATGCTGACGGGGGAGCAGATATACAGCATCTCGGCCATGATATAAGGGCTGCTGCGGTGCATGGCTGTCTCCCACGATGGCGCTGCCTGGGTGTAAAACTGCACTTCCTTGTCAGCGCTGGTCTTCATGGATGTCGACTGACTTTTCCAGAAATTCTTGCAGAGCAGAGTTTCTCAAACAGGGGAGAGGTTGCGCCCACACTCCGCCCCGTTTTCCTGGAGGACACATTGACACTATGTCAGCCTCTGGGGCACAGAGTCAGGGGAGAAGGGTTTGGAGAGGGAATGCAGGTGGAGCAAAAGGAATTTGCCCTTTTGATTGGAGACATTTTTGGTTGCCACAGCTAGGGGTTTGCTGCTGGCATCCAGGGGGTAGAAGCCAGGGGTGCTGCTCAACATCCTCCCATGCCCAGGACAGCAACTCCCTCCCCCCAAAGAATTATCTAGTCCAAAATGTCAGTGGCGCTGAGGTTGAGAAACTCTTTGGTTGAGGGAGGCTCTTTGTGTGACTCTGATATTTTAGTCTCCCTTTTCTTGAATTCCCTCTCCTACCTTCTTGCTATATGATTATGAAGACTCTTGGATACCTCCAGCAACGGGGAACTCACTACCTGTTTTGAAGTCAGTCAAGTCTGGGCTTGATTCTGGCTCTTCCACTGGCAGCTGAGGGACTCTGGGCGTCCCCACAGGTGGGCGTGGCGCCACCACTTTGGGCCTAATGTTCCTCCAGGACCATGGGATCAACAGCAGCCCTGCCTCACAGGTTGCATGAGGAGCCTATGAAATGATGCTCGTATGTGGCAGCTCAGCTCATAGCATGGGGTGAGGTCTCAGTAAACGTTCACCCCTATGAACACCCTGCCCTGGCCGGTTTCATCACCCAGGTTGTGGGTGTGTCAAGAGCAGATGAACTTCAGGGTCTTCTCTTAGGCCTGGGAAATTCCAGAAATCTCGACAAGCTTAGCACTGAGTGAGGAAGAAAATATAGGCTCTTGGTGGAGGGGCGTGGAGGTGGTGCTTTCCCTTTGGGGTTGTTTGGGGGGAGGGGCGGCCCTAGGGGCGGTCCCAGGAGACCTGATAGCAAAGCGGAGTGCAGGAGAGGCCAGGCGCAAGCGCGCTGTTGTCTCCTCCCAGTGGTGTCTTGGGGACAGAGCTTCACCCTCCCAGCACTGGTGTGCAATGGCACGCCCAGGGAGGCTCACTGGATCCTCGGGGTCCTGCATTTTTATTGGGCATCAGTCACATAGGCGTGGTCAGCACCTACAAACTGACCTTAATTATTCGGTCTCCAGCCCCTTCAAAAACCAAATGATATAGCAGGGTTCAAGGCTGCCCCCCATAAATCACATTATTAGCATAGATTATCTGGCCAGGTGTGGCCCAGGGTCCCAAGTATACAAAGACACTCCTAGTAGTGAGAATGACTCAAGGGCTTATACGTAATCTCCCAAGAGCCAGTGCAGTCCTTTCTTTGGATGGTTCAGGGTTGAAGATGCTAAACCTGCTGAGTTAACCCTTTAATGCACAGCAGGATTCTACAGGTAAGAACGACAAGGGCTTTTCAAGCTTGGAAATTTGGGGAAGGTGTCAGTGATCATGATGTGAGCAGGTTACTGCCTTTCTCAGCACCATGTTCCTACCATTAGACTTATGGTAACTTACAATTACCCTATTTATTGGTTTACTTTGCCTCATTTGCTAAATCATGGGGTAATGCGTGGGCCAGGTTTCTGCTGTTTTCCCTAATACTTAACATACTTTACGTGCAGAGCCAGGACTAGGGTGAAGCAAAAAATTTTTTTCATGTTTATTTTAATTTCAGGGGCTTCCCTGGTGGCTCAGACAGTAAAGAATCTGCCTGCAATGCAGGGTACCCAGGTTTGATCCCTGGGTTGGGAAGATCCCCTGGAGAAAGGAATGGCTACCCACTCACTCCAGTATGCTTGCCTGGAGAATCCCATGGACAGAGGAGCCTGGTGGGCTACAGTCCGCGGGGCCGCAAAGAGTCGGACGTGACTGAGCACACGCATTTCCTTGGCTGTGCCGAGTCCTAGTTTCGGCATATAGGATCTTTAGTTGTGGGATCTAGTTCCCCGACCAGGGATTGAACTCAGGCCCCCTGCGTTGGGAGCTTGGAGTCTTAGTCACGGGACCAATAGGGAAGTCCTCTCTGGGGTGCAAAATTTAAGAGTGGTGGATGCATACAATCTCAGTCATCAAGATAAACTGTTTTAATGCAATATTAAAAAAATCAAAATTAATACAAGAAGCAGAGTCTTAGATTTTTAAACAAAAACGGGGTCACTGCTGTCGCTGATATTTTTCGATCCCCAGCTCTACCAGGGCGTGGCACTGTTTGTGGCCTTGTCTCTGTACACAGTTTTGATATTTTTGTTCATGATGGATTTGAGGTGTTCATTTGGATTTGAAAAAATACTGCATCAAGAAGCTATTTTGAGGACTTCCCTGGGGGTCCAGTGTTAAGACTCTGCCTGCCATTGCAGAGGACACAGGTTCAATCCCTGGTCCTGGAAGATTCCACATGCTGAGGGGCAGCTAAGCCCATGTGCCACAGCTGAGCCCGGGCTCTGGGGCTGTGCTCCGTGACAAGAGAGACTGCTGCAAGAAGCCTGTGCACTGTGAGTAGAGAGTGCCCTGCTCGCCCCAACCAGAGAAAGCCTGGGTGCAGTGACAAAGACTCAGCACAGCCAGAAATAAATTAATTAATTTTAAAAAGCCATTATCTTGAGGGCTGTTTTGGTGCCCCCTTAAATTTTGTACTCAGAGAAAATGCCTCGCTTGCTTCACCCTCATTCTGGCCCTGTTGCTCCCGCATGGTAGGCCGTCAACAAATATTTCTTTGTTTGAACTTTTTATTTCGTATCAGGGTAAAGCTGATTAGGGGCTTCCCAGGTGGCACTAGTGGTAAAGCACCCGCCTGATAATGCAGGAGACTTAAAAGATGTGGGTTTGATCCCTGGGTCGGGAAGATCCCCTGGAGCAGGGCATGGCAACCCACTCCACTGTTCTTGCCTGGAGAATCCCGTGGACAGAGGAGCCTGGCGAGCTACAGTCCGTAGGGTCGCAAAGAGTCAGGCTCGACTGAAGCGACTTAGCACGCACGCATGGCTGATTATCAATGTTGTGATAGTTTCAGGGGAACATTCAAGGAACTCGGCCAAACATATACCTGGATCCATCCTCTCCCCAACGCCCCGCCTCCCCTCCAGGCTGCCACATGACATGGAGCAGAGTTCCTTGTGCTGTACAGTCCCTGGTTGGCTATCCATTTTAAACACGGCGATGTGTACCTGTCCTTCCCAAACTCCATAACTATCCTTTCCCCTGCCAACCTTAGGTTTGTTCTCTAAGTCTGTGAGTCTCTTTCTTCAACAAATATGTGTTGAATGAATGAAGCTCCTGCCTGTGAGGCGCAGAGTCATATTTCTGTTTTTAAGATGAGAAAGGGGAGGCTCACGGGGGTGAAAGCACTTGCTCCAGACCCAGGAGAGGAGCTGGAGTTTCTTCCTGTTATTCTCTTTCTCCAAAGCTTGGGCTTTGATCCACTGTATCCAGCTGTCCCCTCTCCCTGCCTCTGAGCCTCCTATCCCAAGGCGGACCCTCCTGGGGGCCCCCTGGGGGCAAATCTCGTGGAGAGGGGGCCAGTGATGAGGAGAGGAAGGTCAAGAATTCGGAGAAGGCATAACACGTGTTCACAGTGTCTGGATGGAGACACGTGACGGGCGCCTTCCATGTGAGACAAACCCCCTGCCTTTGTCACTCACTGTAAATTGTCCCCCAATCACTGGGCTGACAAAGATGGATTCTCAGGGCTCACGGCAAAATGAAGCTTTCTCAGGCGTCTCATGGGGAAAGGAAGCAGTTGGTTTACTTGTGAATGCTTGGGGGTAATTTTCTAATGTCCCTTCCGCCATTACGGAGGCTTGGCTCCAATCTCTTATCATATGTAATTCCTAATGATTTCTCTGTTATGTCCTGTTTTATTAAAGCGTCATTGAACTATACCCTATTGATTTAGATTTCACAGACAATTGAAATTTAAATTGACTCCAAATTGAATGTCTCCATGTAATCTCTGTTCTGCAATAAAGATAGATAAAATGCTTCTATTTTTGATAACAAGTTATACTGGAAGCACATTTTAATTTTGGGAGGGAAGAAAAAAATGTGACAGAGTCTTGACTTTCTTTGAAAAGTGGCTGATGGTTCAGGGCCTGGTGGTTGTTGATTTTTTATTTTTTTCCCCACTCCGGGGCATGATGTTGGAGTTATGGAGTTTTGGACCGTCTGGGCTGGCTCATAGATGGCAACAGGAGGTGATCTCGGCTGACCTGTGTTTGAATTAATAAGGTGAGCCACCCCCAAGTCCATCCACTTGTCCAGTGCAAGGGGCAGGGGGAGCAGGAAGAGATGAGGACGACTCATCCCAGGACGGTCTGCGTGACTCATGTCCTTTGGAGGGCTGGATGTGGAAAGGCATCCAGGGAAAAGGAGGAGACACATCTCTGCATCGGGTTCAAGCTCTATCCCCACAACCAAGGATGACTCACTCCTGCCTGCTGTGGCATTTACTGGTTATTGTCCCTCACTGAGCAAAATGGCGGCCACGTGCCCCACCCGTCTTCCAGCACATCCTCCACCCAGAAGCTCGCAGTCCATGCTCTGATGGTGCTCCCACCCAGGCGTATGATCTATACTTGAGTTGGCCCAGACTCATTCAGTCAGACCAGATCAGTCACTCGTGTCCAACTTTTTGTGACCCCATGGACTGCAGCACTCCAGGCCTCCCTGTCCATCAGCAACTCCTGGAGTTTGCTCAAACTCATGTCCATCGAGTCGGTGATGCCATCCAATCATCTCACCCTTTGTCATCCCCTTCTCCTTCCGCTTTCAATCTTTTCCAGAATTGGGGTCTTTTTCACTTTCCTGTATTGGAGAAGGCAATGGCAACCCACTCCAGGGTTCTTGCCTGGAGAATCCCAGGGACGGGGGAGCCTGGTGGGCTGCTGTCTATGGGGTTGCACAGAGTTGGACACGACTGAAGTGCTGAGAGCAGTTAGCAGGGTCTTGTATTCGATCTGCTGCTGAGATTCCCCTGTGGCTTGGACCTCAAGTCCACCTCATGGCTTGATGTCGCTCTTTCTCTCTCCTTTTGCATCCCCAGCCTTTCCAGGGCTGTATCCTGCTTGCCCTTGAGTCTCCTGGGCTCTGGAGTGGGAAGCACCTGGCACCGAATGGCGGCTTAATAAACGAATCAATCCTCGTTAAGGCTTGATTGGCTGTTAGCCTCATTATCCCGTGAGCAGAGGGCTGGGGGAAATTCTAGAATGCCAAAGAGGGGGGTGTGGCCAGCCCCCGTGTATGAACACCCAGAAGGAAGGCCATCTGACCAGGAGTGTTCATCCCTGGATGCATGTCAGACCCACGGGGGAAGGTTTATAAATACCGATGCCCACATGCTGCCCAGAGGTACGGATGCTGAACCCCTAAGGGAGGGGTCCAGCCATTGGCCATTGGTGGTTTAGAAGGCCACCCTGCTCCCAGGCCAGTTTAATGTGCTGCCAAGGGGGCCTGGAATATTATTTTTAATCTCTCTAGTGAAGAAAACCCCCAAATTTGGCCATCACAGCTTTGCCATATGGGGATGCTCGATGAATATTCATAGCAAGTTCCCTGACATCTGGGGCTTTCTGGTCCCACCCCCTTGGCCCTGCTGATAATCTCTTGTCATCGTCGTCCCGGGTCACGCTGGTACACTCAGCACCTCCGTGACCCTCCCAGGCACCCGCTGGTCGCCACATTCATGTGACCGATGTGCTTCTCTTCAAACTGCAGCTTAACCCTTCTCTCATTCCTTCCCTAGTCTATTCTAAGCCAATCTTGCGAGAGTGTGGGTTTGATATTCCACTGGTATTTTTTTCCCCTAACACACGAAAACATAGACACAAAAGGATCAAAACCTACCAATAGGTTCATTTCTCTGCCACCTAAAGTCACTTGGCCAACAGCTCGCGCTTATCCTACTCTATGGAAAAACACTATTTTATAGTTTCTGAACCTGTTCCACAACGAAAAGGATGAGGGTGAGCACTTTTAAAAACTCCTGTCTCTCTCCATGAATAAGACATTGTTATTCTTTCATTACATCCTTCTGACAGCCTTTGAGATATTAAAAATAGCACTGTTTCTAATTAATTAAAATAGAGCCCCCTGGGGGTCTAATTTTGTGTGACTTTCTTTCTTTTTCTTGGTATTTGCTCTAGGTCGCAAATCAGTTTCACTCTTAAAACTTCATTTAAGTAGAAACCAGATTTCTCATTAAGAATTTAAAAAATATTAATACCCTTAGACCCATTCATTGCATTCTGGGGCATATATAAGAAGGAAAAAATTCAATATAGTGATAATAGTTTATACAAAAATGTTCAAGGCACTGTTCTGTACAATTGTGAGAAACATTAATCCACCCAAATCTCCAATAACAGGACTAATGCGATTAGCATATAGTGAATACGTAGTAATGTATATACATATATTTTCAATTTAATGAAAGATGTGGTTTATCAGATCAGGACCCTCGAAGACTTTAATGTTTATTGGATTCTAAGTTTTGTATCTCTATCACTTAGCACAGTGCTTGGCACAGATGAGACCCTCAAAAATACTTGTTAGAGGCTGAGTGATTTATTAAAATGATAGTCACAGAATTTATAATAACACACAAAAACTGTTTAGTAAGTGAAAAAGTCAGGGTGCAACAGTAAACACAACGTACTGTCACATCTCTATTAAAATATGCTTTGGGGGTTTCCCTGCGGTCCAGTGACTAAGACTCTGTACTCCCAATACAGGGGGCCCATGTTCGATTCCTGGTTGGGGAACTAGATCCCACATGGCACAGCTAGGAGCTCCCATGCCACAACTAAGACCCAGTGCGGCCAAATTAATAAGTGAAATAAACATGAAAAACATATGCATTGGCTTTGCACATGCCAAAATAAAAGGTGGATCGCAAGTACGCTCAGTTGCATCCTACTCTCTGTGACCAAGAATACTGAAGTGGGTTGCCATTTCCTCCTCTAGGGGATCTTCCAAACCCAGGGATCAAGCCGTCATCCTCTGAGTCTTCCTCACTGCAGGCAGATTCTTTACCAATGAGCCACCAAGGAAGCCCCGAGGGTGGTTTAGTGAAATATAT
>SJYQ01001234.1:27321-201745 GCA_006410935.1 Redunca redunca
ATTAGGGTAAATTTTTTCTTCTTTACTCCATTTCATCTTTCCCCATTTTCCAAACATCTTCCTACAATGAGCATGAATTACTCTTCTGTCAAGACAAAAGAAGAACCTCGAGGGATGTTTTAGACACAAAGTGGGTGGAGGAGTGGAGGAGAGGCCAGCTGCCCAGAGGGATGCTGGAGAAGGGAGGTCTGCAGTCACATCGAATCAGCTGGTGTGACTGATTCCGCCCAAGTTCAGCTCCGCAGGCCTCTCCGGCCAGGAACTCTTGGCAGGGCTGGGTGGGAGGGTGTGCACTGCCTGCACCCTGAACTGTCTCCTTGGGGGTGCTTCCGTGGACTAGTAGCCCAGAGGCCCGTCTGAACTCTTCCGGAGGAATGCCGCCTTCCCCTAATTTGCCGGGTCTCTCCAGTTGCTAAGAATGATGGACAGTAATTAAAACTAAGCTAATAACCTCCTCACTCTTGACATTTCTATGGGGTTTTGTTCACCATTATCTACATATAGATTAAAAATTGTAATTGGACTGGCGATCGGGTTAGGAAAATCAACCACCTTCCAACTCGTCGTTTGCTGGAGACTGACACTTTGAAATTTTATTTAATCTGAGAAAATTGAGTTGAACTCTGGCACCTTGGGAGGAGGGGCGACAGAGTGTCGGGGACAGAAATAAAACAGCATTTATCTTTAAGGACTGATGCTAGCTAAGAAAATATTCAGACTCTGGGCAGGAAGGCGTGGGTCAGAGGGCAGAAGGGTGGGGGGCGGGGAGCAGCCACAAGAATACAACAGACAGGGTGTAGAGTGGGGGCTTCCTAGGAGGCAGCCCTGGGAGGGTGACCTGGGACCCTGGATGAAGGCGCTTTAGGGAGGCCAAGGCCACCTTCCTGAGACGCTTCCTGTGTCACTTCATAGGGCCTGGGCGACCCAGCCCCACCGAATCCCCTGTGCTGGCGAAGAGCGATGTGCTTGCTGTGTGTGTCCAGTTGCTTCAGCCGTGTCCGACTCTTTGTGACCCCATGGACTGCAGCCCGCCAGGCTCCCCTGTCCATGGGGTTCTCCAGGCAAGAATACTGGAGCAGGTTGCCGTGCCCTCCTCCAGGGGATCTTCCCAGCCCAGGGATGGAACCCGTGACTCATGTCTCCTGCGTTGGCGGGCGGGTTCCTTACCGCTGGCGCCACCTGGGAAGAGGAATGTTATTGGTTTGTCATTCTGTGACTCCAGGTCTCTGCGATGCTGTCGTTACAGGGCTCCACCTGGTAGCCTCCTGTTCTCTGCAAGACCGAGGTGCCATGCCTCCGTTTCCCCCAGGTCTAAGAGCCAGAGTTTCTCTTATTTATGCATCTATGCTTCTGGAATGTAAGGATTCTAAAAATCCGAGATTATATTAATAACCTCAACCTTAAAAGGGTGGGGCGGGGGGACATGGCCAGACCTGCCCACCAGTCCCTCCCATGGAGTCATGAATTTGTCTAAATTGAGACCCTTAAACTGACATTAATCTTAGCTTGTATCCTCTAGGGGGTGGGCCAGGTGAAGATTTCTTTGTGATAAACCATGTAGCTGAGTCCACGCTGATGCTTGAGATATTTCAGTGGGGTCTCACGGCCCCATGTGGGTCAAGTCCAATCTCTTTAGGATAGCTTCAAAGCTATTCTGGGTTTGCCTTGTGCCTCATTCTCTCGAGAATCAGTCTCCAGGAATCCTCACAAAGATTCCCTCTGCCCCCAACAATATGCATGCTCTCTGTCCCTTTCTGACGGCAAGTAGTGCCTCCAGCTCTTTGCATTACTCTTCCCTCTGCCTGCAATGATCTCCTTCCCACCCCAGTACCATCCCCCTGAACACTGCCTTCTTCACTCCCCTGATTTCTGTCCATCTGTCACTTATCTTGGGCTGCACCTTCTCCAGGAAGTGCTTGCCATCTTTCTGAATCGTGATCTCTGCTCCCTGGGCATCTCCACCCCCCACACTCACTTTGTGTCAGTTCTGTGTGCGACTCTCTGCCATCGCCTCCATCAAACCAGGATCTCCTTGAAGGTAAGAACACTTTCTTGTGTAACTGTTACATGGTGTAGTATTGCCAGAATGAAAGGAAGAATGAATCTGTGTGTAAAGGCCGGGAACTTGTGATTCCTTTCCTCTTGGAATAATAAATATTTATTTATACTTTTCAGAAGTATGTGTTGGCTGTCTGCTTTGTGCCTTGTGCTGTGCTCAGCCATGGGGATGTTCCGGGAGCAAGACAAATAAGTCTCTATTGTCTACAGAATTTATGGGGAAAACAGATTAGAAAGATGGATTGGGGTTAGGGAATTAGGGAAGGAACATTCTAGGCAGAGGAAATACATGCAAAAGATCTTGAGGGAAGAAGGGAGGGAGAGACACACTGTGAAACAGAAGCCCAGTGGGGCTGGGGCACTGCGAGAAACGAGGAGGGGTCCAAATTGAGCCCCAAAATGTGGGCAACGACTCGGATCATGAGGTCCTTGCAGGGTTTTCGGCTTGGAGCTACAAGATCAATTTTACACTTTGAAAAGATGGTTTGTTAAATGAATTAAGTCCATGTGCAAGATATAGACAACCTTGTCCCTTTATTTTGAGAATAATTATTCTCATCCTTCATGCTTGTTACTTTAATCTTTCCAGCACACATTTGCCTCCTAGAGAGGACTGATGAATTGTATCTGCCTAGAAAGCTTTCCCAGTGCCCTTCTTCTGGAAACATATTCTGCCCACCCTGGCTGCAGAAGTGGTCCCATGATCCAGGCCTGACCAATCACAGCATTCAATCTCTCTGGTGACAGTGATTGGTGCAGGAGGCAAGCGTGACCTAAGTAGGGCCAATCAGAGTCCTTCCATGGGATTGGTCTATGGACCTGGTTGGAGGAAGTTTCTCCCCCAACTTAATTTTGTCTAGCCAGTCCCAGCCACATGGAGAAAGTAGAAGGTGTGTGTGGAGAGTGAAGCCTCCATCATAAGATGAAGAAAAAAGGGAGAAATGAGAGCTTTTACTTCCAACATGCCCCAGTATCTGTTGAGAACCAATGAATCTCCCCTTTCTCCACTAAGCTAGCTTACATTAGATGCTTACCATTTACATTCAAATGAGTCCCAACTCATTCATGGCACACCTGATCCCCTTACCTATCTGGGAGGTAATCAATGGAACTACCTTATCCTAATTTTGTAGCGGAGGGGGACTCTGAGATTCACAGAGTTGCCTCCGTTTATGCATCGTGGTGGCAGCGCTGGAATCAGCTTATCCTTTTCTCAACAAGGTGATGCTGTCAAACTATCATTCTAAGAATGGTGATTCTGAGAATTTTCTGGATCAGCCCCAATTTCAGATACACTGTCCCAGTATCCTCACAGACCACCTGAATGGCTCACTAATCTGAAGTGACAAACCACCTTTCCTGAAATGCGTTTCCATGTCCAGAAATAATTTAAAAAATTCACTATAGCCATAGCTCTTCATTTTTAACCAGGAAGGCACTAGAATGACTCAGTGGTGTGCTGGTACATGTTTAACATTTAACAAGTGTGGTTCTGACATGAATCTTGGTGAATATTTTTGTTTACATTAATGAGTAAGACAAAATAAAGCAACAAAAGCATATGGTTTGGACTTCACTTGTTTGTCAGTGACGTGGGCAACTTCTTTCTGAACTGAATCATGGTTTTCAAATACTGGAAGAATAGTTCCTCAACTGTTTGTGCTTATACAATAGAATGACTATGAACACAGCATATCTTTAAGTTTAATCTGCTGTATTAACATTTTTCACATCACTTTTTAGAGAATCAACAAAACAATTGTAAATTAAACCCTGGCTTGGAGCATTTACGAGTGTCTGTAAATATTTTCATTGGGGCTGATTTCAAGCTACCAACCTGATGTCACTGAAAGTGAAGGTGAGGAGATGTACAGATATTATTATGCGTATGTCCATCAGATAGATGTAATGGGTGCAAATAACTTCAAAAGCATAGATAATAAAAAAGTGGTCAATTAGGAATGATGAGTTTTAAGTCATTTTTAATGTTATTTATTTAATTGTAAGCTTATATAATTTAATTATTTTGGGAGTTGATCCAAACACATTTTATTTAAAAAATTTATTTAAAATTGCCATGAAGAGACTATGAATGAACAAAAAAGTTATGTTTCAGTCTTTCAAGATCTTTTAAAATTATCTTGTATAAGGAAACAAAAGTGAACTTAAAAAATACAGTTTGGGACATATATTTCCATATAATTGAATCATTAATCATGGCCACAGTATACAACTGGCTCACAAAATTCCTGAAAATTTAACCATTAGCTTTCCTGGGCTGGCACGAGCTGGCCCAGCGCCCTGCCACATATCTCTGTGACGTGATAGAGTGATACTCTCTGATGACTGGATGTTGAATGGCAAAAACTGCCACTGTTCAAGTGGGCTTTCTTCTTCTTTCACTAGGAACAAGCTTATCACGGAAGTACCTTCTAAGAGCATCCTTCCGGTTCAGACCAAGCAATGCCCTCCTCTCAGAGCCTCCTCTTTTTTCCTTCATAGCCCTTAACAAAGCTTGTAACCATGTGACAACCACAGTAGAGGAATATCAGGGACCTCCCTGGCAGTCCGATGGTTAATACTCCACGCTTCCGCTGCAGGGGCTACGGGTTCAATCCCTGGTCAGGGAAGTAAGATCCCACGTGCCTGTGGCATGGCCAAAAAACAAAGAAACAAACAAACAAACCCACATATATAAGTAAATATAAAGACACCTCCAGTCTTCTCACATCGTTTTCATGGGAGAGAGTGTTTGTTTCTGTATTTGGACAGAAGAGAAATTACACAATAATAGTCGTGATTGTGATGATGATGGTGGTGATCATGGCAGGTACAAGAAATTGTGCTCTTTTGGTGACAGGCTCAATTCAAAGGATTTCTCATGCTTGATTACTTTACAGTTTACCCGCGAGGAGGGTATTATTACCTCAAACTTATGAATGTGGAAACAGAGGCTCAGAGAGGTTAAGTGACTCCCCCAAGGTCTGCTGCCGCCGCCGTTTAATTGCTCAGTCGTGTCTAACTCTTCGTGACCCCATTGACTGTAGCCCACCAGGCTCCTCTGTCCATAGGGTTATCTTGCAAGAATACTGGAGTGAGTTGCTATTCCCGTCTCCAGGGGATCTTTCTAATCCAGGGATCAGACCTGCATCTCCTGCCCTGGCAGGCAGATTCTTTACCACTGAATCATCAGGGAAGCCCACACAGCTTCAATCCAAGACTGGTTGACTCTGAAGCACCTCCTCTCAAAGCCTTTATCTTATATGGGAGGGAAAACCTGGATGGGAGGCAGATGCGGGACCCCCTTTAGCTGGCAACCCTTTGCTCATATCCTTCCCAGCGTCTGTTACCTTCCGGCTACAGAGGCAAAAAAGCCCTCTCCCTTCGCCATGTTAAGTGCATTTGCAAAGCTTGGCCAACCCAGGGCTGAGACTGAGTTGTCAACCAGCAGATAGAATAGAAAAAAAAAAGAAAAAGCAATTTCTTCCATTTCTTGGCTCAATCCTATGCAGTCAATACTGTTAACAGTAAATCAAATATCAGGGCTGCACTGACCCAGGAAAAGGCCAAGGAGAAAAAAATTCCAGAGAATCCAGAAAAGTAGGGAGGGAGAGAGAGAAAAAAAGAAGGTTCAGCCAGAAGCATAAATCATGCCTAGGGAAGAGAACCCGCAACGGCGGCAGCAATGGCATTGAGACAGCCGCCCCGGCGAGCTGGCTCCCAGGACCTCTGCTTTTGGTGTCTGAGTTTCTTGGATCCCGATTCCTAGTAGATCCAGGGGATGAGAGGCCACCAGAGCCAGGGCTTGGGATTCTGATTTGAGGTCTTGATTTGGGGCCTCACTGCACAACCCCTGTCTCAGTTGAGAAGGGACGTCTGTAGGACAGGGCTTTGGGCGAGAAAGCTCCCCCCTCCCCGCTTCAGCCCTTCATCCTTCCATACATGCCATCCTATAGGGTTTCATAGCTCAGAGTGCTGGCTCCAAAAAGTGTGAGGCTCAAATGTTCTAAAAAAAATTTCAGCCATGTCTGAGACATGTTGCCCATTGACCTGCGGCCTCCTTTCACAAATGTAAAGAAAGTGAAAAGGGAAAGTGTTAGTCACTCAGTCGTGTCTGACTCTTTGCAACTCCATGGACCATAGCCCGCCAGGCTCCTCTGCCCATGGAATTTCCCAGACAAGAATACTGAAGTGGCTAGCCATTCCCTTCTCCAGGGGATCTTCCCGACCCAGGGATTGAAGCTGGGTCTCCTTCATTGCAGGCAGATTCTTTACTGTTTAAGCCACCAGGAATGTAGCTATTCAATAAATTTTTATGAAGCACCCACTGTGTGCCAGGCATTCCCCAAAGGCCCTGGGGATTCAGCCGTGGACAAAACATGTTCCCAACTTCCCTGAAGCTACAGTTTAGTTAATGATGGGGGAGATAAGATAATTAAGATTTTTATAGTATGTTGGAGGGTAATAGATGTTAAAACAAAAAACAAAGAAAATAAAAGAGATGGAGAGTGTTTTGGGTGGGAGGAGTCAGGTTTAATTATGGTAAGGGGATGTTTGAGGACAGACTTAAAGCAGATGAACATGTGAGCCCATCAGAAAGTGGAGAAAGGTGTTCTAGGCAGCAGGTGCAAAGGTCTTGAGGCAGGATGCGACAGGGGTGTTTGAGAATTGAGGAGGGAGGGCTGGAGGGGAGATAGGGGATGGTGATGGATGGTGCAGTTGAGGTTGGAGAGGTGACCAAGGGCAAGAACAGGCAGGGCATCTGGGCAGTAGTGAATTGGGTTTCTTCTGGGTCGACAGGGATTGTTGGGGAACTTGGAGCTGAGGGGAGCTCTAATCTAATGTGGTTTTCAACTTCTTGTCAGTCCCTCACTCCTATATCCTGACTGCTCAAGATTAAAAAAATCTAGGTGGATTTATGTGGCAACTTGTACACCACTGAGAACCCATCTTTCTTTCTTTCTTTTTTTTTTTTTTCAGGCAAGGTTTTACTGGGATCCCTGAGACAGCAGGGGGAATTGAGAACAAGTAACAGTTTCCCTTGCTCGCTGGTTCCCTGAGGGTGAAGGAGGGGAGCTTGCTCCTTATGTGGGGTGAGGGCAGGGGTGTGTCCAGGGGTGGGGCCAGAGGGCTGACTGGGTGGTTTGCCCACCCCTCTGGTGCTGTTGAGCTACGGTTTTTCCAGTGGTCATGTATGGATGTGAGAGTTGGACTATAAAGAAAGCTGTGCGCCGAAGAATTGGTGCTTTTGAACTGTGGTGTTGGAGAAGATTCTTGAGAGACCCTTTGACTGTAAGGAGATCCAAGTAATCCATCCTAAAGGAAATTAGTCTTGCATATTCATTGGAAGGACTGATGCTGAAGCTGAAACTCCGATACTTTGACCACCTGATGTGAAGAACTGACTCATTTGAAAAAACCTTAATGCTGGGAAAGATTGAGGGCGGGAGGAGAAGGGGACGACAGAGGATGAGATGGTTGGATGGCATCACCAACTCAGTGGACATGAGTTTGAGTGAACTCCGGGAGTTGGTGGTGGACAGGGAGGCCTGGCGTGCTGCGATTCATGGGGTCGCAAAGAGTCGGACATGGCTGAGCGACTGAACTGAGCTGAACTGGTGGTGTTGAGTGCAGAGGGCATGCATAGTACCCTGCTTTTGCTCCCGATACCCCATTTTTTTTTCTCCAGGCACTTCAAAAGTGGCAGTTGGGCGTTTTGTTCTCTTTGAATCTTCTGGGTCCATAATTTGCCCTAACCACGCCTGCACACGATTATTTTCAGTCCTATATAGTTTGTTTGTACTTTGTTGCTCAAGGAGAGGTGTGTCCAGCTACAAGCAAGCATTGCAACACTGCAGCAAAGGGTCCCAGGCCCCTCCCTGCTCTCTGAGAGACTCCACCCCCTTATTCTTAAGGGGTGAAGGGCCGACAGAGGGTGCGATGGTGGGATGGCACCACCGATTCAGTGGACTCAAACTTGGGCAAACTCTGGGAGATGGTGAGGGGCAGGGAAGCGTGGCCCGCTGCAGTCCATGGGGTCACAGAGTCGGACAGGACTTGGTGACTGCGCAACAGCAACAAGGGGCTGGAGGTCTCTTCTGAAACTTCGTCCTGCTGGACAGGGGCCGTGGACACTAGAGAACCCATCTTTCTGACAGTTACCTGTAACACCCTTGCACGTTCTTGGCACATGACAAACACTCAAATATATTAGATGAGCATAGAAGGGCATCTGGGTGGATGGTCAGCAAACAGTCAATGGTGCTTCCTTTGGAGACTAGAATGGGTGTGACAAGTAAAGGGCAGTTTCCTCTTTTATTTCTTATCTTTTTTGTACTGTCAAATTACTATTTTTTAGAAAGATGTGTTGAATGGATAAAGACTGACCTCGGGGAGGTCATGCTTTTCTGAGTGTCCATTGCTTGCTTTATAATGAGGTAGCCCTTTCACACCTGCTCATGAGGGTCTTGGGATGATTAAGTGTAGTGTCTGGTTTGCACTGATTTTAATCAGTGAGGAGCCATGTATGTTTCCTAAGGGGGGACCTGATGAGGAAGAACCTGGGTATGGAGACAGACCCCCGCACTGGCTTTCACTGGCTGCTCTGAGCAGGTCCAGCCCCCTCTATCCTCCTGGGCAGCTGGGAGCTGGTTATCTATCTCTTCTCCCCCGACACACCCCTACCCCAGCCTAGTACCCTATACTTTCCTGGGAGAAAATCAGCCACCTGCCCCGCAGGTCGCTCAGAAATTGAAGGACTTGCTGAGACCTAGGGGAGAAACCAAATCGCCCAGTGGAACTCAGTAGCATCTTCTTCCAGGCAAATTGTAGAGCCTTGTAAGGTCTTTACCTAAGAAGGAGCGGGGGGACTCTATTCACCTTCACCTTAGACATTTCTTGCACAGTGTCACCTCCAACGAGGCCCTTGAAGTGGACAGTAGTGGGTTTTGCCTTATTAGCATCGTTTCTTTTTCCTGGTAACAGCCCCCTCCTAGTTTAATTGTTTTTGGCTGCTCCACCGTGGCATGTGGGATCTTAGTTCTCCGACCACGCGTGGAACTCGTGCACCCTGCAGGGGAAGCTTGGGAGTCCTCACCATCGGACTGCCAGGAAATTTCCAACCGCACCCTACCCTCTGCTTTCAGTGATTGGCTCAGCGCTGGGACTCATGACCCAATCTAGCCAATGAGAGCCAGACTTAGGATTTTGGTTTGGACTGTTGGTGTAACAGTCAAGAAAGGGTCCGGGATAGGCTCCAGCTCCTCCATCTTAATTATGGTGATGCAAATCTTAGTGGCACAAAACAGGGGCACATGTTGATTTCTTGTTCATGCCCCTTGTCTGTCTCAGGCTCGTGGGGGCTCTGCTCCTATCTCCCTCATTCAGAGATACAGGCTGGTGGCGCTTCTACCCTGGGAACATCATCAAATACCATAGCAGGGGGGAAGGGCATGGTGGAATTAGATGCATCTGACTTCAAGTCCTGACCTTGTTGCTTGAAGCAAGGGGCCTGCCTGGTACTCAGTGACTGCTCAGAGAGTATCCATTTCCCGCTTATCCAGTTTCTCCAGCCCCTATTTTCTGTTGTATTTCCAGAGCTAGGCTCAAACGCCTGCCCCTCCAGCATGAGTTCTGAGACCCGCCCCATTTCCCAGCACCTTTTCATCATCTTAGCACAGTGGACAGTACACAGTAGGGCCTGCAGCCTGCGTCCTGCCGGTGTCTAGCAAAGACCTGAGCACGTGCATGCTGGCACTTCAGCTGTGTCTGACTCTGTGACCTATGGGCTTCCCTTGAGGCTCAGCTGGTGAAGAACCCACCTGCCGTGCAGGAGACACGAGTGTGATCCCTGGGTTGAGAAGATCCCCTGGAGAAGGGAAAGCTACCCACTGCAGTATTCTGGCCTGGAGAATCCCGTGGACGGTATAGTCCATGGGGTTGCAGAGTTGGACACGACTGAGTGACTTTCACATTGCTTCTGTGACCTATGGACTGTAGCCTGCGAGACTCCTCTGTCTGTGGGATTCTCCAGGCAAGAATGCTGGAGTGGGTTGCATTTTCTCCTCCAGGGGATCTTCCTGGGATGGAACCTCCATCTCTTGCTTGGCAGGCAGATTCTTCACCACTGAATTAGCAGGGAAGCTTTGTGCATGCAGGCATGCTCGGTCACTTCAGTCATGTCTGACTCTTTACGACCCCAAGGACTGTAGCCCACCAGGCTTCTCTGTCTGTGGAGTTTTCCAGGCAAGAATACTGGAGTGGGTTGCCATGCCCACCTCCAGGGGATCTTTCCGACCCAGGGATCGAACCCACATCTCCTGCTCTGCAGGAGGCTTCTGTAGCTGCAGAGCCACCTGCTGCGCCCTGTCAGTATCCAGCAAAGACCCAAGAACTTAGTAAGCGGTACTGTCAGTGCTTTGCAATGTGAGGCAGGTAGTAGGTGTTATCAGCTGGACTGTCCACAATGTCCAGCCAGTGAAAGGCACATGGTATGTTTTCTTCCTTGTATCTCTTCCTGCAGTGTTTCCAGCAGTGTCTTTTCCAAAGGTTACTCCTCAAATCACCTGCTCCCAGCCCCAGCCTCAGGCATCTTGGGACCTGGAGTTTGTTGCTACCAGGGTATATTTGCTGAAATGAGTGGGGTGGGGTGAGGGGCCCTTGAAGAGGTGGTCCAAGGCTGCACTGCCCTGCGCAGGTCATCAGGGGTCAGTGAGCAGCAACTTGGCTTATGGATTTCCTTAGAGGGCCCCAGACAAAGAGGGAAGTCATTGGTGATGCGGTTACCTTGGCAACCCTTTGTGCTAGAGATGGGAGAGAGAGGTGAAGGGAGGAAATGGAGGGAAGGGGGCAGCTGCTGGGGGAGAGGGCAATGCAGGAGGGTTCGTTCCCCTTTAAAAGAGGGGAATGACTTGGTGTCTGCCTTCCAAACAAACTGAAGGAAGGGGTCTTCCCGCTGCAGGAGGGAGGCTGGGCAGGGTGGGATGCCCTGCTTCTCCTCCAGCCTCTCTAGAGATCCTTCCAGCTGGCCTGAGAACATGGAGAGAAAGTTGGCATTCCGACTTGCTGTGTTATCGTGTGGAAGTTACCCTCCCTCTCTGAACCTCAATTTCCTCTCTCATAAAATGGGGATGATCATCCACAGCGTGGCAGTGAGGGTTGGATGATTGATGTAAAGTGTGGAACAGTGCTGGGGGGCTGTTAGTCACTTGATTGCCTCTCACTGGCCACGTGGACTGAGGCAAGGGACTACCTACCTGCATGCTCAGTTGTGTCCGACTCTTCGTCACCCCATGGACTGTAGCCTGCCAGGCTCCTCTGTCCGTGGAATTTTCTAGGAGCGGGTTGCCATTTCCACCTCCAGGAGATCTTCCTGAGCCAGGGATTGAACCCAAGTCTCCCATATTTCCTGCACTGGCAGGTGGATTCTTTACCATAGAGCCACCTGAACGCCCCAGACAATGGTTACCTTGAAATAAGGGTGGGGCATTTCTCCTGTAGCATGCTAAGTGGGAGCTCCCGGTAACTATTGATGATTGATGATGACAGATGTTTCTGGCAGTTTCTTGACCTTGGGAGTGGGGTATGGAGGAGAGGCGTTATTGTTGTGTCTTACGGGTCATGATTATGTCGATGGGGAGACTAAAGCTCAGACTTGGGCGTAAGTCTGAGATGCCTTTGAGGGAGGTGCCTGGGACAGGAGGCCAGCCGTAGGGCGCCGACATCACTCTGCCTCTGCGCTGTGTGTCCATGGTCCAGCCCACTTGACACCCCAGCGCCAGGGCTAAAATCCTTGGCTTTTGGTGGATGAGCAAACTGGCAGAAATTGGCTGGTGATGGAGCAGGATCTGGGGCAGAGAGGATGTCACCCCACTATGCCTCAATTCCATCCTTCTCCCTCTGACCTGTGTGTGGGGAGGAGGCTTCCTGGGGGCCCTGGAGAATTCCCTGCCTGCCCCACTCCCAGCCTCTGCTGGTGGACCACTGAGCAAGGCGCCCTGGAGTCACTTTCCTGCCCTGGAGCCAGCCAAGGACACAGATTTCTGCAGGCAATCTTAATGGAAATCTCTCCAGCTATTTTTCTGTCTCTAGGAGGAATTAGCAACCAGAAAATCTTTTGCCCCGGAAGTGGAGCGAATAGGCAGCGCTAAGGAGCTGCTCTCCCCTCCCCTTACCATGGCTTAAAAAATTTTTTTTTGAGTATAGTCGATTGACAATGTTGTGTTAGTTTCTGCTGCACAGAAGAGCGCCTCAGCCACATTTATACGTGCACCCCCTCTTTTTCCCCATGTCCTTCCCGCTGAGGTCCGCGCAGAGCGTTGACTAGAGTTCCCTGCGCTACACAGTAGGCCCTCATTGGTTACCTGTTTTATACATAGTAGCGTATATATGTCAATCCCAGTCTCCCGCTTCATCCCACCCCCGCCTTTCCTCTTTTGGTGTTCATATGTTTATTCCCTATGTCTCTGTTCTATTTCTGCTTTGCAAATAGGTTCATCTGTACTATTTTTCTAGATCCCACCTATTTGTGTTAATATATGATATGTTTTTCTTTCTGATTTACTTCACTCTATGACCGTCTCTGGGTTTATCCATACCTCTGCAAATGGCACAATTCCATTCCTTTTCATTGCTGAGTAACATTCCACTGTATATATGTACCACATCTTCTTTACCCATTCCTACGCTGATAGACATTTAGGTTGCTTCCATGTCCTGGCTATTGTAAATAGTGCTACCATGAACACTGGGTTCATGTATCTTTTGGAATTATAGTTTTCTCTGAATATGTGCCCAAGGAATGGGATTGCTGGGCCATATGCTGGTTCTGGGGTTTCCCAGGTGGAACTGTTGGTAAAGAATCTACCTGCCAGTGCGGGAGATGCAAGAGCCTGGAGTTTGATCCCTGGGTTGGGAAGGTCCCCTGGAGAAGGGAACGGCACCTACTCCAGAATTCTTGCCTGGGAAATTCCATGGGCAGAGGAGCTTGTCGGGCTATAGTCCATGGGGACACAGAGTCGGACATGGCTGAGCACGTACAAACACTACCACGCTAGTTTTATTTTTGTTTTCTAAGGGATCTCCATATTGTCCTCCACAGTAGCTGTGTCACTTTGCCTTCCCACCAGCACTGTAAGAGAGTTCCCGTTGCTCTGCACCCAGCCTTACCATGGTGTTTGCAGCCACCGGGGAGACCATCAGTTACTGAGCGCCAGCTGTGTGCATTTGCTACGAACAGTTTCTATACGGTTGGGAAATTCATTCACTCCACTTTGTGAACGGAAGGAAGTGGAACTCAGAAGAGAAGAGGTGTGCTGAGGTCACTCCCTGGAGAAGTTCACACCCAGGTCTTCCCCACTCTGAAGGCCCTGAGTGCAGCCATCATGGTGGGAGGGCACTGGAGCCAGTGCAGTGCCCTAGTTTAGGTCTGGTTTCTCCCCACGAAGCTGTGTCACCTTGGGCAAAGGGCTTTACTTGACTTATCTGTGCCTCAGCTTCCTCATCTGTAGAATGGGCATAATAAAAGCACCTACTTCACTGGCTTGTGAGAAGTTAATAGTTTAGACTGTGTTTAAAGTGCTGGGGACAGGGCTAGATGCACTGTGCAATCCAGATGATTTCAACAAATCTTGATTTGGATGCTGGCGCTACAGTAGGGGAGCAGGACAGACCCCATCCACCCTCCAGCACTTACGTTTTTGGCAGTGCCACGAAAGTATAAGATACTAATCTGTGAGCCTCGAGCTACTATGCATATATATTCATCCATTCAACAAATATTGAGTACCTACTGTGTACTTGGCCAGGCAAAGAGGAATAAGGTGCTGCTTCTCCAAGGAAGCATGTTGATGGGATTACGAAGAGGGAAGGAGAGTCAGAGAGCCTGCACCAGGCTGAGTCCTGGAGGACCGACAGGAGTTAGGCTGGGAGGGTAATCTAGGGGCTGGCACACCATAGGCACAGGCACGGAGCTTTCTTGCTGACTCTGGTTAAATCTTGTGGTTGTTAGAGTCCTCCAGTGTGATGTGAAGAGCCGACTCATTGGAAAAGACCCAGATTGAGGGCAGATGAGATGGTTGGATGGCATCATCGGCTCAATGGATATGAGTTTGAGCAAACTCTGGAAGATAGTGAAGGACAGGGAAGCCTGGGGTTTGGAAAGAGTTGGATATGATTTAGCAACTGAACAAGACTCCTCCACTGATGTTTGGCCATTTCATCCCTAAATTCGGTGAATTGTGGTTGAACACGAGAGCCTTAACCCCCGCTAGCTTTAACCTTGATTCTCTTTACTTTCTTTTCATGTATTTTTATTTATTAATTTATTCATTAAAAAATATTTATTTATTTGGCTGTGCTGGGTCTTAGTTGTGGCATGTAGAATCTAGTTCCCTGATCAGGGATCAAACCCGGGTCCCCTGTATCAGGAGCACGGAGTCTTACCCACTGGACCAGCAGGGAAGTCCTGAACATCATCTCTTTAATCTGAACAACAATCCTGTTAGTACAGGAATAGAGGATGACTTTATTTTACAGATGTCCAGAAAGGTGAAGTGTTATGTCCTAAGTCACCCCGTTGTAGGGCTGCTGGGCTTACAAAAACAAAAGAAAACAAAGCTGGGAACCCTGTTTAATTCAAACTTCAGATAAACAATGAATGAGTTTTTTGAAGGCTAAGTATATGAAATATTTGGGATATACTTAAAAAAAGTATTTGCTATTTCTCAGAAGCTGAACGGAGTGTCTTGTACTTGGCAAACCAATCCAGTTTTTGAACTTGGTTATGCCTGTTTTCACCCTTGCAAGTAAAGGTAATGATCATTATAATCTGGGTTTCTTGAGGACCTACTATGTGCCAGGCTGTGTCCTAAGGGCTTGGCATACGTGTCTCTGGAGCTCTGAAGGAAGGGGCCGGTCGCCCGCTGTCAGCGGCCTCTGCTCGCAGTTCCCAGAGCGGCCACGCAGTGTCACCCTCCGCCCGCGGTACCCGGGAGGGGCCGGCCGGGCGCGCGCGGCCCATTCATCACCGCGGGGCCGCGGCGCGCAGACAATGCGGGGAGCGGCCCTTGCCCGCGCCCGCGCGGCTGTCGGTACAAAGGATGCGCTGTTAACACATGTACGGTAATAGGCTCCCCCACGGCCTCTTTGCGGGCCGCCCGCTCCCAGCCTGACGGATGGCCCGAGCCATGCATCTAAATTATGTCATGGGCAATGAGCATCCTCCTGTGTCCAGAGTTCTGCCGTCTGGGCCAGGCTGGACTTCGTTTGATGCCTTCTTCCTGGACGACCCCAGTGACCTGTCACTTTCGGGAAGGAACCTCCTGCGGGGTGAGCACCTACTGTGTGCTGGGTCCCAGCCACTCTCTCCTTGATTTCCGTGTAAGCTGGTGTTTGGGTTATTAACCCATTTCACAGAGGAGGAAACTGAGGCTTGGAGCTGGGAAATCTTTATTCTAAGGTCACACAGCTCTAGAGTTTGCTTAAGATGGGTTTTTTCCTTTGCAGCTTTATGGAGATATAACTCCCTGACTATAACATTCACACATTCAGATGTACATTTCAGCAGTCTTTAGTCTATTCATAGAGCTGTGCAACTATCCCCATGAGTCAATGTTAGAACATTTTAAAGTCCACTCCCCCCGCCCCCAAACCTGTTAGCGGGTTTTTTTAAATATTTGTGTTTGGCTGCACTGGGTCTTCATGGCTGCTCTGGGTTCTCTCTAGCTGCAGCACACGGGCTTCTCCTTGCGGCGGCTTCTCTTGCTGCGGAGCACAAGCTCTGAAGTGCATGGGCTCAGTGGTCCTGGCTCCTGGGCTCTGGAGCACAGGGTCAGTAGTCGTGGTGCATGGACTTGGTTGCTCCCCCGTCATGGGGGATTTTCCCAGACCAGGGGTGGAACCCGTGTCTCCAGCATCAGCATGCAGATTCTTTCCCACTGAGCTACCAGGGAGGCCCCAGCAATCGTTCTTGATTCCTCTCTCTCCCTAGCTCCTGGTAACCACTAATCTGCTTTCTGTCTCTATGGATTTGCCTCTTCTGGACATTTCATATAAGTGGAATCCTACCATGTGTGACCTTTTGTAACTGGATTGTTTCACTTAGCACAGTGTTTTCAAAGTTCATCCGTGTTGTAGCCTGTGTAAGTTCTTCCTTGTTATCGCTGAATAATATTCCATTGTATGGATATATCACATTTGTATATCCATTCATCTGTTCATGGACGTTTGGTTTGCTTCCACTTTTTAACTCGTGTGAGTAGAGCCGCTATGAACATTTGTGGAATTTTGGTGTGGATGTATGTTTTCAATTCCTTTGGCTGAATACCTAGGAGTGAAATTGCTGGGTCATATAAGAACATGATGCTTACCAAAACTTGAGGAGCTGCTAGACTGTTTTCAAAGGGACTGCATCATGTTACATTCCTGCCCATAGTAGATGAGTGTTTTGATTAGTTTCCCACATTTTAGCCAATACTTGTTACTATCTGACTTCTTGATTCTAGTCATCCTAGTGGATGTGAAGTGGTATCTCATTGTGGTTTTGACTTGCATTTCATTTCCCTGATGGTTAATGATGTCAAACATCTTTAAGTGTGCTTATTGGCCATTTGTATATTTTCTTTGGAGGAATGTATATTCAGATCCTTTGCCGTTAAAAAAAAAAAAGAGTTGTCTGTTATTGAGCTGTTGGGGTTCTTTATATATTCTGGATGCAGATGCCTTATCTGATATATGATTTGCAAACACTTTCTTTCGTTTAGTGGGTTGTCTTTTCGCTTTCTTTATGGTATGTTTGCAGCAGTGTAAAATTTTGGTAAATGTCCAAGTTGCTATTTTTCCTTTTGTTCCTTATGCTTTTCATGTTGATAATGAAGAGCCAGCTATGTGTGACTCTGAAGTGGGTGGTCTTTTTGCCTTCAGTCTTCCATGTGGGGTGTGGAAAGAGCTGATCAGGTTTTGGTGGTCATCGTAGGCTTGGGTGAGGGTGTAGAGCTGTGAAAAATAATGACCCTGGAATCAAACAGACTTGAGTTCCAATCCTAGCCAGGTTATTGCTTTTTTTTTTGATGACTTGGGCAGGTCATTCAGTGCCTTTGAACCTCAGTTTACTCATCTGTACGATGGAGATAACCATACCTACTTCGAGGTTGCTGTTAAATAAAGGAGGGGTCAAGCACATGGAAGATACTTCCTAGACATAGCTGGGGTGACAGCGGCCTCTAAATTCACCATGAAGACCGCCAGGTCCCCCACCCCCAGCACTGACCAAGGCACACGGCCCAGAGTCTTGAGCCTCTGTCCCAGTGAACTTTTCTCTGGAACCTGAACACCAAGCATAGTTCCCCTGTGTCCTGCTGAAAAACGCAAGGGCAGCAGAAGGGACCAGAAGGAACCATTAGACTGTCAGGCAGAGAGAGGTGGAGGCTCCAGTTTAGACATCGCCCCCCAGCCTGCCCTGGCTCCCATAGCCTTTCAACCTCTGTTACCAACAAGGAAACTGAGGTTCAGAGAGGTGAAGCAACTTGGTGGAGGTCACACAGCCCCATCCTGAAAAGCAATACAAAGAAGGGCTTCTTGCCTCTGGGCCCGAGAGTCTTCAAGCATCACCCTGGCACGTGCCCCACTTCTCTTGGAGTCAGGGCCTTGGGATGATGCCCTGCCCACAAGGCACCTCCCTGGCTCCCAGTTAGAACATGAAGCTTTGGAGCTACACGGAACAGAATCCAGCAACATCGTCTACTCTCTGACCCTCAGTATCTTCATCTGTTCAGTGGGAACACTTGTTCCTGCCTGTAGAGTTGCTGTGAGGATGGAATGAAAGCTGAGCCTTGTATGAGCTGGGTGTGGACCTGGCCATCATGAGCACTTGGTAATGACGACTATTTATTATGAGTATCAATAACCCAGATGAGGGTTTTGGAACAGATCCAGACCGGGCACGCACACTGGCCTGACTGGGAGGCGGTGGCCAGACTGCTCCCCCATTGCCAGAACCCCCAGAGGCGGTATTTTCAGAGCTATGGGAAGTGGAGGGCGCTGTCTGCTGGCGGATGGATGCAGTGGATAAAACTAATTCCGGCCCAGCGGCCGCAGGTGGCTGGGCAATTACGCACTGCCAAGCTGCCGGAGATGAGACGTCCTCGGGTCACAGCTCTGCTGACCCCAGAGGCGGTGGATCTGGCTGGCTGGTGGCTGGGCCTCCTGTACTAAAGCCTGGGCTGTGGTGCTGGGGCGCCCAGGACTGGGATTCGGCCTCGCCCACTCCTACAGATAGACAGATACCCGACGGACAGGCCCGTGTCCACTCCGCGGGGGAAGCTGGACGTGATTCTGTTTTGATTATCACAGACCCAGTCTCAAAAGCCAGTGCTTAGTCCCCTGGGGAGGTTCACAGCCCACTCGTGCATACAGGTCCCCTTGATGAAATCTGGCTCACAGTGGGGCTCATCCCTGCCCGCTCCTGCGACACCTGGCTGCATGTCTGTTAAGCCCCAGACGGAGTGCTCCCCAGGACATGAGCTGCGTCTGTCTGGGTCACCATCCTCTTCCCCTGCCAGGCACAGTACCTGGTACACAGCGGGCACTTGGGGGAACATTGAATGGGTAGATGAGTGCTTGACCCGGGTGCAAAGGGTTAGGATTCCAACATATTTTGCGGGCACACAGTTCAACCCATACTTGGCCTACCATGAAATAAATATCGTGCAGTGCTTTTTGAGCACCAACTGTATACCTGGCACATGGTGCCCAGGGTGCAAGGGAGAGAGGTAGGGGGTTAGGGAGGAGAAACAATGGAAGTGAGGACCAGGGAGGGGGTGTGGCTGGGAGGTGGGAGGTGGCCTGTGTCTCTGGGCCTGCAGGGGGTGCATTCGCAGATGGGTCAAGACAGAAAGCTGGGACCGATCCTGCTGGTGGCTTTGAGTGCCAACCAGGTGAAGACTCAGGGATTGAACCACTAAGAAGCTCTGAGCTGTAGACAGAAAGTCTTAGACTTGATGAGCTAAAGACCTGTAGAAATCATTTTTTTTAAAAGAAATTCCATTCTTTTTTAAAAAATTAATTCTTCTGGCTGCCCTGGGTCTTCGTTCCTGCGCTCAGGCTTTTCTGCAGTTGCAGCGAGCTGGCGCTCCTCTCTGTTGCGGTGCACAGGCTTCTCACTGCGGTGGTTTCCCTTGTTGCAGAGCCCGGGCTCTGGGTGTGCCGGCTCAGTAGTTGTGGCCCATGGGCTTAGTGGCCCCTCGGCGTGTGGGATCTTCCCAGAAACAAGGATGGAACCCATGTCGCCTGCGATGGAAGGCGGATTCTTAACCACTGGACTGCAGGGAAGTCGCATGTTTGTTTGGAGCGGGAGGTCTGTGTTTAGAGGTCAGCTCAGCTCCAGCTCTCATTTCACGTGGCAAGAATCCTAGGTTCTGAGCGGGAAGGTGACTCTCCCAGGGACACGCAGCCCACAGACCTCCGCAGTCCCCTCCGCAGGGACACTGGACGGTAGACCTCCTTGCCTCCAGGTTTTGCGAGCACGTGGCCCAGTCTGAAAGTTATAAAAATGCTTATTCAAAACACAACAGCTGTTACCGATGACAATAGAAGCCATTTGCCTGGTTTCGCTCATCTGCATCTCTAGGGGTTAGTAAATTTGCAGCCAATTTTCATGGGTTTTAAATTGAATTTCTAGGTAGGTTCCGTTGAGACGTGGAGAAAAAGTCCCCACACTTATCCTAGAAAGGGCTGAGCTTTTCCTAGAAAGATTCCTTCATGCAGTGAGTGTTTCCTGATCAAACTACTCTGTGTGCTAGCCTCCCACCTCCCAACCCTGAAATGACGGCTGGGAATGGAGAATTTTTTTTTTTTAAATTCTTGGACAGTTCTTTTGGAATCCAAAAACTCTTGCTGCCTTGGCCTCATAGAACCCAGTGTCCGATGGGGTAGACAGAATAGTGTCCAGTGGATAATCAGAAGCCAGGCAGGACTTTGCTGGTGGGTCAGAGGATAAGAATCCATCTGCCAGTGCAGGAGACTTGGGTTCGATCCCTGGCCTGGGGAAATTCCACAGGCCATGGAGCGACTAACCCTGTGCACTGCAACTTACTGAGTCTGTGGGTCAGAATGACTGAAGCCTGCATGCTCAAGGGCCAGCAAGACCCAGCTACTGAAGCCCGTGCACCTAGGGCCTGCGCTCCACAACAAAAGAAGCCCCCACATTGCAGCTAGAGAGTGGCCCAAACTATCTGCAGTTAGAGAAAGCCTGCACGCAGCAACAAAGAGCCAGCACAGCCAAAAATAAATAAAAATAAACACAGCAGTGTGTATATGTTAAAAAAAAGAAACAAGAAACCAGGTAACATGATTGGAGCAAGCCCAGGGGGGCGCAGGGGTCTGGGGAAAGTGTCCGACCAGCCTGGAGCACGGAGAGGGCTTCTGAAAGGCGGTGATACCTGAGTTGAGTCTTAAGAAAGAAGTTGGAATTCATCATACAGGGGAGGCGATCAGGTATGTATTCCAGGTGGAATGGCATGTGCGAAGGCTCAGAGGTATAGGGTTATAGACAGTCGTTAAATCCACTTGGCCATGAGGCTGGGGAAGTGTGAGGCATAGAGGCGCTGAGATTAGCAAACGCCTTTGGGGATGAGCTGTGTCTAGAAAGTCATAGGGGTGTATTTGGAAGGATTCTGAGCTGGGGAGTAACCTAGCGATAGTGGCCTCTTTGAGAGCTCTTTCTGGCTACTGTGAGGCCAGTGAAGAGATGGCTGCCGTCGTATACGTGCATGATATTTAATATAATAATAGAGGATGGACTTCTCTGGTGGTCCAGTGGTTAAGAATCCCCTTTCCAATGCAGGGGATGCAGGTTCGATCCCTGGTCAGGAAACTAGGATCCCATGTACCACAGGACACTAAAGAAACCCATGCGCTGCAAGGGAGACCCAGATTATATATATAATAGTTACTACAATATGTCCGACAATAATAGTGTACCAGGCAGTATTCTAAGTATTTACATGTTTTACCTCTTTCACTCCTCAAACATCCCCGTGAGTTGAAGTGCATGTAAAGCTCGTGACCTCGGGCCCGGTGTATCATTAAGTATCAACCAATCACCTCCATTGTATTAGCAATCTGTATGTGCTGCTTGCCCCATGTTGCAGCTGAAGACATGTTGCAGTTCAGACCATTTAAGTAACTTGCCATGTTGGATGCTGGGGTGTACAACCTGCTCCACTTGAAGGATGGAAGTGTTTATTCTTTCTTTCCGGGAGTGGTGCCCTCTTTACGGGCTGACTCAGCAAGGTCACTCCCTTCTGGGGACGGACAACATCCAGTGACCAATAGATGTGGGAAGATAAAGTTCTGACCCCTTGTCCTAATTTGAGATGCTTGCGAGAGGCCATTCTGGCTCCAGAGCCCTGTGTGGGGTCCACTGAGACCTTTGTTGGGCCATCGTCAAAGCTCACCTTCCTCTTCCCAATTCTGCTTCCTTTTCCCCTTGTCCTTGAGTTCCAACCCCAAGAGCACTTTCTACCGAACAGCCTGCATGGTAACGTCTGCTTACTGGGGACCCTTGCCTTACCTGTGACACTTGTCCAGAGGAGTACAGCCAGTGAGCAGCAGAGCTCGTGTGTTAGTCAGGGATCTCCAGAGAAAGAGAACCAATAGGATAGAGAGATGGATAGGTAGGTAGGTAGGCACATAGATTAGCTAGATCAATAGGTCTCTCTGTGTGTGTTTAGTTGCTCAGTCGTGTCTGACTCTTTTGCAGCCCTTTGGACTGTAGCCTGCTAGGCTCCTCTGTACATGGAATTTCCCAGGAAATGATACTTGAGTGGGTTGCCATTTCCTTCTCCAGGGGATCTTTCCCACTCAGGAATAGAACACACATCTCCAGTGTCTCCTGCATTGCAGGGAGATTCTTTACCCACTGAGCCACCGGGGAATAAATCTATATATAGATAGATAGATGAGGTAGATAGGGGTAGGTAGGTAGGTATGGATTAGATATATCAATAGATTTATAGACAACTAGATAGATGGGGATTTATTATGAAGGATTGGCTCACATGATTATGGAGGCTGAGAAGTCCCCTAGCCTGCTGTCTGAAAGACTGAGGCCCAGAAAAGCTGGCAGTATGGTTCTAGTCCAAACCCAAAGGTCCCGAGAATCAGGGGAGCCAATGGTCCAAGTCCAGGTCCAAGTCAGAAGGCCCAAAACTCATGAGGGCTGATATCCAAGGGCAGGAGAAGGTGGACACCCTGGTTCAAGCAGAGAGAGTGAATTGGCCTTCCCTCTGCCCCTTTGTTCTCTTCCGGCCCTCGGTGGGTCAGGTGATGCCCACCTGCATGGGTGAGGATGAGCTTTACTCACCCAGTCAATTCAAATGCCAGTGTCTTCGGGAAACACCCTCACAGACATCCCCAGAAATAGTGTCTGACCAGCTGTCCAGGCATCCCTGAAGCCTCATCAAGCTGACACATAAAGGTGACCGTTGCAGCCAGAAAACAAACGCTGGTCCCCTGGGGTCAGTAAAGTCTCCGTGCCGTTCTCACGCCACGCTACCTTGGTCAAGCATCTCTGACTCTCTGAACTTTGGTTTCCTCATCTGTAAAGTGAGGGTGTATCAGTCAGCGTCTTAGTCTGCTCAGGCTGCCATAACAGAATGCCACAGACGGGGGGCTTAAACAGACATCGGTGTTCCCATAGTTGGGGAGGCTGGGATTCGGGATGTTTGGAGGCTGCTTGGAGGAGGTGATCCAAAGCGTCTTGGGTGGCTTCTCACTGCTGCTTTCCAGAGCTGGGGCCTGCTCTCCATGCCTGCAATGCTCTGCCAGGCTAATGACTTGAAACAGCGGCTAATTTGACAAGCCAAATGGAGTCCCCATGATTGCATTTGACTTTCTGACTAATGACAAGAGATGAACTCCCTTTTCTTAGTGCAACTTACAGTTGGATAGCCTTGGGCCATCACCCGATCCCAACGTTCAAAATGTTGCCTTGTAAATTGTCTAATAAAGTAATAAAGAAAGAGACTTGCTAAATGATTTGTCTTTTAACCATTCTAATGGGATTTTTTTTTTTTTTTGGGAGGGGTAGCTGTTTTATGTTAGAATGCAAAAATTATCACATGTAATTAGAATCATTTCAATTCCGGTCTCCACCAGGCCTCTGACATATCCGGCAACTTGCGCCACGTCGTCAAGTGAGTCAGCTCGTAAAACCTAATCAAATAAAATTGTAAAAGGCAGTCAGATTTGGAGTGGTGCTGTGAATGCTGGAAGGAAAGGCGGCTCCTCCATGCCTTGGAGGGAGGAGAAAGCAAGGAGGGAAAAGGCGGGAAGAGAGGAAAAGAAGCGGGGAAGAGCCACGTTAGGGCTTCTTTCTACCTGGGCAGCCCAGGACCTGACAGGCCACAATGATGCTCTTAATCGCTTCCCCTTCTCCCCCACTCAGATCCGCTGTTTGTGCCCCAAGTTTCATTTCATTCAGGCTGACCAGGTTTCTGCCTGTGCATCTTCTTAATATTTAATCCTAACCATGCAGACTCATGTATGGATCTATTTATCCACAAAAGCTGCAGAATAAATGTTTAACCAGGAAGGCACTCGGCAGCTCAGAACATCTAACAGACAAGCTTTTCCAAGGGCAATGAGGACGGGCAGGCTGTCTCGCTCTGGGGAGAAGATATTTATTGAGAAAAATGTCCCTGGTTCCCAAAATGTCCAGGTTGGGCTTTGGGGGACTGGAGGTTAGCAAAATGTTGCTCTTTTCAATTGGCTTGAGTGAGAAGCGGCTCTTGCCTCTGATAGGAGGAGAGTGGAGATTGAAGGCTGCCTGCTTCCAGATGTTGGTGGGGTGTGGGTCCTTCATTTGTCCCACGATGTCCCTGTGTAGTGGTGGTGGCCTGTTTGTCCTCACTGGGGCCTGGTATCTGGTTCTAGGCAGGAGGCTTGTCTGCCCAGGTTGCGGCGTGTGGGCAGCAGTGGAAATTCACGTTGGAACAAGTGCCCTGCAGTGGAAGAATCACAGTGTAAAGCCAAGTGATGGCATTAGGGAACAGCAAGGGAGCGCTTGAATATTCTGGGCGCTGGGACCCACATTCAGTTCCAGGCCCGGCTCCTGATTCATCAATATTGCACGTTGGCACTACGGCAGGCAGACTGTCAGCAACTCTACTTTTTTTTTAAACTTTTTATTTTACTCTGGACTATAGCCGATTAACAATGTTGTGATAATTCCAGGTGGATGGCAAAGGGACACAAGCGTACATATACATGTCCATTCTCCCCCAAGCTCCCCTCCCGTCTGGGCTGCCATATGACTTGAGCAGAGTTCCCTGTGTTAATACAGTAGGTCCTTGTTAGTTATCTACTTTAAATATAGTAGCGGGTACATGTCCATCCCCAAGTCCCTAACTATCTCTTCCCCCCATTCTCCACCCCTCTCACAACCGTTAAGTTTATTCTCTAAATGGGTGAGTCTGTTTCTTCCCTGTAAATGAGTTCATGTGTATCACTGATTTTTAGATTCCACTTGTAAAGGATGTCACAGGATATTTCTCCTTCTCTGACTTAGTTCGCTTGGTGTGATCATCTCTAGGCCCATCCATGTTGCTGCAAATGGCACTGTTTCATTATTTTTAATGACAGAGTGATATTCCATCGTATATATGTACGACATCTTCTCTTCCCATCCCTGGACGCTTAGGTTGCTTCCATGTCTTGGCTATTCTAAATAGTGCTATGAACGCTGGGGTGCATACATCCTTTCGATCCATAGTTTGCTCTGGATATATGCCCATGGGTGGGATTGCTGGATCATATGGTAGCTCTATTTTAGTTTCTTAAAGAACCCCCATACTGTTCTCCATGGTGCCTGCACCAATTTACATTCCTACCAACATTGTGGAAGGGTTCCCTTTTTTCCACATCCTCTCCGGCATTTATTATTTTTGGATTACATAAGAATTGAAGGACTTCACGTTCCCTTCCTGTGTTCAAGCTGAACAACTCCATCCATTCTACTTACTGGATTTCGTCTGAAAAACTATTCCACACACACACACAAAGTTTGACTCTCACAGTGCACTTGTTGAAGAATGTTAAAGAAAAAATTCTGACACTGGTGAACATAGTAAGTAAGACTTTATTCAGGCTCTTCTGATGGGGGAGACAGAAAGAACAGTGAGAATTTTCAGCCAAGGAGTAGTTTGGAGGTAGTGGTGTGAATGGTCGGTGACTAAGAGAAGACATCAAGGATGGAGGGGATTCTATTTTTGGCTATGTGAAAGTGAGTGAAGTCGCTCAGTCGTGTCCGACTCTGAGACCCCACGGACTGTAGCCCACCAGGCTCCCCTGTGCATGGGATTTTCCAGGCAAGAGTACTGGAGTGGGTTGCCATTTCCTTCTCCAGAGGATCTTCCCGACCCAGGGATTGAACCCAGGTCTCCGGCATTGTAGGCAGACGCTTTACCCTCTGAGCCACCAGGGAAGTCTTAATTGCGGCACTCAGGCTCTTCACTCCCACGTGGGGGATCTTTAGTTGCGGCATGAGAGACCTAGTTTCCTGACCAAGGACTGAGCCCTGGTTCCCCTGCTTTGGGACTGTGGGGTTTTAGCCACTGGACCACCATGGGGGTCCCAGTGGTAGAGGGGATTCTTGCTGAAGGCAGGCCAGGGGGCCAGATACCAAGGATAAGGGATTCTCTCAATGATTTGACAGGATTCTTACTACACCTGGATGATGCGGGTCCAGCAAGAACGGGAGCTAAGGACAAGATCTAGCTGAATAGAGGAGCCTGACTCAAGGGAAGCTTTACGAGAAAGACTGCAAAGCTCTCCAGGTGTGGCTCTAGGTACCAGAGGAGTCAGGGACCCCCGGCCTTGACTGCTGTCCTCCCGGATCCTAAGCACACGTCGTCTTGCACCTCCTCCAGCTCCCAGCCCTCAAGCACTGCAGTTCATGCAAATAGCTGCCTGAGGGTAGAGCAGGCCTAGCATGTTAAGTTTCCACTTAGGCTCAGCTGGGATCTGTAGTTCTGTGGTTTCTCTATGATTCAGGGGGTTTTAGAATTCTTTGATACTTTAGCACTCTATCCTCAACTACTATAGCACTTTGATTTTTGCATCTCTTTGATTCTAGACATGATGACCCTGGGATGTAGACTTTCTGTCTCAATTATGCCAAGAAAAAAAATTTTTTTTTTGAACCAATGCGTCCAAGCCCCACTTGTGAGATACTGGTCCATGCCACAGTGAGGCACCAAGGATGGGAGCGTGGTGGGGCAGTTGCTGACTGAGATAGAGTCTTACATGTTGGCCGTGTCCAAGGTCAAAACTAGAGCAGCTACATCTCTGCCATCAGGTATGAGGGGCCAGAGTGGCCAAGAAGAGCTAAATAATGCCAGGTGATTAAGAGTTGTGGGTACAAAGGATGGAGTAGGGGTTGAGGAGCAGAAATGGATATTAAGCAAGCATCATCTATTCGATATGAGAGAATTGGGATGCTCTGAAATGATTGGGTTTGGACAGATGCTTATGGTTCCCTGCGATAACTCTACCCCCTTTCCCTCCAAATCAACCTGCTATATCATCCCCTGCTCCCAACAGGGATCTGAATAAAGCCATCCATACATTCCATGTGGGTCTGTTAGTCAGTTAACCTGTTGGAATTTAAACGGGAGCCTTTGGTCTTCCCTGGTGGTTCAGACAGTAAAGAATCTGCCTGCAGTGAAGGAGACCTGGGTTCAATCTCTGGATCAGGAAGACCTCTTGGAGAAGGGAATGGCTGCTGCTAAGTCGCTTCAGTTGTGTCCGACTCTGTGCGACCCCATAGACGGCAGCCCACCAGGCTCCCCCCACCCCGTCCCTGGGGTTCCCCAGGCAAGAACACTGGAGTGGGTTGCCATTTCCTTCTCCAGTGCATGAAAGTGAAAAGTGAAAGTGAAGTCGCTCAGTCGTGTCTGACTCTTAGCGACCCCATGGACTGCAGCCTACCAGGCTCCTCCGTCCATAGGATTTTCCAGGCAAGAGTACTGGAGTGGGGTGCCATTGCCTTCTTCTACCCACTCCAATATTCTTGCCTGGGAAATCCCATGGACAGAGGAGGCTGGTGGGCTGTAGTTCATGGCGCCGCAAAGAGTCGGACAGGACTGAGCGACTGAGTACGCACACCAGCATGCATATACTTCGATCTGATACAACAGTGCTACCAACAACGGCTGAATGAGTCAGGAAAAGCGAGGTTACTGCAACAAAAATGCCTCATAAGCAAAGTTCACTTTTTTGCCCCTGTAAAGTCCACTGTGGGCCTGGGCAGCTATGTTCCCCATGGTGATGCAGTGATCTAGTCTCCTTGAATATGTTTCTGCATTTCAACAGGAGGCTTCCTATATTAACAGGGGGCAAGAGAAGTTCCTTAGTTTGAAAGTGGTGCTTGTGACCTCCACTCAGAACCAGTCACGTGACACTAGTTACCTGGAAGGAGGCTAGGAAGGGTGATTTTCTACGTGTCCAGGAAAGATGAATATGAAGTAGCATCTGGTGAGCACATTGTACCGTTTCTGCTACAACTATCATGTCTTATTTTAGTAGTGACCATACGACCATGACTCTACATTAATTTGTTTAAATCATTAAAGATCCCTACAGGGGCTTCCCTGCTGGTCCAGTGGCTAAGACTCTGTGCTTCCAATACAGGGGGCCTGGGTTTGATCCCTGATTGGGGAACTAGACCCACATGCTTCAACTAACGGCTTGCATGACTCGGCTAAGATCCTGCATGCTGTGACTACAACCCAGTGTAGCCACATAGATAAATATTAAAAAAAAAAAAAGCAGACTTTGCAGATGAGGAACCCAAGGCCCAGAGAGGTTGAACAACTTGCTCAAAGTCACACAGAGAGTGGCAGGTTCAGACTCTGAACCCAGGGCCTTCTCTGGTGGTCCAGTGGCTAAGGCTCCACACTCCCAAGGCAGGGGCTGGGGTTCAATCCTCGGCCAGGGGCATGGCACAGCTGAGTTCACATGTCACCCCTAAAGATCTCATGTGCTGCAACAAAGACCCAGCGCAAACAAACAAATAAATACGTAAAAATTAATCTCTCTCTCTCTCTCTTTTTTTTTAAAGAATCTGAACCCAGGTTTGCATGCCTCTGGAGTCTGCACCCTTCCCTTCTCATGTGGTGGACCCTCCGAGTCCAGGGGACCGGGTGGAATGGCTGCCTGCACTCTCAGGCGTCTGCTTGTGGTAGACGAGCCTGGATCCGAGAGGGGAGATACCCTTTGCTGACTTGGGAATTCACTGGGTACAGATAACCCCTTGCAACAGGCAATCAGTGGTTCCTGACAACTTTTTTCTTTATTTTTTTTTCATTTAGGCAAGAAATATGGAAAGCATATTTTGAACTTTGCTTTCCTTCCATTTCCCATCTGTTCTTCATTGGGAGTTCAGATTTAATAACCTTTTAGATCTGGTATTGAATTCGAAGCTGACACTCCTTGGGGAGCTCCTGTGTTGGGAGAGGATGGGTTGGGTCACTGCGGTTGTTGTCTCCTGCTTGGCCTTCTGTCTGTGTGTCCATCTGTTTCTCTTACCTTCTGTATCTGATCCTTCTCATCCAGAAGGTCCAACTCACTTGTGGGTGAAACTTTGGTGTATAATGTCAGGAATATTTGATTAATTTAGTGACCTTTCACCCACTTATGCCTATGCCTAAAATTCTCTCATTCAAGAACTTTTCCTTTAGCTTAGGAGAATTCTTATGTCTGGTCAAGATGCCCAAAGAAAGCTAATTGTGTCACAATACTGAACCCTTTCAGTGGGAGGGGGAACACTCTTGAAGAAAACAGATTTCAGAAGGTAAAGAAGACAGAAGACACAGGGAAGTAACACAGTTGTGGTCAGAGTGCTGACTTGGGGTCAGAAAACAGGGGGGTGTGGGCTTTCTTGGTGGTCCAGTGGTTAAGAATCTGCCTTCCAGTGCAGAAGACACGGGTTCAATCCCTGTTCCGGGAACCAAGATCCCACATGCCACAGGGCAACTAAGCCTGAGTGCCACAACCTCTGAATCCAAGCTCAAGAGGCTGTGAACTGCAACTAGAGAAAGCCCGCACAGCAACAAAGACCCGAGCAGTCAAAAAAAGATTAAAAAATTAAATGAGAAACCCCTCCTGTTAAAAAAAAAAAACAACACACGGGGGTGTGTGCCACTTGATGCCACCCTCCTTGGGTTTGGGTCTAGCAAGCCATCCAACCTCCCTGACTTCGTTTCTTCATCTATAAAATGGGGACGTTTTATGTATTTCTTGTAGGGTCACTGAGACAATTGTGAGAGATGAAAAAGGCAACTCACACAAACACAGTGTTTCATAGCCTGGCAGGAAAATATTAACTTAGTTCCTCTTAAAAAAAAAAAAATTCTGTGCATTTATTTCTGTCCTGTGGCCCGTCTCCTCACTCAGGCTGCGACCAGACAGCTCGGCATGCCTCAGGGAAAGAATGACACAGCAGAACTCAGATAAGGAAGGAATCCAGTCTTGGCTTTTGCGTTTTAAAAGCCGGCCAAGGACTGGGCATAGGACAAAAGATTTGGAAGGATGGAAAAGTGAAGCAGTCCTGTCCCTGAGACTGGAAAAGACTCCTTGGGCTGCATGACAGAGTTAGGTGGGAAGTAAAGGGAACATGGAGAGGCTTCCCAGGTGGCCCAGTGGTAAAGAATCTGCCTGTCAATGCAAGAGATGCAGGAGACGTGGGTTTGATCCCTGGATTGGGAAGATCTGGAAAAGGAAATGGCAACCTCCAGTATTCTTGCTGGGATGGGGGATCTAGTTCCCTGCTCAGGGATTGAACCCAGGCCCCTGCATGGGGAGCATGGAGTCTTAGCTACTGGACCACCAGGGAAGATTCTCTCCAGAATTTAGCCATAGCCCTGGAGAAAGGAGGCAGAGGACCCTAAATGAACAGTAACTGTCTTTCTGTCCTTGGCAGAGCATAGGTTTACGTGAAATCACGTGCGCTTGTGCTTAGCCGCTAGGTCGTGTCTGACTCTTTTGCGGCCCCTGGACTGTAACCTTGCGTGCTGGTGGGAGGGGATTTAGCAGGGTACGTGCATGAATAACAGCCTCTGCTTTTTCGCATCAGCCAAACAACAGCAACAAAAGAATGTTGTTGAGTCACTAAATCATGCCCAATTCTTTGCGACCTACATGGACTGTAGCCCGCCAGGCTCCTCTGTCCGTGGGATTTTCTAGGCAAGAATACTGGAGTGGATTGCCATTTCCTACTCCAGGGGATCTTCCCCACCCAGGGACTGAGCCAGAGTCTCCCTGCATTGGCAGGCAGAGTCTTGACCACTGAACCACCAGGGAAGCCCTATAGATATTAAACTCAGTTACAAAAAAATAAAGCTTTCTGGACGGCTTGAGTTTCTAAATTAGCCATCTGCTGCAGCTTACCCCAGAGGGTTTCCCTGGACATTTCCGGGACTGTGGGAATTTGGGGAAACCAGGACAAGAGCCCTAGACTTTTGGGATAAGGATGGGCAAGGTGCCTGACAAGACGTAATTCCCCAGTTCTTCGAGTTGGGGACCGCCCAGTCTGTGCTGGTCCCTTCTCTGGACTCCTTTCTGCTCCTCACTGCGCACCTTCCTACGAGCACACGCGAGCTGTGCCCAAGCCCTTCAATTTGTCTCGTTAGAAAACCCTTGTGTTAAAGAGACCATTAAAAAAGAGAGGGAAAGATAAATTGCCTGAAGCTGCAAGGCCCAGGAGGGAAGAGGAGAGCAGGTGATGGAAAACAGGCCTGTGATTAGAGGGCAGGGGGTGGCACAGAAGCCCGAGCAGGCAGAAACCTCCCCTGGAGATGTCAAAATATTTGAAAATCCTCTTCCTTTAGTGAATTGAGTTACCAAAATGTATTTTTTTTCCTCTCCCTTTTTGCACACAGAGCAGTCTGGCTGTGGTTCAGAGAACATTTTCGAGTCCGGTAGAGCTCGGCTCGGTCCCTTTCTCATGCTGTCTGACCTCAAGTGAGTCTCTGAGCCTCTCTGACCCTCAGTATTTTCCTCTAGAAAGGAATAATGATAAACCTATGAAAGATGGCCCTGAACCTCCCCCTCTCTTTGTGTTTATGTTCCTTGCAATGTGACTTTACAGCTCCTGTCTCAAAGTGGAGTCTTTCCTCCCACCCCTTGATTTTGAGCTGTCCACGTGACGTATTTTGGCCAATAGGGCAGAGTGAAAGTGATGCTAAGACAGTTCCGAGCCCAGGTCCCAAGAGGCTTTGTTCACTCCATTCTTTGAACCTTAGAAGGAGAACCAGGCTAACCTATTAGAGGATGAGAGGCCACACGGAGCAGACATGAGCTGTCCCCGCTGAGACTATTCAAGAACACCGGGGAGCCAGGTGACCACAGAGGCATAAGAGAGCCAGCCGGTACATGTCAAGGCAGACCCAGACTAGCAGAAGCACCAGCTGACTCACAGACTCAAGGGAAACTGTGGATTTTCCTTTGCTGTTGTTTAGTCGCTAATTTATGTCTGACTTTTTTGCTACCCTATGGACTGCAGCCCCGCCAGGCTCCTCTGTGCATGGAATTTCCCAGGCAAGAATACTAGAGTGGGTTGCCATTTCCCTCTCCAGGAAATCTTCCCGATTCAGGGATCAGCCTCGTGTCTCCTGCAACGGCAGGCAGGTTCCTTACTGCTGAGCCACCAGGGAAGCCCAGGATTTAAGTGGCTAGTTTTTGTGTTGATTTGTTACACAGCAATAGCTAACACATACACCTTGACCTTAAAGAGTTGCTATGAGGTGGAAGCCGTCGAACAGGAGAGGGACAATAACTGCTATTGGTTGTGTGCAGATTGCCTGGCAGCCTGTTGGGGTTTCACAGGCAGTGTCTCAAGGGATTCCCTGATGGCTCAGTGGGTAAAGAATCTGCCTGGAATCCAGGAGACAGAGGAGATGCAGGTTTGATTCCTGGGTGGGGAAGATCCCGTGGAGGAGGAAATGGCAACCCACTCCAGTATTCTTGCCTGGGAAATCTCATGGACAGAGGAGCCTGGTGGACTACATGAGGAGTCCATGGGGCTGCAAAGAATCGGACGTGACCAAGCAACCACGCATGTACATGCCCACGTTTCAAAGACGTGCAGAGAGAGACTTGAAGCTGGGGTGGGGCACCCTAGAGCCTCACACGGAGCCTGGCGCAAGGTACCTTCTGGACACGTGTTAGTCGTTGGCTGCTGCTGCTTTGGGGAGTTCTGACAAGTGCCTCTGGTTCCATAGTGGGTTCTGAGCTGTAGTCTCTGGGTCTGGAGGCCTTGGTGAGTACTCATCTGTGGAAAGACTAGGGGGCAGCATCTCTGGGTGTTGGGGGAAGCTGAGGGAATGAAGTTGGATCAGGCAGGGGATAAAGCATCAGCCAGGATGCTCCATACTCTGCCCCCCCACTCCCCCCATGTGGTCCCTGAACCACCTTCCTCAGCTTCCTCTGGGTTCTTGTTAGAGATGCACATTCGGACTTCCCCAGTGGTCCAGTGGTTAAGACCTGGAGCTTCCACTGCACAGGGCATGGGTTTGATCCCTGGTTGGGGAAGTTCCCCATGCTGCATAGGGCAGTCAAACCCCGCCAAAAGGGCATGCATGCTATGTTGCTTTAGACGTGTCTTGCTCTGTGCGGCCCCATGGACTGTAGCCCACCAGGCTCCTCTGGCCATGGGAGTCTTCAGGCAAGAATACTGGAGTGGGTTGCCGTGTGCTCCTCCAGGGGATCTTCCTGACCCAGGGATCAAACCCATGTCTCTAATGTCTCCTGCATTAGCAGGCAGGTTCTTTACCACTAGCATCTCTTGGAAAGCTGGAAACCCCTTTCCCTGTCCTCCCCCAGGAAGGAAAAAAAACCTACAAACTCTTAGGTGCCACCCAGATCTGCTGAATCAGAAACTATTTTAACAAGCTCTCCAGGGGATCTGCGTGACGTGAGACTATCTAGAATTCTGCTTCTCAAGCTACCTGTGCTGAAGGACCAGTGTTCTTCTTAACAAAATTTCCTATTTGTTGCAGACTGACACTTGTAAAATCCAGTAAAAAATGCATTTTATAAAGATTAAATGAACAATCAAAAAGAACCACAAAGTCGAAGCCATTGCTTTTTTAATCATTAGATGCAAGAGATGTAAAATTCCTGTTGAATTATTATAAAAGTTTCTTAACATTTACTCTCTTTCTCTTTATATACCTCACTATGCAAAGGTGATAGTTTGTGACGTGGCACAGCGTGTGGACCATACTTTGAGTAGCACAATCCTAGGATTAATAATGAAAATGATATGAATACAATATGATGATGCATGATTGTGGGCTGGACATTGGCTGGTGGTAGGAATTTACAAGCCTATGTACCTTGGAATGGGGTTCCCTGGGGGCTCAGACAGAAAAGAATCTGCCTGCAGTGTAGGAGACCTGGGTTCGATCCCTGGGTTGGGAAGATCCGCTGGAGAAGGGAATGGCTACCCACTCCGGCATTCTTGCCTGGAGAATCCCATGGACAGAGGAGCCTGGAGGGCTGCAGTCCATGGTGTCACAAAGAGTCAGACACCTCCCGAGCTACTAACACTTTCCGTTTCACACACCGTGGAATCCTCTTGACCACCTGTGCAGCAAATAAACGTTTTAATCTCCACTTTCCAAATAACGCAGTTGAGGCCCAGAGAAGCTAAGTGATTTGCCCAAGGTCACACAGCCTAGCAGTGGGGTAACCAGAGTCCCCCAGTTCAGCTGCTACAAGGCAGGAGGATGGAGAGGAAGGTGTCACCAGGGAGAGGCACGAGGTTTTTGTCCCCTGTGTGAGTGACAGCTGTCAGAGCCAGGCCCAGGATGCTCGCTGACTCGGAGCCTAACAAGCTGTCTGCCAGCCCCAGGCGGGGAGAATCTCCTCCACGCCTCCCTCCTGGGTGCAGCCGGCGGAAAAGGAGCTCAGCCCCTGACACCAGTCTAGCCCGCCGGGCAGCCAGGGGTGAGGGGGCAAAGCCCCCTTGCAGACAGCTTTCTCCCTCTTGTGTTCTCTTTCTCCTGGAGCCCTGGGGGCCAGCAGAGGGGCCAAGGCGAGGGCTGGCAGGGCGGGTGATAGCTAGTGATCGACAGGTTGATGACTGCCTCAGAAGTCTGCCCGAGGACACGGAGGCAGAAGCCGCAGCTCCAGGAGAGCCGGTTGCCAGCATCTCTGCCCAGGGCCCGGCGCTTCCCCTCACCATCTCATTAATCCTGATTTACAGAAAAAGGCAGCAGGCAGGGGCCCTCTTAACAGGCCAAGCAGGCAACTGATTTGCCTTCGCTGAAGACAATAGTGCCCAGGAGACCTGACATTGCTGAATTATTCAAATCAGCCGTGGCAGGGAAGTCTGAGGACACAGAGTGGCGAGGGTCCCCAGCCTCCGGAGAGCCCCCTGCGCCTGCCCTCCCCAGGTGTCGGTACCCAGCAGCTTGGGGTGACCACGGCAGGACTGCTTGCCCGAGATTCGGACTGCTTCCGGCCGCCCCTCCTCCCTGGATGGAAGTCGGAATTGGTGTTGATCATCTCTAAGCACCTTAGAGCTCCAGTAATGGATCCAAAATGACATTTCCCACCTGCCGGTCCCGGGGGGGATATTCTGACAAGGACTTCTGGATGAACATGTGATGGGGGCCGGGGGAGGATGAAGGCGGCCGCCGATGGCTCTTCTGCCAAGGGGTGTGTGTGTGTGTGTGTTCCAAAGAGGCAGAGGACATGGGGTGAGGCCTGGCTTCAAAAAACCCCTGATTTTTTGCTCTTGGTGAAAAAGACACAGTGAATAAGCAGCTCTTCTCTTCCGAGATGGGCAGAGATTCAGGAGCAAAGATGCTTAGACTTGGCGCTGACACTGGGTGGGGGTGGAGCTTGGCGGTAGCGTGGTGGATTTCCTGAGGGGAGGGAGGCTTTGGTGAGCAGAAGGGGTAAACCGAGGCCAAGAGGGACTTGCCCAAGGTCCTCAGTTATTTTGTGGCCAAACTGGGATTAAAAGTCATGGTGTTCTATCTGCAATCAGGAGCTCTTTGTTAATAATGATATCCTTCATAATCATACCCTTTCCAGGGCATGCGCAGTGTGATAGCCTCTAGGTTCAGGGTTTTGTGATGTATTATCTCTGTTAACCTCTTGATAATCCCATGAGGTTGATGCAACTAGTAGTCCCATTCTCCTGACAAGGAAACTGAGGCTTACAGAGATTTTAAATACCAAGCTAAAAGGGGACACATCTGAGATGGGAAAGGTGTTCCGTCTGATGCTGGGTGGTACCTACACTGTGACTTTGTCATGGTCTCCTTGGATCGTCCCCATGGGGAGGCAGAGATTCAAGAGTTTTACCCTTCTCATAAAGGCTGACTTCACAGCATCTCAAAGGATCTGCCCTGAGCCCAGAAAAACCTTATGGGAAGGGGAGGGTCTTTGAATGGAAGGAAATTTATTCATGAAGAGGTTCAGGATCTCTGGATACAAAATCTGCATCTTTGGGGATGCCAGTGGGTTCTTTCTGATAGATTTGACCACCAGTAGAATAACTTTCTCTAGGGGATGCAGAAGCTGGGTACGTGCCTGAATAACAGCCTCTACTTTTTCGCATCAGCAATAGCAACAATAGTAATAGGAGTAGGAATGTTGTTTAGTTGCTAAATCATGTCCGATTCTTTGTGACCTATATGGACTGTAGTCCGCCAGGCTCGTCTGTCCATGGGATCCTCCAGGCAAGAATACTGGAGTGGGCTGCCATTTCCTCCTCCAGGGGATCTTCCTGATCCAGGGACTGAACCCACGTCTCCTGCATCTCCTGCATTGGCAGGGGGATTCTTTACCACTGAGACACTTGGGAAGCCCAGGCATAGGAATAGCCACCTTTATTCAGAGTTTGCCACATGCTGAGCAGACTGGTTCTAAATTGGGAAAGGAGTACGTCAAGGCTGTACATTGTCATCCTGCTTGTTTAACATATATGCAGAGTACATCATGCGAAATGCCGGGTTGGATGAAGCATAAGCTGGAATCAAGATTGCTGGGAGAAATATCAATAACCTCAGATATGCAGATGACACCACCCTATGGCAGAAAGTGAAGAGGAGAGTGAAAAAGTTGGCTTAAAGCTCAACATTCAGAAAACTAAGGTCATGGCATCTGGTCCCATCACTTCATGGCAAATAGATGGGGAAACAGTGGAAATAGTGACGAGCTATATTTTTTGGGCTTCAAAATCACTGCAGATGGTGACTGAAGCCATGAAATTAAAAGATGCTTGCTCCTTGAAAGTAAAACTATGACCAACCTAGATAGCATATTCAAAAGCAGAGATATTACTTTGCCAACAAAGGTCCATCTAGTCAAAGCTATGGTTTTTCCAGTAGTCATGTATGGATGTGAGAGTTGGACTATAAAGAAAGCTGAGTGCCAAAGAATTGATGCTTTTGAACTGTGGTGTTGGAGAAGACTCTTGAGAGTCCCTTGGACTGCAAGGAGATTCAACCAGTCCATCCTAAAGGAAATCAGTCCTGATTACTCATTGGAAGGACTGATGCTGAAGCTGAAGCTCCAATATTTTGCCACCTGATGCGAAGAACTGGCTCACTGGAAAAGACCCTGATGCTGGGAAAGATTGAAGGCGGGAGGAGAAGGGAATGACAGAGGATGAGATGGTTGGATGGCATCACTGACTCAATGGACATGAGTTTGAGCAAACTTCGGGAGACGGTGAAGGACAGGGAAGCCGGCCTTCTGCAGTTCATGGGGTCGTAAAGAGTTGGGCACGACTGAGCAACTGAACTGAACTGAGCCCTTTATTTAAATGCAGAAGTTTGTTGAATCCTCAAGACCATTTTAGGAGGTTAGGGGCTATGAGGTTGGTATCGTTATGTCCATTTCACAGGGGAAGAAGCTGAGGCTTAGAAGGGAAGCTGTTCACCCAAGATCCTGTGGCTGGGCTGGAAACACGGAGCCTGTGATGCAGACACACGGCCCTGCATACGCTGTGCACACGGACAGCTTCTCCGCCCAGCTTCCAGTCACTCTCACAGAGGGGACCCGTTTTCTCCCTGACCACAGTGCCCCATCAGTAGCACATTCAGAGGCTCCCATCCATGGACCTGAATCCCCAGAGGGAAGCCTGATGCCTCAAGGCAGCTCAGATGCACCTTCATAAACCCTGTCCCTTTTCTTAGAGAAACCTGCTTTTCCCAGGGAACAAGGCTCTCGCAGGCCCTCCTATCAGCTCCCGTTTGGAATGATCAGCACCTGAATTAGTGCGATCTCCAGCTTTCGCCCGGTGCCCAAAGGGCCTCCAAGAATCCCCCCTCCCTGTGGAAAAACTAAACTAAGAGAGATTTATCTCCTGGGTCAGATAAAGGTGACTAAATGCAAACTGGCCAATTCCTTTCGGCAAACAGTTCCCCGGGGAGGGCTCCTACAAGGAGGAGAAGAGCCAATCGATCAGGGAAATGCTTTGAGGTGACTTACAGGGGAGACTTAAAGGAAAAAATCCCTCGTGTTTTTACTGCCTCCAGCAACTCTGCAGCCTGTAAAACTTCCTCGACCAGCAAGGAGGTGGGGAGTGCTCAGTTACCAGGCAGGCAGGGGGGCAAACTCTGCTGAGTTCCACCTCTCAGACGCCAGCCTTGTTCATCCTCCATCTCCCAAGCATCTGTTGAGTGCCTGGTGTGTGCCTGCTAAGCCAGCCTTCGTTTCCCTCTGCTTCTCCTCAGTTCTAAGCTCCCCTCTCTGCTTCCAGGCTCACAGAGACCTTCCTGCAGACTGGTTTCCCTCTGCATCGCCAGGTTCATGTCAGCCCCTTGTCTTAGCTTTCTTTCCCCTCACTTTGCTGAGGTGCAAATCCCATCTACTGGGAAGGGTAACTGGGTCTGGCATCGGTCTGCAAGCTTTTTCTGCAAAGGGCAGATAATACATATTTAAGACTTCGTCCTAACTACTCACACTGAAGCTGAAACTCTAATACTTTGGCCACCTGATTCGAAGAACCGACTCATTGGAAAAGCCCCTGATGCTGGGAAAGATTGAAGGCCGGAGGAGAAGGGGACGACAGAGGATGAGATGGTTGGATGGCATCACTGACGAGATGGACATGAGTTTGAGCAAGCTCTGGGAGGACAGGGAAGCCTGGCGTGCTGCAGTCCATGGGGGTGGCAAAGAGTCAGACACAACTGAGCCACTGAACTGAACTGAACTCACTCAGCTGTTGTGATGCAGAGAGAGTATGTACATGAGTGGGTGCGGCTGTGTTCCAATAAAACTTTATTTACAAACACAAGCCCTGGGCCAGATTTAGCCCATGCATGGCTTTTCATTTGCTGTCCTTAGAGCAGAGGAGAAAAGATCTGGTTTGGAGAAGTGCTTGGGCAGTTCAGTGGTTAAGACTCCGTGCTTCCGTTGCGGGGGGTACAGCTTCCAACCCTGGTCAGGGGACTAAGATCCTGCAGGGCATGTAGTATGGCCAAAAAAAAAAAAAGATCTGGTTTGGAGGTCACGCAGACCTGCAGTTTCCCCTGGGTCACTTCTTTTGCTTCTTTACTGTGACCTTGGGCAGGTTGCTGCATCTCTCTGCGGCAGTTTCCCTTCTGTAAAATGGGATAATGATATCACCAGCAACAACTGAGCTGTCTCTAGGATTCAGTGAGAAAAGGCAGCGATGGAACATACCTAGTGTGCAAAGGTAACTGTTACTTTCTAATTAATGACTCTAAACCTTCTGAGGAGAGCCCTTTCCCTTCTGGGATAAGGGGAAGCTGTAGTTCTGATATTTGGTGGCTACTTACGCTGATAAAATTTTCTTTTCTTTTTCAAGTTAACGCACTTGCATTTTAATGTTTTGGAAAGGATGTAGAATGTGTCTCCTTAGGGGCAGAACTGACTGGCAGGCCTTTCTCAGGGCAATGGTCAGTGAAACTCTCGATGCCCCCAGAGTCCCCTTGAGTCCAACTTCTGGTTTCCTCTCCTGGCTTTGGAAGGAGGGGCTGGGTGGGTCCAGCATGCCCAGTGATCCTCTGGTTCAGAGCTGATCACAAGTGGCCAATCAATCTATTACTTGCAGATACATTTTCCATTAGTGATGGTGGAATCGCTGACTTTGAAGCAATTAGTAAGTGTAATGAACTTGAGTCTGGGCAAACAGCGGGGTGGAGAGGCTAACCCTTTGATGCCCAAAGTGGGGCTGTGTTGGTGAGGGGAGCTGAGAGAAGATTGGGAAAAAGGGAAGGGCTGGCTAAGAAGAAAAGTCTGCCTCAGTTCAGTCTCTCAGTCATGTCCGACTGTTTGCAACCCCACGGACTGCAGCACACCAGGTTTCCCTGTCCATCACCAAATCATGGAGCTTGCTCAGACTCATGTCCATCGAGTTGGTGATGCCATCCAACCATCTCATCCTCGCCTTCTCCTCCTGCCTTCAATCTTTCCCAGCATCAGGATGTTTTCCAGTGAGTTAGTTCTTTGCATCAGATGGCCAAAGTATTGGAGCTTCAGCTTCAGCATCAATCCTTCCAATGAGTAATCAGGACTGATTTCCTTTAGGATGGACTAGCTGGATCTCCTTGCAGTCCAAGGGACTCTTAAGAGTTTTCTCCAACACCACAGTTCAAAAGCATCAATTCTTTGGTGCTCAGCTTTCTTTATGGTCCAACTCTCACATCCATACATGACTATTGGAAAAACCATAGCTTTGGCTAGATGGACCTGGGGGATGTGTAGGGGGTTGGGCAGGCATGGAAAAAAAGTCAGAGAGGAAATGGGGGCATTAGGACTTCACAGACCTTCACACACAGTCGGGAGGTCATTCAAAGAGACCAGTGGATAGTTCCACGCAGAGGAGGCACGGGATCTGCTTTTAAAAAGGCCCCTCTTCATCCACATAGTAGCATGTGTCACAACTTGCCTCCTTTTTATAGCCAAGTAATATTCCATCGTATGGATAGATGGGGAGTCCCCTGGTAGCTTACAGTTCCCTTGTTCTGGGCTTTCACTGCCATGGCCTGGGTTTGGTCCCTGGTTGGGGAACTGAGATCCCATAAGCTGCATTGCCTGGCCAAAAAAAAAAAAAAAAAAGTAACATGTATGGATAGACTCCATTTGTTTATCCTTTCACCTGCTGATAGACATTTGGATGGTCTCTACCTTTTGGTTATTGCGGATGGTGCTACTCAGAGTATTCGTGAATGAGAATTTGCTGAAACACCTATTTTCTGTTCGTTTGGGTGTATAACTAGGAGTGAAATTGCTCCATTATGTGAATTTCACCACAGTGAAGTTTAATAAACCAAAAAAGTTTCCTCTGGTGGCTTTTCCAGGAGTCATGTATGGATGTGACAGCTGGACCATAAAGAAAGCTGAGCACCGAAGAACTGATGCTTTCGAACTGTGGTGTTGGAGAAGACTCTTGAGAGTCCCTTGGACTGCAGAGACCAAACCAGCCAATCCAAAAGGAAATCAACCCTGAATATTCATTGGAAAGACTGATGCTGAAGCTGAAGCTCCAATACTTTGGCCACCTGATGACAAGAGAAGATTCATTGTAAAAGACCCTGATGCTGGGAAAGATGGAGGGCAAGAGGAGAAGGGGACGACAGAGGATGAGATGGCTGGGTGGCATCACTGACTCAATGGACGTGAGTTTGAGCAAGCTCCGGGAGTTGGTGATGGACAGAGAAGCCTGGCGTGCTGCAGTCCATGGGGTTGCAAAGAGTCAGACACGACTTAGTGACCGAACAACAGCTGCCTGGAAGAGGGCATGAGCAGAACCTGGGAGTTTGGTGGGAAGACCATGATGAGGGTGATGATAACTCATCCACAGTGGAGGTGATGCGGGTGGGGTCCAGATCCTGGTAGTGTCTTAAAGGCAGAATCAGTGGGTGGTGGGTTTACAGTCAGGGGAGTAACGAGGAAGTGCAGACGCCTCGTTTCATGAATGCAAAATCTGGAGTGAGGCCCACGCAGCGCCCAGCACGTGTCCCCATTAGGCTGGGACAGAAATCCGGTCTCCTAGTTGCTGGGCTGAAGCTGCCCTGCTCGTCACTTTGGCTGAACCTACTCCCCGAGGCAGGAACCTTCTAGTCTTGGCTCGCATTTGCCTCATCCCAAGAAATCTCCGTCTACCCTCATTCTCCAGACACTGGCAGACAGCCGGCCCCAGGAGAATTGGATGTTCTGTCTGTCTCGGCGGCGGGGACAGGCTGTTTATCAGCATCCTGGTGGCTGCAGAGCCATTCCGCACCCTCAAGTCACCGCCACCCCCTGCCAGGGAGTGCGAGTGGCGCGTGTATAAGCAGGTAAACTGCCCCCCATAATGGAGATGGATGGAAGCCCAATTTTGTCATGAAGAGCCTTTCATTAAGGAAACCACTGTCTCTGGATGATCTAAAAGGCACTAATGGGCCAGCCCCAGCTTGGGACTTAATGATATTACGGTTCGCGCGCTGCACCACCACCGACTGCTTGGTATCAGTGATCGGGTTCCTTTCTCCCATGGTGTGTCTCAGGTGACAGAGTTGGAGACTGGAGAGGGTGTGATGGCTGGGAGGGTCAGAGTGAGGGCCACCTCTCTGAAGAGTCTCTCTCCTCCTGCCTGCAGCAGGAGAGAGGGAAGTTAGACTCGGGGAAGTCCTTTCTGGTGGGGAGGCTTGGAAGATGCTTATGGAAGGGTCCTGAGTCTTAGCTGTGTCTGTATCCAGCCCCAGACCCTCATACCCTTCCAGAGTGGGGCCAGCATCAGAAAGACTTGGGCAGGTGGGGGAGAGAGAGAGACAGGGAAACACATATTATAGACAGGGTGTCTAGCCTGTCTTAAGATTTGCTCTTCTCCCAGCTGTTTGTATGGCTGCTTCTGGTAGGACTCAGGGGACCAGCTGCCTCTGCAGAGAGCCCAGCCCAGAACTCAGTCTCAAAGCAGAAAACCTCCCTCCCCATCTCTCCCCAGCCATCGCCCTGTTTGTATCCTCCCTAGTTCATTGCCATCTGTAATTATCTGGTTTATTAATGCATTTACTTGTTTACTGTCTGCAAGCCTGTCACCTCCGTGCTCGCAGGGGTCTTTGTCTTTCTCTCTCTCTTTTTTTGCCTCTGCTTCCCTGGTGCTTGGAACCATGTCTAGTTTGTTGTCGGTGCTTAATACATATGTATGGAATGAATGAATGAATGAACTTGTGAGTATTTAAACGATACACTGGTAGCTCATAGTAGCTTGTGTGAAAGTGTTAGTTACTCAGTTTTGTCCGACTCTTTGCAACCCCGTAGACTGTAGCCCAGCAGGCTCCCCTGTCCACGAGATTCTGCAGGCGAGAATACTGGAGTGGGTAGACAGTCCCTTCTCCAGGGGATCTTCGCAGCCCAGGGATTGAACCTGGGTCTCCTGCATGCATACAGATTGTTTACTGTCTAAGCCACCAGGTAAGCCCCAGAGTAGCTTAGTTCACTTGAAAACAATTTGGGGGCGGGGAAGTTTCTTTATTTATGGCTGTGCTGGGTTTTTCTTGCTGTGCGGGCCTTTCTCTAGCGGTGGCGACTGGAGACTACCCTTTAGTTGCAGCTCACAGGCTCCTTATTGCGCTGCATTCTCTTGTTTCTGAGCACCGGCTCTAGAGGGCAGGCTCAGTAGTTACGGCACAAGGGCTTGGTTGCTCCACAACACGTGAGATCCTCCTGGAACAGGGACTGAACCTGCATCTCCTGCATTGGCAGGTGGGTTCTTAACCACTGAACCACTAAGGAAGCCCCCATTGCCCCCCCCGCCCCAAACATTTTTTAGGGACTTCTCTGCTAGTCTAGTGGTTAAGACTTCACCTTTCAATCAATGCAAGGCGTGCAGGTTCGATACCTGGTTGGGAAACTAAGATCCCACATGTCGCAGGGTGTGGGCAAAATAAAATAAAATAAAATAAAAAAAAATAAAATAAAATAAACACAATGTTGTAAATCAACTTCAATAAAAGTTTAAAAAAGTTTATTGTGGCAGAATACACATAGCATATATAATATTTACCATTTTAGCCATTTCTAAGGATATATTTCTGCGATGTTATATGTATATTCATAACACTGTACGATACAACCATCACCAACCATTTCCAGAACTTTTCATCATCCCAAACAGGGAAGCTCTTGAATTCATTAAACAGTAACTCCCATTTCCTCCTCCCCGCACCTTCGGATAACCTCTACTCCACTTTCTATTTCAATGAATTTGCCTGTTTTAGGTGATTCACGTGAATGGAATCACGCACTATTTGTCCTCTTGTGTGTGGCGTGTTTCACTTAGCGTGGCGTCCTCAGGGTTTGCCCATGTCAGGATATGTGTCAATTCTTCGTTCGTTTTTTACGGCTGGGTAATATTTCCTTGTAGAAATAGATTCCAATTGTTTTTCCATTTATCTGTTGTTCAGGGTACTTCTGAGAGAAGAGTAGGTGTTCCAAGGTGAGGGGTTAGATAGTTCAGCTCCTTGGCAGCCTGCAGAACAAGAGAGGGTTCCCATAGTGCTTCCCTGTTAGCTCAGATGGTAAAGAATCTGCCCCCCTGATGCAAGAGACCTGGGTTCGATCCCTGGGTTGGGAAGATAACTTCCTTCCCTGGTGGTGCAGGAAGTGGCAAACCACTCCAGTGCTCTTGCCTGGAGACTTGCATGGACAGAGGAGCCTGATGGGCTGCTGCAGGCCATGGGGTTGCAGAGTCGGCCATGACTGAGTGACTAACCTGACCCCCAGCGAGCTTCATCTCCTGTGCAGGACTGCTGCTCTGAGAACACCAACTTGCCTCTCATGGTGTCCCTTCTGCTCCAACTGGGCTTCCCACTGCTTCCTGCTGGCCTGGCTCAGTCTCATTCTGTAGATTGTGGGGTCAGTGAAAGCAGGGACCACATGGGTTTTATTCGTTTTGGGGTATCCAGCGCATGAGACACACTGCCTGCCTGCCTGCATGAAAGGATACATGGTGCCTTCAATCCCACGCCCCTGCAGGGGGCCCGCCTCGACTGCCTCCTCTGCTTCGCATCCACTTCTGGCTGTTTTTCAGTCGCAAGGCTAACTGATTGATGCTGTGTCTGTCTCTTTGAGTAGACTGTGTGCTTCCACTTTTTAAAAATAGTTACTTATTTACTTTTGGCTGCTTTGGGGTTTAGTTGCAGCGGGCAGGATCTTTTGTTTTGTCCCGTGGGCTGCTCTCTAGTGGCGGCGTGTGGGCTGCAGAGGGGATGGGCCCTGTAGTTTTCGGCTCGTGGGTTCTCTGGTTGCGACACATGGGCTCAGTTGCCCTAGGGCATGTGCGATCTTAGTTCCCCAACCAGGGATCGAACCCGTGTCGCCTGCTTTGGAAGGCAGACCACTGGCCCACCAGGGAAGTCCCCAGACTGTGTGCTTCTTGAGAGCTGATCCCATGTCTTGCTCAGCTCTCTGCTCCTCCCTTGGCACATCACCACCCCTGAGTAGAGGTCTGCTGAATAAAGATGAAGGCTGAACACAGACCTCAGGTGCTCTTAGTTCCTCCCTGCTATCCTGCCTATGCCCACCTGGCTTCAGGCAAGCTTATCTCCATCTCAGCAGAGTCCAGAAGACCACAGGATGCTTGCCCAAACCTTGGCTCTGTCAGTAAACGGCTGAGCAGGGATATGGTACAGAAGCCTCCCGTTAATAACTATTACACAGCCACTCACAAGTCCATGCAGCTCACACACTCATTAGGTATCCGGAGCCTCTAGTAGGCTGCTGATAGTTAACAGAAAAGACCACTACGTTCATTTTATAGGACATGAAACAGACTCAGAGGCTGGTGTGGCTTTGCTGAATTGCGCATGATTATTAACAGAGGCTATACCACCATCTAGGTTTCCTCCTTCCCAGGTCCTGACTTTCTCTCTCTTTCCTTCTGGGGGAGCTAGTTTAATTCAATGCCTAAAATTTACAATAATAATAACCACAAAAACAATAAAAATGACAGCTAACTTCTGTTATGCATTGGTTCTGGTCTGGCCCCGTGCTCAGAATTTTGCCCTTTAGAGAGTATGTTGTTGGCATGGGTCAGTCTCCCAAATGTCTGCTTTGGAAAATATTGAAATCAAGAGGAATTTGACTTATGAGTCTTTTGGATCAGGACAATATTCAGGCTTGGAGAAGGAAGAGATGGAGCCCTGATTCAAGTCATCACATCCATTTCTCCGGGACTCAATTATCCCCATCTGTAAAATGGGTGGTTGGATGAAGTGAACACTCCAGGTCTTCTCAGAGCCAACGCTGTATCGCTTCATTGCAAGCCGGCTCTACCTCTGCCTGAGCATGGCTATCCCATGAAGGCAAGTCCTGGAGTCTGTGGTGGTGACACCAGGTCCCTGCCTTTGGACCTTTGAGAGAGAGGGAACACTAAGCAACTTGAGAAAGCCACATGTGCCCCATTCTTCAAAGGCAGCAATTTTCCATGTAATTAAGTTTATTCATCATGTATATTAAGGGGAAAATGGAGACGCACAATCATCACAGCCCATTTGCCATCGACATCCATCTCTCAAGCACTGTTTCTGTTTTCTCCAAGGCCAACTTGCCATGACAGATGCAGGGCCCAGGAGAGCCATCTGGTATGAAGAGCCCTGGAAACCCACCCCTCTGTAGGACCCAGGTCTCATCCAACTGGACAGACACTTCTCAAAAACCATCACTGCCCTCAAAGGGCTTGCAGCCTAGAAATCGGGTTAACAGGGAGACTGGTTAACGTTGAGTCTTGCTTTCAGCTTGTCTTCCTGCAGCAGAATGCTAGCAATGCCGTTGCTGGGCTAGAATGTGGACACACAGCCTTGTTGCAACGTTTCTGCCACACTCATCCTTGCAGCCTCTGGTGTGCTTTCTTGCAAGGGCATGGATAAGGCTGAGCCTGACCCCTGGCCCATGTAGGAAATTCAATCAATTCATCAATTCATTCCACAGATACTGGTGTGCTTATCCATTTCAGGCTGTGGGGACCCAAAAACCTAGGAGGCACACAGTGCAAAGTGTGAAATAAACCTATGAAGATGTGGGGTTGCTTGTCACAGCAGCATGCCACGTCCCATCCCGACTGATACAATGATAATAGCAATAACGATGGAACAGGCACAACGAGGGGCTTGACTGTGGCCCAGGGATGGGGCTCAACCCTTTAGTTGCATGTTACTGTTTAACCCTCAGAGCTGGCTTGTGGAATGGGCATGATGATTTTCAAGAAGAAGCAGCAGAGTCTCAGAGAGGGAAAGCCAGTAGCTCGAGGTCAAGGTTTCATGCAACTGGATTCAAGCCCAGGTGGGTCTGACTCTGAGGAATTAACCCCAGCAGTATTCTGCCCTGATGAAGCTTGCGGGGAGCTTTTGCTTGTGGCTAAAGAGTGGATGAGGAGCTTGGAGAACAATGCATATATATCTGTGTGTGTGTTTAGCTCACTCAGGTCTGGCCTTCACTGCAGAGAGGGGCTCTGGTGGTGAATAGGGACATTTCCTGGGTTAGGGGAGACCACCTCACCCAGCCCAGCCCAACCCCACTTTGTCTTTGCCTGTAGCCACCTCCTTAGCTCCTTGCAGCTTCCTCTGCTCCGAGCTCCCTGCAGGCCCTGAGCCAGTTCTGCCTTCTAAGGGATCTAATTAAGCCCCGGTGAGGAGGTCGGAGTGTCAGCTCTTGGCATTCAGTTCCCTGGATGGGGGAGATGGGTGGTGGGGCAGCCATGGATCCTGAGCTGTGTAGCAGAGACAGAACAATAATAAGAACACCTATGATAATAATAATAGTAACCATCACAGCTTAGGTGAGCTGTAAACAGTAACTGCCTTTATTATTATTATCGTCATTAGCCACCTGGCTCTGAGCCATGATTAGCATTCATGGACTATTTCCTGATCACTGTTAGGATTGTACTGAGAGGTGAGACCTTCTCCTCCTGCTCCATCCTCACCCCAGTGATCTTTTTGTAAATTTTTTTGGCCATGTGGCATGTGGGAACTTAGTTCCCTGACTAGGGATCAAACCCGTGCTCCCTGCACTGAGAGCTAGGAGTCGTAACCACTGGACTATCAGGGAAGTCCTCCCCACTCCAGCTATCTTGTCAGGAGGCTTTGAGGGAGGTGGCCCATCTAGAAGACCCTTGCCCCATTTTACAGATAGGAAGGCTGAGTCCTCGACAGGCCATGTTCAAGGCTGGTCAGAGTCCCAATCAGAGGGGTCCCATGTAGGTGGGTGGACTTGGTCCCTTCCAGGACCCTCTAGGACTCGGGGCCACTGTCTCAGCGGAGGAGATATGCAGACTGGAGAAGGGCAGGTGTCCCCAGGGGTCACTCCTGGGCCGCAGCTGGCCCCCAGCTACCGCAGGGCGCAGGGTCACGGTGGGCCGTGGTTTCGCTGATGAGGCAGCCTCGGTGAGGGGCTGCAGAGCCCAGCCCGGAGGCTCGGGCTCTCCGACCTGCTCCCGGCAGCCACCGCCTCGGGGAAAGCAGCCTTATTAGCGCAGCCGCCCGCAGGCCCTGGGTGCAGCCGGGGGCGGAAAAGGCCTCATTTACCCCAGTGCTGGATCCTGTGCCCAGCGGCTGCATGCGCGCCAGGTGGGGCTCCCAGAGGTACACGCATGCAGCTCCCCCTGCAACGTACACACACCTCGGGCCCTGGGTCAACACGGTCACGGGCCCAGAGTATACACAGCCAGGCTTACACGCTCAGGCAGGTGTATACACGGGTGCCCAGAGGGGCCCTCAGATACAGAACTGCAGGGATGTGCTCATGTCCACACATCACGGACGCACATAGGCATCTGCGTGTACGAAGGTGGGTAGATATGCTGTATGCTTGTGCAAACACACACAAGCCCACTTCCCTGCACACAAGTGCATGGGACACAGAGCTTCTGTCTGTTCACCCAGGCATAGCAAGGATGGTCAACACGTGTGCTCTGAAACACACACACATACACACACACACACACACACACACACACGTGGAGGCCTCCAAATGCAGGCCCTACTGGATCCAGGAATGCACACCTCCTGAACACACACACACCACACACACACACGTGCCATTGTACAGACACTGCAGTTCATGGACAGTCATTGCAATTCACAAACACACCCACCCCCATACACGAGGGACCCACAGATCTCTGTACGCACTGGCACGGTGTGTGTGTGTCTGTCTGTGCTGTTTCTGAGTCTGTGTGAGGCTCTACTCACCTGCTGATGAGTGGCGCTTGCAGGCCCTGTCAGCGGACAAAAGCTCTTTTGGTGCCCACTGCCTTCTTGTGGGCCGGGCGTTACATGTGCCCATTTCACGGAGAACACTGAGCTACAGCTGGGACTCACCCAGGCTGGAAGGGGGTGGAGCCTTGATTACATCCCAGCACAGGCTGTATCATGGGGAGCCAGGCACAAACCTGGGTTTGGGTCCCGGCTCTGCCGCTCACCAGCTGTGTGGTCTTGGGTGAGTCTGGGAGATTTTGTGCTTGCTCCTGAAGTGGGGAAGGACAGCAGCTGCTTTGTGGCATTTGGTGTAGGGCCAAGGGGAGAAGCGATGTGGAGGGACAGGCTCGGTGAGGGGTGCCCTGTAAACAGCGGGCAGAAGTCATCTCTACATTCAGTTCAGTTCGGTCATGTCCGACTCTTTGCGACCCCATGGGCTGTGGCATGCCAGGCCTCCCTGTCCATCACCAACTCCCAGAGTTTACTCAAACTCATGTGCATTGAGTCGGTGACTCCATCCAACAGTCTCATCCTCTGTCGCCCCCTTCTCCTCCTTCAATCTTTCCCAGCATCAGGGTCTTTTCCAATGAGTCAGTTCTTCGCATCAGGTGGTCCAAGTATTGGAGCTTCAGCTTCAGCATCAGTCCTTCCAATGAATATTCAGGACTGACTTCCTTTAGGATGGACTGGTTGGATCTCCTTACAGTCCAAGGGAGTCTTATCCTAACATTATACTGTTATCCTAATGGTACCCCCGCAGAGAGAGGTGATGTAAGGATGCAGGAAAAGACGGCTACCGACAAGCCAAGGAGAGAAGCTGGGGGCCAACCCTTCCCCCACAGTCCTTGGAAGGAACCCACTGTGCCCACACCTTGACTTTGGACTTCTAGTATCCAGAATTTTGGGGCAATACATTTTGATGATTTAAGCTGCCTGGTTTTTGGTACTTTGTTATGGCAGTCCTTGGACCCTAACGCAGATTTTGGTCTATCGTGTTTTGCTCCATCGCAGTTCCAAGGGGGGCTGCTGGCAAAGCCCCATCCCCAGCCGGCATCGTCTCCAGGCTTCGGTGGGTCTCCGGTCAGGGGCACTGGGCATCTCCAGAAGACCAGGATCCTCATCCCCCATGAGGAACAGGGAGGCCAGGAGCCCCAAGCGTGGCAGGCAGGCCTGTTGTAACAGTGACTTAGAGCTGATATAACACCCTCGTTTTCTTTTAGTGAGGCCTGAAAGGTGCTATTAAATGGAATATTGAGATAAGGAAGTGGGAGCGGGAAAGGTTAGGCACTATTTATTCAGGTTTTCACAGGGCACTAAAATATCCTCCTGGCCGCCGCTCGCGGCCCCTTCCCCCTCCTCCTCTCCCTCCTCCCTGGCCCAGGCTGGCTCTCCCATAACACAGGAGTCAGGAGGCGCTGGGCTCCTGGGCTGTCTCCCTATTGGGGGAGCAGCTTGGGCCTGGGAATAGGCTGGGTTCTGGGCCTGAGGAGATGCAGTTCTGAATCCCACCCGGGCCTGCTGAGCTGAGGGTAAACAGAGCTTCTGTGCTTGGATAGCGGCGGGAATCAAGGGGAGGCTAGTTCATGGCATAGGGTTCCTCGCCCTCTCTTTCCTAGAGCCCAGCTTGGGGTGGGAGGGGTAAGGGTCAGCTCACAGAGCACCCTTCTCCCCTAGCAGGACTCCTGGGACTAGGTAGGACCCTCCGGTCACCTCCTGCCATCTTGCCCTCCCCTCCTCCCTTCTTTCCTTCCTTCCTTCCTCCTCTCTCCTTTCCTCCTCCTCCTCTCCCTCCTTCCATTGCTAAGTGTCTCCTTTGTCCCAGGAATGCAGCAATGGGAGATGGAAGAGGACGCTCTCGTCGTCATGGGGCTCAGAGCTTCACCTGCAACGGCCTCATCCTTACCCCTGTTTAGCAGATGTGGAAACCGAGGCTTCGATCACTTGGGAAAGGCTGCCCAGCTGGTTCAAGGAGGGTGAAGGATGGAGACTCGGCTCCATCTGACTTCTGACTTATCTCTGTTGAGGGCTGCCTGCAGGGACTAATGCAGGTGCCCCCAGAAGGGGTGAAGTCCCCAAGAAAAGTGTGGGCGAGTGGGCGCCCATAAATTATGAAGACAGCCCTGGGAGAGCAGCCATGGGGGCCCAGGCAAGGAGGCAGAGAGATGGCAAGGGCATCTCGGCTTTTGGAGGGACCCCTGGGATGAGCTCAGTCAGTAAAGATTCCATCTACAATGCAGGAGACCGCCTGCAATGCAGGAGACTTGGGTTTGCTCCCTGGGTAGGGAAGATCCCCCAGAGGAGGAAATGGCAACCCTCTCCAGTATTCTGGCCTGGGAAATCCCATGCACAGAGGAGACTGGCTACAGTCCGCAGGGTTGCAAAGAGTCGGACAGGACTTAGCGACTAAACCACCACCACCGGCTGGGATGAGGTTCGCCAGATTCACACCTGATCCTGAGGTCCCCAGGGCGGTTCCTTTCCGGGCAGTGGGTGATCTCAGCCCACTTCCACCCACTTCCTCCACGGAGGGAATTTGCTAAGTGATTCTAGTGGGTGTCGGGGTGGACAGACCTGAGTTCAGATTTGAGTTCTGCCTCTTCTTGCCATGAGATTCTGGAAAAGCAAGTTAAAACCTCAGAGTTCTCATCAGTAAATGAGTACCAAGATACCAGCTTCCACGTGTTGTGGGAGGTGGGGGGCTAATGGAGGTTTGCATGCCTTATAAACTGCAAAGTGCTGTCTGTTGGGAAGTTTGGCCATTATCCACTTTCACTAAAGACTCAGCACCTTGAGAGCTGGTTCCTTGACTGATTCAACCATGTACACAGTGGGTGCTCAATAAATGACAAAGGCAAGATCTGTTGGGTGGATGATAGCTTTTGTCTTTTTGCTTTATTCCCTATGCAGGTGGGTAGTGTAGTATAAGCTCCTTGGGGGTCTCAGGAATGCTTCAGAGATGACAATAATTATCATTACTCAAAGACAGTAATGACAAACAGCTCATTTCATTGAGCACTTTCTGTGTGCTTGGCTCATCTCATCTTCACAGAATCCTTATAAGACATGTGCTGGTATCATCCTGAGGAAAGGGAGGCTCAGAGATGTTGTGTTACTTGCCTAAGGTCACCCAGCACACAAGCAGTTGGGGGAGTTAAGACTTAAACCCTAGTCTGGGATTTTCTGCCACTGGAACTGGGCCACCCCAACCCCTGGGACGCAGGTTTCCGTCCTCGAGCCCGGGGAAGAAGACAGAATAATGTGGAGTCTGTCACCAGCTGGGCACTCACATTCACTAATAATACAGTCAATTGCTCCTTTCAAATTACAGTAAATGTTTCCCCCCTTGAACAAATCATTTACCGCAACTGCAGAGAGAGTGTCCTGTTTACATGCAGAGCCGAAGGAATTCCAATCTGAGTCTAATTATTGATGCTGCAGCTTCTGTGGCCTTGGGAAAGGGCTGCCTAATTGCACCAATTAATACCTGCCACTCGTGTGGGTCTGTCGAATTTGAGGTTTGGCTCTCTTCCTCCACGGGTGTGCAGACGCCACGGACCTGTGCAGCCACTGTGGCTCCCCAGAGCTCCTCCAGGCCCCGGGCTGGGGAGAGCAGGGGTTTGTTCCCCAGGTATTGTCATTTTCGGGAGAAGGGTGCCCCGTCAGGCCTCGGCCAGGCGGGGACTGCCTCCTTCCTGGAGGGTGGGGACGGCTGGGGGATGTGACTTCCGTTCGCCAGTCTCTGTTCTGCCTTGGACGAGCCCTGAGGTCCTTGGCAAGGCACACCTCCAGCCTGAGTCTTGGTTTCCTCACGCAAAAAATAGGGTGCATGCTCATTTCAGTGTTACCACCAGCATTTCACAGGATTGAGTGTAACTCCATCTAGCCTTAGAATTTTTACTAGAGATGGCAGGACAGTGGCTGGGGGCGTGGTCAGGATATTAGGGTTCTCCATCTTGGGTCCACCTCTTGCTTTGCTGTGAGTCATGGGACAAGACCTTCATGTTCCTGGGCCTCAGTTTCCCGGTCTGCAAAATGGGAATGATTGCTCCTTCCCTGTCTCATGCCTGCACTGGACCCCGGCCAGTAGTACTCGGCCAGTGAAGATGGAGGCTGTGATTGTCCTGTGGTGCTAATGAGTTGAGTCATGATTTGCTGTATCGGGCAAGGGAAACTCTACAGGGGGTGGTTTGGGTGCCAGGTGCTGGGTGGGAGTGGAGAGGCAAGAGAAAGGCCATTGGCTTTCAAGTGAAACTGATCACTTTCAACTCTCGTGTGGTCTTCAGTACAATAATGACAGCGATATTGACTCATCGGTGCTTGCTGGGTACCGGGTACTGTGTGGTCATACGAAACCCTTTAGGCTGTAGGTACTCTTTTTATGTCCATTTTACAGATGAGGAAACTCTGACTCAGTGAGGTCAAGTAAGTTTCCTGAGGTCACACAACCAGGGATCATCAGAACCGGGACTTGGGTCCGGTTCCCTGGGATTCCAGAGCCGATGTCTGTCGCTGCTACACCTCCCTGCCTCCAGTTGCCTCAGTCTCTCCATCTGTATAAGGGGCTCCTGTTAACTTATTCCAGGCAAAGAGGTGGCTAGAATCAGGGAAGATCAATTACTCTCCTTCTTTGTGAATGTATTTGTGTTGGCAGGCGCATGGGCACTTTTCCATCCTCCCACCCACCCTGACTCCATGAGGCCTGGTGGGAAGTCTGGCTGTTTACTTCCCAAGAGAGAGGGGGATGAGTGGGCTGCCTCTGCGGGAGAGGCCTGCCTTTGGTTTCCTCGGCGCCCCTGGGGCCTGGGGTCCCACTCGAGCGCACGTGGGGCTATGTTTTCTGATGTGACACGTTGTCACCGTGTGTTATGTGTCATCAGCCCCACAAAGTGGTGCCACCGGAGCTGATGCCACAGAAGCGACACAAAAACGATGTGGGCCCCCTGGGGGGGCGGTGCGTCTCGGCCTTGACAGGAGCCCTGCGGTCCCCTGCCCCCCCACCTTCAACTCAGAGCCCCTCTGCTGGGTCTTGGCAGAACCTGCCAGGCCCCGAGGGGGTGGGGTCTGCTGGCGGGGCCGCGGCTCACGTGGGGATGGGTTTGATGTCCCGGAGCCTGACACATGCCTTGTCTGAGGTCCCCAAATTAAAAGAAACAGAGCTCCCTAGTCAAAGGCAGCCCGGGCCTGGTGGGGAGACGTGGCAGTGCTCCGGAGTGCGGTGACTGACTGATTTCCCCCTAATTACCACTGGTTTAATATTTATAGGGTTGCTGCCAGAGGGGCTGTGAGGGAGGTGTTCAGCCTGAACGGCTGCGGGTGGGTGGGAGGGAAGGGATGGGGAGGCCCCGGCGGGGGCCACTGAACCAGCGAGAGTCGGTCTGCGTTCAGGGTCCTGCTTGGCCAACTGGTCTGCCCCTGGCGCCTTCCTGAGGCACAGAGGACATCCGTCTATGTTGCACTGTGTGCTGGGCTCTGGGGATCAAACCCAGCCAGCACGGAGGCCCCTGGGGCCTAGTAGTTCAAGGTTGGGGCTCTGGTGTCAGAGACCTGAGCTTTTAATCCACATTGGATTTCTTCTGGGCTAAGTGCCCTTGGGCAGGTGACCACACCTCTCTGAGCCTCAGTTCCTTTGTCTATTAAACGGTGGTAGTCATTTCCCTCCCCGCTGTGGTTGTTGTGAAGATCCAATAAGGGAAAACATGCAAGGTGCTTCATACAAAGCCTGACACAGAGTTGTGCTCAGTGAGCAGTAGCTGTGTGTATGAAACTATAGCTATTACTTTGTGGAATGGAATTCCCCAGTGTCAGTTAGCTACGGACTTAATGATGCTACATAACAAATCAGCCCCAATCTTCGTGGCTTCAGTTCAGTTCAGTAGCTCAGTCGTGTCTGACTCTTTGCGACCCCATGAATCGCAGCACGCCAGGCCTCCCTGTCCATCACCAGCTCCTGGAGTTCACTCAGACTCACGTCCATCGAGTCAGTGATGCCATCCAGCCATCTCATCCTCTGTTGTCCCCTTCTCCTCCTGCCCCCAATCCCTCCCAGCATCAGGGTCTTTTCCAGTGAGTCAACTCTTTGCATGAGGTGGCCAAAGTACTGGAGTTTCAGCTTCAGCATCATTCCTTCCAAAGAAATCCCAGGGCTGATCTCCTTCAGAATGGACAGGTTGGATCTCCTTGCAGTCCCAGGGACTCTCAAGAGTCTTCTCCAACACCACAGTTCAAAAGCATCAATTCTTCGGTGCTCAGCTTTCTTCACAGTCCAACTCTCACATCCATACATGACCACTGGAAAAACCATAGCCTTGACTAGATGGACCTTAGTCAGCAGAGTAATGTCTCTGCTTTTCAATATGCTATCTAGGTTGGTCATAACTTTCCTTCCAAGGGGTAAGCGTCTTTTAATTTCATGGCTGCAGTCACCGTCTGCAGTGATTTTGGAGCCCAAAAAAATAAAGTCTGTTTTCCCATCTATTTCCCATGAAGTGATGGGACCAGATGCCATGATCTTTGTCTTGTGAATGTTGAGCTTTAAGTCAACTTTTTCACTCCCCACTTTCACTTTCATCAAGAGGCTTTTTAGTTCCTCTTCACTTTCTGCCATAAGGGTGGTGTCATCTGCATATCTGAGGTTATTGATATTTCTCCCGGCAATCTTGATTCCAGCTTGTGTTTCTTCTAGCCCAACGTTTCTCATGATGTACTCTGCATAGAAGTTAAATAAGCAGGGTGACAATATACAGCCTTGACGTACTCCTTTTCCTATTTGGAACCAGTCTGTTGTTCCATGTCCAGTTCTAACTGTTGCTTCCTGACCTTAGTGGCTTAAAACAACCCTAATGTATTCTCCCAGATTTGTGGGGTAAGTTGAGAGTTGGTTCCCCTAGAGTGAGTGGGCTCAGCTGGGTGACCCTACTAATCTTGATCGGACTTGCTGTAGCAGCTGAGGCTTGGATCACCCAGGCTGGGTGCACAGATCTCTGTCCATATGGCTCTCTCCTCTTTCTGGGACCAGTGCTGGGTGGTGTGTGTTACTCTCATGGCAGTGTCAGAAGCGTGCGAGAAGATTGTTTGTCCTTTCACATGAAGTTCCCGTAAAGGAGAAATTATTCCCATTTCCCTGATGAGGAAACTGAGATTTGGACTCAGCCAGTCACCGATGGTGGAGCTAAGAGCTTGACACTTCAAACACGGTGTCCCTCTCAATCACCAGGTACTCTGATCCACCCCGAATCACAGTGGCAGGTACCATTTAGTAAACTGCTCCTAGGACCTCCCTGGTGGTTCAGTGGTTAAGAATTGGCCCGCTGATGCAGGGGACATGGGTTTGACTCCGGATATAGGAAGACCCCACATGATGCAGGGCAACTAAGCCTGCGTGCCATAGCTACTGAGGCTGCGCCGCAGAGCCGGTGAGCCGCAACTATCGAGCCCCTGTGCCCTAGAGCCCGCGCTCTGAAACAAGAGGCCACCGCAGTGAGACGCCTGTGAGCCAAAACGGAGAGGAGCCTCCTCTCGCCACAACTGGAGAAAAGCCAGCACAGAGCACTAAAGACCCAGCACAGCCAACAAACAAACAAAAAGCTGCAAGCGCTTTGCCTGACTTCTCACCAATCCAAAACAATTCCCATTTTACAGATGAGGACGATGAGACTCAGGCTAAGGAACTTGGCCAAGTGCTAATGACTAATAAGTAGATGGCAACAAACTCAGGACTAGAGCACAGGTCTCTTGAGCTCCATGCCAGCGTGTCTCTCTATCTGAGGTTTCCTCTGCCTGGCATGCCTCTCTCTCCCCCTGCGTCTTTTCTGTGACCAGACTATGTCCATCAAAACAGTGTGCTCAATCAATTATAGTCAATAATGGACTCTCAGAATGACAGTGGTGCTGCCCCCATTTTAAGGATGGGGAAACTGCCTTGCGGAGAAGTGGGGTCTCTCGCTCGGGTCCCAGAGCCAGAGGTGGTTTTGCAGCACGGAAACAGCATTTGAATTGCCTGCCACCAAAGCTGCAGTTTTCGTGTCCCTGCAGGGCTGAGGTGCAGAGAAGGGTCAGTTGCTGTGTGTTGTGCAGGAAACTGGCCATCTCTGGCCGCTCTCTCCTGCTCCCCGCCTGCCCTAGTCTCTATCTCATTAATTGAGGCCTTTCTGCACTGAGCGTCTGCATCCAGCAGGCTCCCTGCCTCCCACACCCTTTTCTCTTCACCCTTCTGTTTCCGTTGCCTCCTGTCCTCTGGGGACAGGAGATCATCTGATTAGCTGACGTGGGCCACCCTGGGGTGCAGGGCTGAGGATGGTATCTCAGCCTCTTCTCCTGACTTCCCCACCCTGAGCTAACCCGAGTGAATATTCCCTCTGACTCTCTGAGCCTCAGTTGCCTCCTCTGGAGAATGGGAAGTCACACACACTCCAAGGCCTATTGTCAGTATCAAAATATGCTTACGTCTGGTTCTAGCACAGCGTCTGGGAGAGAGGAAGCAGTCCATAAATGTAAGCTATTGTTACTGTCAGTTGGGCCCTGCCATATTTTTTTTCTGCTCCGAGATGCGGGGGGAAAGCTTAAAATTACGGAAGCTGGATGACTTAGGTTTCCGATCCATCACTCTGCAGATGCAGAGATATCTGAACTCCATCCCCAGCTCCAGGAGTGAGGGCAAGAAGGAGGGAGAGATTCCGCTGGCTTCCAGCTGTGGCCGAGGAGGGGTGAGGGGCGTGCGGGCATGGAGGGGTGACGGTATTGTGCCCCAATTCCCTCTTTTCTGATCCAAAAGCTCAGAAAGGCTCAGGAGTGCTGCCTTGTCCATACAGCTGGCTGGCGAGGGGGTGGAGGCCACTCTTGGACCGAAAGCTGCCCAGGTCTTCCTCTGTCCAGGGCTCAGGCCTCCCTGGAATGCAGTTGGGGTGCTGTGGGGTGTTTCAGGGAAGAGCAGCAGTATGGGGGAAGAGAGAGAGAAAAAGAGAGACGGAGCTGCCAAAGCAATTCTCAGTGAAACCCCCAGGGGTTTGTGTCAAGGACAAAATAGTGTGTCCCATGGGTAAATATAGTTAACACAGCTGCAAAACAGAATTTATTTCTTGTTTGAGATATCATTTTTAAAGTATGGCATAGGGAGAGCTTTAAAAATGAAATTATAGCTGGCAATAAAAAACCTCATAGGCACTGTATTCAAATTATGCTACAGTAATAGGCCAAGTTCATAAATAAACATTGCAGATTAACCCTTTCTGAGCCCGGTGGGCAGAGCCACTGGGATTCAGCCGAGAGCGGGGGTTTTATACCCCAGTGGGAGGAAACAGAATCGCCTTCCAAGGGTCCCTCGGCGCCCACTACCCTCCATGTGCTCCCAGCCTTCTCTACCTGGCCTCTCCCTTTGGGTGTGAAAGGGTCACAGGCGATTCTTTGTTAAAATGAGGGGCTTGGGTTTGTAGAAATGTGCTCCATAGACCTCTGTGCTTCAGGAGAGCTCTGGGGTCTGGATTAGGTAGGTTCCTCCCCAAACTCTCCATATTTCCCATCTCCTCTTAAAAATATTATATATTGTATTTCTATTCTCTCTCTCATTATACTTCAGTATAGGGGTTCTAACCGCTGACCGATGGTGATTTTGCCCCTCGTGAACACACTGTGCACTGTCTGCAGATGTTTTTGGGCGTCACAACTGGGAGACACTTCTGGCCATCTGGTGGGTGGAGGCCAGGCGTGCTGGTCAACATCCTCTAATGCGCAAGAGAGCCCCCCAGCCCCGCCACCATCACAAAGAATGATCCAGCCCCACGTGTCCACTGTGGGGAGACTGAGAAGCCCAGCTTTATAGGGATTCCTTGCTCAGCGTCTGCCGTCCTCTCTGAAAGCTGGCACGTGCTGTCTTGCTCACCACTGAATTCTATCACTCATCCTACTGCTTGGAGCACAGTAGGTCTTCAATAGGGATTGGCTAAAAGGTTGGATGAATGAATCGACACACCACCCTGCTCCTTCTGACCTATCCTTTTGTTCCCAGGTCAAAGCCTGCTTTTCCAGGGTTCAAAAAGCCTGAATTCGTGCATAGGTGCTCAGTTGCTTCAGGTGTGTTCGACTCTGTGCGACCCCATGGACGGCAGCCCACCAGGCTCCTCTGTCCACGGGATTCTCCAGGCAAGAATACTGGAGTGGGTTGCCATGCCCTCCTCCAGGAGACCTTCCCAACCTAGGGATCGAACCCACGTCTCTTGCGTCTCCTTCATTGCAGGCAGGTCCTTTGCCGCTGAGCCACTGGGGTTCCCCTCTGCCCCCACTATTAGACATTTTGGTGATATTTGTTCCTTGTTTCTCATCCTTGGATTTAGTTGTCCATTACTCACATTTCTGGTCAAATGACACTGCTAAAGTGGCCTCCCTTCTCTCTCTCTCCTCCTGCTTCATTTCCATCAGAGCATTTATCAGTAGCTGAAGTCATTTTGTTTATCACGAGCTGGGGCTTGGCCATCACGGGGTCCCCAGGACAGAGGGGATGTGCTGTGAATATTTGCTGAATGCGTCAGTGAGCGTTGGAGAATGCGAAAGCATTTCCTGCCCCAGACTCTCACCTCTCCTTCTTTGGGATCTTCCCAAATCCCCTTCCTCCAGTATGGAGACTGTTTCAGGACTGAAAAACCTCTCATCTCTGTCTGCACTGATGTCGTACCTTGGGGGAAACTTGCAAGTCCCTCTCTCTCCCTCCTCTGCAAAATGAAGGCACTGGGGTATATGCATGCTTCGTCACCGGGGATGTATGTCAGAATCACCTTCTTGGGCTTTTCCTAAGAGACAAAGCCCTACCCCGTGCACACCTGCAGAGCCAGCTTCTCTACAAGGGTGTGTGCCCTGTGCTGTGCTTTTGTGAAAATTCCCCGGGTCATCTGGACGCAGGCATGGTTCAGAGCCAGAAAACTGGGGCCCCCCATCCAGCCCCAGCGTCTGACACCTCCATGATTTTAAGATGCCCAGCCCAGACCATTTATCTGAGTGACTCTCTTCCCAGGCTCCCCTGGCACTTTCACTAATTTAATAGCATTTAATTTAATTTCGAAATGATTTTTTAAAAAAGACGGCTGGCGCAGAAGCCCCAACCATCTCATTCTTCTTCCTCCCTGAGGCTGGAAATACATCTTGTGGCTGAAGCCAGGTTTCTGGCCATGGATGTCCCTTGGAGAGCCCACAGTCTTTTTGCGAAAAATGCTGAGTTTGCTCTCCACCCATTGGGCATAATTACCTTTCTTCTCTCCAGAGCCCCGTGCATGTTCTGACCTAAGGTGGAAAAAAAGGGCTGGAAAAACCAGACCAAGTTAGTGTCTGCGGCATGAGCTCCTACCTTAGACAAAGGGACTGGCGTAACCCCACACACAGACACACACATACGTGCTCACACATGGACACACAGTTCATTCTTTCCTATTCTTTAGGGCTGTATGGCTGCAGCTGTTTGCTACATTTCTGTGGGCCTTATTTTAAAACCTTTTTATTTTGTATTGGGGCATAACCGATTAATAATACTGTTATGGTTTCAGGTAATATGGAACATTTTAAAACTCTTCATTGAATTTGTTATAGTAGGGCTTCTGTTTCATGTTTTGGTTTTTTGGCCAAGAGGCATGAGGGAATCTTAGCTCCCCAATCAGGGATGAACCAACCTGCCCCTCCTGTGTTGGAAGGTGAAGTCTTACCTACTGGACCACCGCAAGTCCCTGTTTTCCTACTTTTAACTCTGGGTTTTCTTCTGAATTTTTCAGGTTTCTTCTTTTCCTGGACCATTCATGGGCTTTTTCTCAGGGATATGTCACATCAATTTCTTTCCCTCTTCATAATTATTTTCTGTTATTTTTAACCCAATTTTACGTGTGCTTGATCATTATGACTCATCTTGGTTTATCTATTCATGCATTAATTTTTATTGAGAATCTCCCACATGGTCAGTATGAAGACAGGCTCAGTGGTGAGTCAGACAGACCTGACCTTGCCCTCGAGAAAGATAGAAACTGCCAGGAGGAGAGATAAGTATGGCAGGGGGGAGGTTCTTACAGGGAGACATGGAGAGGGAATATGGGAAAGGGGAGGGATGGGCAAGTAACCCCAGAAGTCTTGGGGAGGTCCCCAAGAATAATTATGTTATTTGTCCTGATCGAAATCAGAAGCAAAAAGGTAGGATGGAGATGGTGAATGCATCCTGTCACATCCAGACATATTGAGGTTATTTTTCTCCCTTGCCTGTGGCAGAGATGACTAGCTTTTCCCCAAATCTGTTTTGTTTTCTTTCAGGACACACAGCTCAGGTCTCAACCTCCCTCGCAGTGACCCTGAGACCAAGTTCTAGTCAAATGAGAGTGGAGGAGATGGTTCTACCCTCAGTCCTGGTCATAAACTCTCCCAGGTGTGGTCTTACATGCCCTTTCCCATCCACTGATTTAATTCACATCAGTCCAGTGAGTTGGGAGACTCTGAGCTGAGGATGGAGGAGCCACAATATGGCGAGAACCTGGGTCTCTAATACCTCTTGCAGCAAAGTCACCCTAGAGAGTTACCCAGCCAGGAGTGTCTGCAGTGCGCTTCGCAAGAGCTAGAAAGACACCTCTGCCGTGGTTAAGTCACGGCACGTTTCAGGGTTTGTCTGTTACATCAGATGACAGCACCTGAACTCAAGAGCCTCAGCTCTCCTGCCCCCTGTGTCTGTAACTTGTTTCGCTGGAACATGGTCTGTGGCTGCTTTGAAGCTGTACCAGCAGAGTTGAGGAGTTGCGACAGACTGTATGGTCTGCAGAGCCTGAAATATGTGCCCTCTGGCCCTTTACAGAATCATTTGCCCATCCTGGTCTTCACTAATGCGCCAAGCATCTAGGCTGGAAGAAGCAGTCTAGAGTCTTCTCACGCTCTCCAATACTGGTTTCTTTGAAGAGACCACTCCCAGATGCTCTGACTTCCTGCCCTGACTTGGTTCTGGTTTCCTTGGCCCATTTGGCCCTGTTCCACGGGCACAGCTAGGCTTTGTGACTTAGACCCAAATGGAGACAGAAAAGAATGATTAAGGGTCATCATTCTTCAACTTCTTCACCTGTTAGCTCTGACCTTCTGAATCATCTAGTCTAACCCATTGACTCTCTAGACTTGGAAGCCAACACCCGGAGAGAAAGGATTAGACTTTTGCCAGGGTCACTCAGCCAGCAAGCAGCTAAGAGGTCTTGCAGAGAAAGCTGAGAGGTCAAATAAACCACCTCTGGATAAAAGCAGCTAATGTTTTTGGGGTGCTTGTTATGAGTGAGGAACACATTATTCTTTCCAGCAAATTTCACTGTGCTATCATCATCAGTCCTGTTTTATAGATGGTGAAACTGGGGCAGAGGAAGCCAAAGTCCACTCTGTTGGGGAAGCTAAGGTTTGAACTCAGCGGTGTGAGTTCAGTCCATGTTCTAACTCATGGCACCGTATTGGCTTTCATCCATGCGCACTTTGAGTCTTGAAACTTTCCCCTAATCAGCTTTGGTAGGATGAATAGACTCAGGTGTACAGGGGGGTCTTTCTTCAGCCCTTCTTTTCTTGTTCCACCTCCCTGTGATCCTCAAAGCCCAGAACAATTCATCAATTTCATTTGTATATCCAACTTCAGACACTGTCATTTCATTAACTCAAGTGAGGGGCTCTTCATACGAGGTTGAGCTTCAATAATTCTCTTTAAAGTTACGGGAGAAATGTATGCTTAATTATATTTGCATATGAAAAATAGGGTCTAATTAGTTTGATTGATTATTATTTTAACCCTAATGGCATTTTGAGTATCTGTCCCAACTAATAGCCAGTGTGTCGCTAATAAATCATTGAATTTTTACGGCATGGTCTATTGAGCTGGCTTATGAAATATATTTTATTAATATCCTGGAATGTATTGAAACTGATACAAGTCAAACAACTGCTCATTTATTAAACTGTTTAAATGTCAGTTTTATACAAGAGTAATAATACAGGAAATATGTTCGTTCAGGAGACATCAGCAAGACAGGGGTACTCACAATATTAGTTATCTTGGAAAAATATATTATGGAAATAAAAGTCCAATTATGTCATTTATTGCATTAAATAAATCTATATTGACTAACATAAATGTTGCACATTAGCAGATGCACTTTCTTGCAAACTTTTTAATTCTCTATGATTGTGCTCAAGGGCGTAGAGGAGGCTGAATCTCCAGGACAGAGTGGTCACTGAACATTGCCGACGGTTCCCCTCGTTGTGGCCTGAGGCTGTCCTGTGCATTAAAGGTCCCCAGGATGTCCTTTCTTTTTTTAAAAAAAATTTTTTTGGCCACACCCTGCAGCATGTGGGACCTTAGATCCCTGACCAGGACCAAACCCTTGCCCCCTGCTTTGGAAGGCAGAGTCCTAACCACTGGATGGCCCTGGGTGGGGGAAGTCCCCAAGGTGTCTTTTTTTTTTTTCCTTTACAACATTGTATTGGTTCTGCCACACATCAACATGAATCCGCCACGGGTGTACTCGTGTTCCCCATCCTGAACCCCCCTCCCACCTCCCTCCCCGTACCATCCCTCCGGGTCATCCCAGTGCACCAGCCCCAGGCATCCTGTAGCGAAGCTGGAAGGTGTCCTTTCTTAAGGTGTTCCTCTTCTGGGACATCGCCAAGGACTGGGGTTCAGACCCAGCTCTTCCAGGAGCACAGAAGTCATCTTGCATTTGTTCGTGTGATGAGTACTTTGGGGTGTCTGCTCTGTGTCAGGCGTTGCCTCCTGGGGACACTGGGGTGCCCTAGTCAGGCAGGGGCCCTGCACACAGACCTGGCATGCTAATGAAGGTACAGTTAAAAACGAAGCTCTTTTTCTCTGCTACGACTGTGAATAGCAACTAAAAGGAAAGAACACGTTTTTCTTCTACTATTTACAATGCTTCTGACACCAAATATGTGGGTTCCCCCCCACCACCACACACCAGCCAATTCTCCAGTGCTCTGGACACCAACTGGGCGTCCTCTTTCTCAGTTCTGACACTCACCACTGGGGCTTAGTGCAGACCCCCCTGGCTGAGGACTCAGTTAAGGACAGACTGGCCCCCATACGTTTCAGATTCCCACAGGCCCTGCATGGGTTCAATAATTTCCTGAAGCACCCAGCAGAACACAGGAAAGTCCCTGGCATGCTATTATTAGTTGATGGTGAAGGATACAACTCAAGAAGAGCTGAATGAAGAAGTGCATAGCACTTGGTATGTGGGAGGTGGCGTGGGGCCCCCCTGCCCTCCCAGCTCCAACCCCAAAGCTACCCACACCTTTGCCTAGGGTTTTTACTGAGGCTTCGATACCTCCATTGCAGTGATTGTCTTCAGTGACTGACCTCAATCTCCGGCCCCTCTCACTTCTCCAGAAGTTGGGGGTGGGGTGGGACTGAAAGTTCCAACCCTCTAATCACAGAGCTGGTTCCCTTGGCAACCAGCCCCCATCCTTAGGGGTTTTCCCCAAGTCACCTCATTAACATAAACTCACTAGAGTTGAAAGGGGCTGATTATGAATAACAAAAGATATTCCTCTCACCCCTGTCACTCAGGAAATTCCAAGGGCTTTAAGAGCTCCGTGCCAGGAACAGGGAACAAAGACCAAATATATAAGTATTATTATATCACAACATCACGGGGAGACAATGGACAAAAGAAAAATGAGATAATTTTAAATAGCGATGCTGGTTAGGAAGGGAGTAATGCAGACTGCTGGGGTGGGGAATGTGCCGCACAGGGCTCCTTTAGATTGAAAAGTCAGAGAGAATGGCAAGAAGGAGATGAACAGCCAAAGACATGCACTTCCAGGCAGACGGAATAGCAGGTGCAAAGACTTTATATTTTGCCAAGGTCACTAGGATGCTGGGAGGAGAGTGGATTGCAGGGGCCAGGATGGCCATGGAGGAACAGAGGGGAGGCAGGTGCAGTTATTAAGGGTAGGTAGGGGGAGGGAGAGACGTTGACTTTCAGGATTTTGTGGAGGTTCAGTTGACAGGACACAGTGATGGATCAGAGATCTGGAGACAGGGAGAGAGGAGCCAAGGATGCTTCCAGTGCTTGATCTGAGCCGTCTGGCTCCCGTTTCCTGTGCTGGGGAAGAGGATGTGGGAAGGAACAGCTTGAGTAGCAGGTCAAGAGTATATTTTTGATCCTGTCAGTGTTGAAGGGGCCAGTAGGACTCATTCTCAAATGTTAAGTGTATTGAAATCATCAAGGATGCTGGTTGCCATCCAGAGTCCTGGACCTTGTCCCTAGAGATTCTGATTCATTAGGTCTGGGCTGGGTTTATTGACCTGGGTTTATTTAGGGGGAGGGTGGCCTCTGGTGATTCCAACGTGCAGCCGTGTTGGAGAATTGCTTTTCCAGTGCCCTCATTTTTCAGAGTGGGAAACTGAGGCCCAGGGAGGAGACAGGATTTGCAAATTGGTGGTGGAACTAGGATGGAAGGATGTTCTTCCCAGCTCTTGGCTTGGCGCACGTCTCCTCTGTAGCTCAGGCTGCCCCTGGCATCCTTAAAGGAACCCAAAGGCATATTCTAGTGCCCTGGGGAGGCAAAGCCCAGGCATTCTGGCTCAGCCAAGCTCAGAAATGCTCAGAACAGAAGTGGGATGTAGGAAGTTTTAGATTAGAGGCAGCTGAAGATGGTTCAGCCTTTGGGCACTGCCATCTCGTTGTGCAATGTTGGGCAGCTCAAGTAACCTCTCTGATCCTTGGCTTTTCTAGGTATGATTTGTCATAAGAATGATGCCTTCTTCACAGGGTGTTGTGAGGATCAAGTGGGATTCTCATGTGTGGGGCTTAGTACAGCTCTTGGCACCTGGTAAGTCCTGAATACATGTTAGCTATAATATTGATACAGATTACTATGGATACCTAATGGTGACCTAGGGAGGCAGGCTGGAGCCGTGATAGTAGCATGGACTTGGGAATCAGGCAGATCTGGGTTCAAATCACGTGTTTTTTGCCGTAGAACACCGAGGAGGCATTGTACCTCTCTGAGCCTCTATAAAATGGGAGGGCAGGAGTGGGTGTTGGTTTGTGGCTATGAGAAAAATGTGCATCACACTTCAAGCTCAGGGTCCGGCCCTCAAGTGCTGGAAGTTATTGGAATTATTATGTCAACTTTAATTCACTGACTCAAACCCCAGTCAGTTGCAACCCCTGCCTGCGGAAACTGCCACTGCCGTCAAGCCGGTGACCGTGGAGGACAGCACGTGCCTGGGGTCTTCCCTTCTTCCCCCGCCATCTTGCTAACTTACTGTGTGACCTTGGGTGAGCCCCTCACCCTTTCTGGCCCCTGTTGCCTCATGCGTGAAATGAGGAGCTTAGTCTGGTTAATCTCCAAGGTCTTTTTCAGAGCCTTTAAAAAAAATCGATGACTGTAAAAGTCTGTGATTAGTGAGAATCCGTCTGCCCCAGGCGAAGACCAGACCCTCCCCAACCTTTCGGTGGGGGCGAATAAAACAATAAGCAGAAGGCTTAGCAAATTGCTATCTTACAGGCCTTAAAAACGAATATCTGCTTTTGTATCAGCCTTGATTGAAATTCTTATGCTATGGCGGGCGTCCCCGCCATCAATGCCTTAATTAGAAATTAGGACAGTCACATTGGCATAAATTAAATCAGACTAAAGATGATTAACAAAGTAATGCAAGAAATCATTAAATTAAACCATTGTGCCAAGTCCTCTGCTGATCTATCACAAATTTGGGCTGCTAATGAGGTCTTAATTAGTAAGTTAGGTCGAAATAATTCATGTCATTCACTTCAAAGACAGCCCTCTTTCTTGCTTGCTTTTTTTTCCCTCCTCTTTTTGAATTCAGCCCCTAATGCAAATTTATCCTGGGCTGTGGAAGGAAGGGGGCGGGTGGACATCATCAATAAAAACCAGAATTCCTCAGATTATCGAAACCTGCTTGGCATTGAATGTATCTGGGGGGAGGTTTGTTCTGATGTCAGGTTAGGCGGAATGGGGATGAACAGCTGGCGATCCCAAGATGACAGAATGGCAGGAAGAGAAGGGACAGTTTGGAAGTTCATTCCTTCATGATATGATGGGAAAACTGAAGGCCAGACAAGGGAGGCATCATTCAGAGTGCGTTGCAGGCAGAGTTGCGACCCTGGCATCCCGAGTAAAGATCGCCTCTTCTTTCTGCTGCTTTCTGACATCCTCCCTTTGTCCAGAAAAAGCAGTAAGCGAAAGAAGCAAGTTCTGAAATGGTTCAGTACTGCCCAGTTCAGCCAGTAGGAGGCTCTGCCCCTGTTGGGTAGAGACTGGCATCTTCATGGTCTTCCAAAGGGACAGCTTCAGTGCCTGGTCTGTGGCAGGCTGTCAGGAGTAATGGCCACAGATATAACGCCTAGCATTTGCTGAGCACACACTCCATGCCAGGCACTGTGTCATAAGTGCTTTCCATGCCTTTCCTGTTTCATCTGCAAAGAATTCCACCAAGTAGACATTCTTGGGTGAAGGCAATGGCAACCCACTCCAGTACTCTTGCCTGGAAAATCCTATGGGTGGAGGAGCCTGGTTGGCTGCAGCTCATGGGGTCGCTAAGAGTTGGACACAACTGAGCCACTTCACTTTCACTTCTCACTTTCATGCATTGGAGAAGGAAATGGAAACCCACTCCAGTGTTCTTGCCTGGAGAATCCCAGGGATGGGGGAGCCTGGTGGGCTGCCGTCTGTGGGGTTGCACAGAGTTGGACACGACTGAAGAGATTTAGCAGCAGCAACAGACATTCTTGTGTTCCCCCTATTACTGATGAGGAAGACATGGGTCAGAGAGGTGAGTTAACTTGTCCTAGGTCATACAGCTGGGAAGAACCAGAGTAGGAATTTGACTTTGGTATCAGAGTCTGAATGCTTAACCACTGTGCTCTCCTGCTTCAACAAATAACTGCTGAATGAGTGGAGGGGGGCTGGGTGGGTGAGGGGGGGGATGTGGTAACAGTTTGTTGGAAAGGTGGCTGGGGAAGAGGGAACAAGTCATGGATAATCGTGCTGACTCAGCATGATTTTAGAACCGAGTGGGGCTGTTGGAAGACCCATGGCTTTGGGGTCAGGCAGGTTGGAGGGTGACACTGGTCTTAAGCCAGTGGTTTTCCCTGCTTGAGCCTTGGTTTCTTTACCTGTAGTATGTGTGCTCAGCCTCTCAGCAGTGTCCAGCTCTTTGGGAGCCCTCTGTCCACGGGATTCTCTGTCCACGCTCCTCTGCCAGGCTCCTTTGTCCACGGGATTCTCCAGGCAGGAGTGGGTTGCCATGCCCTCCTCCAGGGGATCTTCCCGGCCCAGGGATTGAACCCAGGTCTCCCACATTGCAGGCTGATTCTTCACCATCTGAGCCACCAGCGATGCTACCCAGGCTCACACAAGAGTCGGCCATCAGCTGTTGGTCAGCAAGGCAGCTCTGTCACGGGGGGTTGTGCCTGCGCCACGTGTCTCTTTCATTTCCCAGCAGGCTAGCTTGGGCTGGCGCTCCTGGTGAAGGGTTCCCAGCAAAGCCCGGAAAGGCCAGCCCTATGGCACAAGCACTCCCAAGCTCGAGCCGCGTTTGCTTTAGTCTCACTGTTGTGGTGGATTGAATAACGCCCCCCGACTCTCTCCCCAGATGTGTCAGAATCAAATCCTCACCGCCACCGTCGGAGGCGAGTGAGGCTCCAAGGGGCGCAGCGACTTGTCCACAGTGACATGGCCGGTAGGTGAGGGTGTCAGGGCCTGAACTCGGATCTCCTGGCTTCTTGGTGGGCAGGTTGACCCCTTTTTACTTCTCCATCCTGTCTCCCACGGCAGGTGCGGGCCTTCTGGGCCTTAGGACCCACAGCCCAACCAAAGCTCAACAAAGCCCCCACTCCCGTGCTGCCTGAAGCCACCCATTTGTCTTCCACTGCTGAGATCGCCCCCCACCCAGCCAGGGCCAAAACGATCACTTCCTCATTGATTTCCTGTCAATTAATTAAAAAAATCCATCTGACCACTCTACAGCTTGCTGGATTCAGAAGGAAATAAACAAATTAGTCCTAGAGGGGGAGTGGAAGTGAGTGGGTGGTGGGGGGAGGAGATGGGGAGGCTTGCTCAGCTCCAAGGATCCAGCTCTGTCCTGCTGTTTGCATAACTTGTATGGGTCCTGGGAGCCCCCCAGACCCTCTGCAGAGGAGCAGGGGCCCCGGAACTGCTGCTTGTATTATGATACGTATTCTTAATAATAGCTGTGTTTTATTGGGCATTACTCTTTGATGGGTATTTCAAATATGCTCCATATACCCTTCACAGCATCTCTGGGAGCCAGATGAGGAAACTGAGGCTCAGAGAGTTTGGGCGATTTGTCTGAGCCCACACAGTACTCCTTTGGGGTGCAATTTCTGACTTGCCTGTTGTAGGGCTATGGGAAAAAAGGGCAAGGGGTGGAATTCTTGTGTCTTGGAGGGAGTCTGGGGAGTTATCTCCCAGGGAGAGGACTTGGGTGCTGAACTTCTGGAAGATTATTGAGACCTTACCACTTGCTTTGATGACTTTCAAACTATTTTTAGCCTGCACATTCCAATGTTGAAGGGAAATCTCATGTAGATTTGTGAAACAAAGACACTGAAAATAACACTGCTTGGTTGGACCATAATAATAATATTAACGACCATAACAGGTAACCCTGAAGTCCTGGAGCTGGTTCACCCTGGTTCACGAGAGCTGGTTGTTAAAAATTCAGGAGTTTTCTAAGCCACTTGTTAAACCATCAGCTTGAAATCTGTCGTGATGGAATATTTGCACCATGGCAATTGGCCCATGCTATAAATCAGGGCTCCTCCATCCACTGCCCAGGCCTAGACACTTGGGATGAAAGCTACTACGTGTTTGATGCCATTTTACCACTTGGTCAGCTCTGTCTCCAGTCTCAGCCCCTCGACTGGACTGTGGGTCTGAAAACCCCCGGTTCCTCTTCTCAGGAAGGATGTTAGGTGAGATCGGCCACTGGTCAGTAAAAGATGGATCTGGACCTTGGAGGGAGGGAGAGGAGCCGGACCCTGGAAGCTGCTCTGTCTATTTCCTTCCAGTGGGGCCGCTGAGGGCTCAGACTGCCACCCAGATCTTATTTTTGAGGTTGCTTTTTATTTATTTATTTTTAGAAATTTTATTTATTTTATTTTGGCTGCACTGGGTCTGCATGGCTGCACATGGGCTTTTTCTAGTCGAGGTGAGCGGGGGCTACCCTCTAGATGCGGTGCAGGGGGCTTCTCACCGCTGTAGCTTCTCTTGTAAAGCCTGGGCTCTGGGGCACGTGGGCTTCAGTTATGGCACAGGGCCTCTCGAGCACAGGCTCAGCAGTTGTGGCGCATGGGTTGAATTGCCCCGAGGTACGTGGGATCGTCCCAGGCCAGGGACTGAACCTGTGTCCCCTGCATTGGCAGGCCGATTCTTTAACCACTGGGCCACCAGGGAAGCCCTATTGTTGCTTTCTGAATTCTTCTGTTCCTTTTTGGCTGCGCTGGGTCTTCATTGCGGTGTGCAGGCTTCTCATTACAGCAGCTTCTCTCGTTGCTGAGAATGGGCTCTGGCTTCTGTGGGCTCAGTAGTTGTGGCGCAAGGGCTTAGTTGCTCCCAGGCATTTGGAATCTTCCAGAATCAGGGATGGAACCCGTGTCCTCTGTGTTGGCAGGCAGATTCTTAACCTTTGGACCACCAGGGAAGTCCGTTTTTGTTGTCTTAATTCTCCCCTAACAAGCAGTTTCAGGTGAGAAGAGTGATGTCTTGTGCACCAACGGTGCTGTTTGAGGACCAACTGTGTATAAGGTCATGAGGCAGACTTTCTTGTATGTGTGTGTGAAGCAGAGGCTTAGGTTCATCCAACAGGCAACTCCTGAAAGTCGGCAGTACATTCATTTATTCACTCACTCATTCATTTATTCATCCATCAGCATCACTAGACAAAAGGCCAAGCCCTGTGCTAAAGCTGTGGGGTTTCAGAGAAATATAAGACCTGAGCTCCTATCTGCAAAGTTCATTGTAAGGGGGACAGATGTCTCACTATGGGCCAGTTAGTTCTGGGCTGGTTCTTACCAGATACATGTACAAAGAACTGTATGTGAAGGGATGAAGCAAAAGCTTCCTTGCTGATGGGGCATTTGACTTGGGCTCTGAGGGATGCATAGGAGTTCACTAGGCAGAGAAAGGTGTTGCAAGAAGTGGGAATCCCATGAGCAATATAGAGGAGGAAGTCTGTATCCTCCTGTATGAGGATAGTGTTAATTGACTAGAACATGGGATATCTTTAAGAGCATATCTATGTGTGTGTGTTTGTGTGTGTGTGTGTGTGTGTGTGTGTGTGTGTGTCTGTGTGTGTGATGGTAATGAGGCAGAAAGCTGAAAAGGTAGGTTAGGACAAATTATTAACCTTAAATGTCATGATCAGGATGTTAAATTTTGCTTAGCTGTCACAGGGGTAGGAGAAGCAGAGGTTTTCATATGAGGGAGAAAATATCAAATCCATGTATTTTCAAAAATGATGCTGAATATATTACAGATCCTGCCTCCTCCAGGGTGTTATAGAGACTGAATGACCGAGGACAGCTGCATCTCTGCCACCAGAAAACACAGCAAGCTGGGACACCAGCAGCTCGGAGACTCAGTTTAAATCCTGCCTCTTCCAGGCAGCCTGCCTTGATTACTCCTCCTCCAGATGGTGTAGTCAACTGGGAGGAGCACTGGGAGGTCAGCCACATCTGGATTTAAGTCCAAGGCCCATATTTTGCCAGCTCTGGCTCTTGAGAGGACACTTTACCGCTTAGAGTCTCACTGTTTCCTCTGAGAGAGTGGCATCATAATAATTATAATAGCAGCATGGTAGGACTGTTGGGAAGATCAAATGAGATCATGGACAGGGAAGTGCCTACTGCTGAGGCTCCTCCCTGATAAAAGGGGTCAGGAAATGAGTCTGCCTTTCCCCGACCACTCAGATCAGATGCTCTGGAAGTGTCTGGCTAGTCGCCCCTCCCTCCGGGAGATGTCCGCACTGACATTCTTCGTTTTATTTCTAGAACGGAGGATCAGGGACAAAGCGAAGCCCCTTAGTGCCAGGAGTGTTCATAAATTATGGGGAGATGAGAATATTTTAATACAAACCAAAGAATCTCAAGTACAAAGAACTGTTCTGAGAATGTGTTTTTCCCCCCTCTTTTCTCCCCCCTTTCTGTTCCCCTGATATTTGGAGCTGAGAAGACTCCTCAGGGAATTTATAACAAGTGGAATATTTAAGGGTAGGGAGACAGAGGTCTCTCTGGCGTTCTCCTTTCAAGGGAAGTCACCTCAGAGTGTCTGGTACGTGCATGAGTGACATGAAAAGAAGGCTGTGAGCAGAGAAGGGGAGAATATGCCAAGAATTGTCAATTATGCAAAAAAAAAAAAAAATTGCTTGTCCAAAAGAGTGATGTGTCTGGCTTTATTCCCCAGATGGAGTTCAGCACTCTGGACGAGGCCCTTGCCAGACTGTGAGATTTTCTGAAAGTGCCTCGGAGCTCTGCTTCTCTGACCCACCTGTGACGAGAGGTCCCTTGGTTAGCCAGGGGGTCACTCTCCACCTGCTCCTCTAGTGACAGCCGTGGGAGGTGTGCTTTGATGAATCTTGAAGAGACCAGGATATCCTGAGTCCTGTGGTTGGGACCCAGTTTCCAGAAACGAACCTAGGACTGTACTGTAAGATTAAAAATGTTTTCTTTTTGTGTTTGTTCTGATAGCTCAGTTGGTAAAGAATCCGCCTACAGTGAAGGCGACCCGGGTTCGATTCCTGGGTTGGGAAGATCCGCTGGAGAAGGGATAGGCTACCCAATCCAGTATTCTTAGGCTTCCCTTGTGGCTCAGCTGGTAAGGAATCCGCCTGAAATGCAGGAGACCCTGGTTCGATTCCTGGGTCAGGAAGATCTGCTAGAGAAGGAATAGGCTACCCACTCCAGTATTCTTAGGTTTCCATTGAGGCTCAGCTGCTAAAGAATCCACCTGCAATGTGGGAGACCTGGGTTCGATCCCTGGGTTGGGAAGATCCCCTGGAGAAGGGAAAGGCTACCCACTCCAGTATTCTGGCCTGGAGAATTCCATGGACTGTATATCCATGGGTTCGCAAAGAGTTGGACACAACTGAGTGACTTTCACTTTCACTGATGCATTAATTGCGTGAAGAGTAGTAGAAACCTATTACAGTACATTACTAATAGCCGATTGTGTTAGCTGGGTATCTAGGCTAACTTTGCTGGACGTATGAACCAACTGGGCTTACTAGCTCATTCAGAATGGAACTTGTCATACGTAGTGGACTTTCTGTACACCTGAAGTTGTCCTGGTTCTGTCTTTAGTCACTCAAGTGCTCTCTGCCCCACCGCCCCCCGCCCCCGACCTCACTCCAAGATGACGAGTCCTATCAAGCACCTTTTTTTGTTCACGCCTGTATCTGTAGTACCCAGCTCAGGGCCTGGGCATAGTGGGTGCACAGACTGTCTTAGCTGAGTCATTGATAGTCCAGTTCACTATGAATTGCTGAGCAAGCCTTTGCCTGCCCCAAGCCTCAGTTGGCACATCTGTAAATTGGGGATGTTGTACATTAGCCCATTTCCCCATTATTTTTGAAGCTGATACACTGGGGCTGGGGTCTCAGGCTGCCAATGAAGAAGACACGGGTTTGATCCCTGGGTTGGAAAGATCCCCTGGAGAAGGAAATGACAGTCCACTCCAGTATTCTTGCCTGGAGAATTCCACAGAGAGAGGAGCCTGGTGGGCTACAAGCCATGGGGTCACAAAGAATTGGACATGACTGAGCTAGTACACAACAGCAACAACTCTGGGGCCAGGCCATGCGTTGGGCACTGGGTACACAGAGATGATTCTGACCCGTGGGCTTTCTGGCCCGTTGACAATGTCTGGACTTTGCATTTCCTAGGGTGGCTGCGAGGATGGGTTGGGAAAACATGTGAAGCAGATGGCAAGAAACTGAACAAACAGGAGGCATTTTAGTCCTACTTCTCGTTCTCCTGCATCTGGGCTTTTCAAAGCTTTCTCCACCCCGACAAGGATGCTCAGGGTTACCTGTGCCCACGACGAAGGTGATAAAAGAATCAACACCTGGAATGGTGTTCCAAACAGTATTATTTATGCTTCTCTCCCCCACCTTCCTTATCTGCATCCAGGTGGTTTTTATTTTTAATTATTATTTTTTTTTAATTTGGCTACACCATGCAGCAGGCTAGATCTTAGTTCCCCGACCAGAGATTGAACCCACAGCCCCTGTATTGGAAGCTCAGAGTCTTAACCTCTGGACAGCCAGGGAAGTCCCCATCCTTTTTAAAGGACGTCAGATACCTGTCTTCTCCCTGGAGCTCTGCTTCCAAGTCTCTTTTATTTGGATCCAGGGGAACTGGCCGAACACAAAGCCATCAAAACCAAAGTGGTCCAAGATGTCCCGCTGGCCTGAATCGACCAGAAAAATGAGAATTTCCTGGCTGTCGAAAGGGCTCCGTCGGACCTGGGGTCCTGAAGCCTCCGACCCCCCCTCCCCAGCACGAAGGAGAGGCTGGTTCAGGTCCCTCTCCTGAATTCCTAGCCCCGCAGTGGTTAAAATGTGATCCCTTTTATTCAAGTAATAGAGACGAAGTTCCCGGGCCTTCGAGGAGCATCAATTCCGAGATTTATTAACCAATTTAAAATACTATTGTCTTTCACTTCAGAGCAAGATTGAGGGGTGTTGTTGGAGGAATGTAAAGGCAGAGTGACTGAACCACAGGGCCAGGAGGCGTCTGTACCTGGGACTCAATAGATATTCATGAACATTCCCGTATTTAGTGAAGGAAATAACTTAATACCGACAGTGCGATGGAATAATAGCTATTTCCTGGCTGACTTGCAGGCCTCAGAAAATGAGATTGTGGCGGCTTCATTTTTCTTGTCTTTTCCCGCGCGCTCCTTGCCAGAGAAGGCGGCCGCGCTGGGATTCTCTCTGCATTTCCAATGAGCTGGGGCCTGCCACCTCCTCCCAGCCCCGGTACTGCCCTTAGTACCCCTCCCCCTGCCATGACCTTGGGCCTGGGCTTCCTCAAGAGGTCACCCTGTGCCCTGTTTAGTAGTCCAGGCGGGGACTGAAGTAGTTCAAGCTTTATTCAGGTGGAGGGGCAGGCAGATTGGTCCACTGGTTTGAACACTTGTTCATTCATTCGTTCATTCATGCATTCCGTATTCATGGAGTGTCTGCCGTGCACTGGATGCTGAGGACACAGATAGAATATTCTCAGGTCCCTCTCTCTTGGAGCTCACAGGGCATGGGTGGAGATGCAGAGGAAAGCATTCTAGGGGCCCCAAGAGCTGTCCATGAAAGGTCCACTGATGCTCACAGAACAGTGGGGCCTGACACTCAAGGGACAGATGGTCAGGAACGGCTTCGTAAACGATGTACTTCCTAAAAATTGCCGCTGGGGACTTCCCTGGTGGTCCAGTGGCTAAGACTCTGTGCTCCCAACGCAGGGGGCCTGGGTTCGATTCCTGGTCAGGGAACTAGATCCCACATGCCACAACTAAGAGGTCACGTGCCTCTACTAAAAGGGTCCCACGTGCCACAACTTAGACCAGACACAGCCAAATACATCAATTTTAAAAAGTGCCTCTAATATGACTCACTGAGTGACCTCCTGCCCAGCCCTTTGTAAGCATTATTTCGTTTGGTTCTCATAGTAACTTCATAATGTGGACTAGCATCCTTCGCATGTTGCAGGTGAGACACTGAGGTTCCACCGGATGAACTGGCTTCCCCCAGGTCATGCAGCTAAGTGGCAGAAACAGAACTGGAAGCCAGGTTTCCAGGCTCTGCACTGTCCCACTGTCCTGTTGGGGTTTGCCCAGGTGTGGGTGTGGGGAGGGCATTCCAGGGGGTGGCAACAGCTGGTGTAAAGCTCTAGAGATGTAAAATGGCGTTATGCTTTGGGGGAACCATGAGAAGTTCCCAAAACTTGAGGCTGAGATGGGAGTGGGAGCAGGTGTAGGGACCGAGGGACCGTGGGGGCATCCTTGGGAACTTGTGGGCAAAGAGGAGCTAATGAATGATTTCAGCCTTGCGGAGGGGCAGGGCTCTGTGTGGGAGGTATCCTGCTTGACCCTCCAGACTGAGCTCCATCCTTCACCATCCTGCCCTGAGCCTGGGAAGCTGACCTGATTGGACACATCCACAGATTCCCACGCCTGGCCCTGGATGGGATCAGCCAATGAGGAGCCCAGCAGGAGATCAGGGGGCGGGAGGAGAGGAGGGTTGGGTATTTGTCCACCTGGCCTCCCAGGGCTGGATGTGGCCTTTGACTGAAGGCCATCAAGGGGGGGTTGCTCTAACACCACTCTCTTATTTCCTTCATAGCACTGATGACCACCAAGGCCAAACCCTTTATTAACATGCTTGTTCATGGACTGGGTTTTGCAGGCTCCCTTGGGGGCGGGGACCATGTCTGCAATGGTTAGTGATAGTGAAGTCGCTCAGTCGTGTCCGACTCTTTGCGACCCCATGGACCGTAGCCTACCAGGCTCCTCCCTCCATGGGATTCACCAGGCGAGAGTACTGGAGTGGGTTGCCATTTCCTTCTCCAGGGGATCTTCCCGACTCAGGGATGGAACCTGGGTCTCCCGCATTGCAGGCAGACACTTTAACTTCTGAGCCATCAGGGAAGCCCCGACCTTGGGCTAACGTTTTGGAGTGATTATTACACACTGGATTATCTTCTAAAAGCTTTCACCGGGTTGTCTGAATTCTGACACCCATCATTCCCATTTTATCAGTGGCACATGGATGTAAAGTCGCTTTCCCAAGTTCACACAGCCAGATAGTACTTACACCAATACTTGAACCCAGAACGAGCCTAGCTCGGAGATTGTGCGTGCTAAGTCGTTCAGTCGTGTCCAGCTCTTTTCAACCCCATGGACTGCAGCCCAGAAGACTCCTCTGTCCATGGGATTCTCCAGGCAGGAATACTGGAGTGGGTTGCCGTGCCCTTCTCCAGGGGATCTTCCCCACCCAGGGATTAAACCCGAGTCTCCTGCATTGGTGGGTGGATTCTTTACCACTAGGGCCACCTGGGAAGCCCTTAGAATAGGAACTCCACAAATATTTGTGGCAAGAATAAGGAATGGGTTTTGTTAGACTGTGAGCTAGACTGTGAGCCGATTGCTTGTCAAGCCTTGTGGCTCATCAAGTTACCCAAGTTCAAGTCTTACTGGTCAAGTACAGGTCAAACTAATCAAGTGCCTTCACTGGGTCCCGGTCTGTGCTTTCAACTCCCTGAACAAACTTGGCTGCAGAGCTGCACTGTGGCGTTCCTGGACTGCATCACAGAGTTCCTGGGCTCTACGCATTTCTGCCTTTATGGGCCTCTTCCTCCATTAAAAAAAATAATTAAAATTGTATTTTATGACTGCTTTGGTACAAGAAGGAATATTATCTCTCACTGGATTATGTTACAATTTGGCTTTTGGTTTTAAAAGAAATTAAAACCTTTTCATGGGCCCCTAAAATGTCGTGATCCCTAAACACTCAGCTGACTGCATAGCAGAGAAGTCAGGACTGAACGATTGGGCTTTTGACTATAAGCATTTGTTATTACATGTAAATTGCACACAAGCATTCATGGGGGCGTGATTACGTCCATCACAGAGATGGGAAAGCTGAGGCTCACAGAGATTAGCCATCTGGCCCAGGAGCACAGAGTGAATCCATGGCAAAGCTAACGCCTGCCTGAGGTTTGCAATGTTGTCACGGGAAGTTCCAACGACAGCTCTCCTGGGCCGCGCTGAGGATGACAGCCACGTGGCAGTGAACTTGTCACAGTGTCAAGATGAATGTGTGTCTGGCGCAGGGATGGGCAGACGGGACAGAGAGAGTGGGAGACTCAGATGGATTCCTGCTTGACTCCCGGTCCTGGAGTGGTGGCGAGGGCTGGGGACAGAGGAGGGGCCAGCTCTTTGCCCTCGGACTTGAACTTCCGAGTGAAGCTGGTGGCCCCTGAGTCTATGGCTACCCCTGGGGTGGAGACTGGGGCCATTTATAAGCTGAGTGTGAGCTTGCCCAGCTCCAAATGCAGGTGGTCGGTGATAAGGTGGCTGCTCCGTAATGAGCTCAGTGGGAAGTTAATAAACACCATTGTACTCAGAAAGCAATGGCAGACTTGAGCACGAAATAAGAGAAATTGCCAGGGGGCGGCAGGACCCCTGAGCTGAGGAGCAGCTGCTCCCAGAACAACCCCACACTCCGCCCCCACCACCCACACAATGTCAGACAGTCCTTGCTTCCTGCAAGGGCTCAGCTGTCCCCTGGTCTGTGACCTGGGGCGTGTGGCTTCTGGCTCACGGCTGCCTCCTCTGTACAGTGGGGCAAAGGGGAATTGAACAGTTATGGCACCCACATCCTGGGTGCGCTATGATGCTGAAGCCTGGTGTCCTGTGGAGGGCCAGTACAGGGGGGCTGCTCTAAACAGTTCAAAGCCAGGATCTCTTCTGCCACAGGTGAAGGACTGGAGGCTTATTGATTCAGCCCCCAGGTATTTACTGAGTTCCTTCGATGCACTGGGTTCTCAGCTTGGTGCTGCTTGTGTGCACTGCACCAGACAAGTCCCCTGGGCCTCGGTTTGAGAGGAAGGAGATGGACAATAGCAAATAAATGAGGCTTATCCAGGTGGCTCAGTGGGAAAGAATCCACCTGCCAAGCAGGAGACTCAGGACACAAGGGGTCGATCCCTGGGTTGGGAAGATCCCCCGGAGGTGGGCATGTCAAGCCACTCCAGTCTTCTTGCCTAGGAAATCCCATGGCCAGAGGAGCCTGGAGGGCAACAATCCAGGGGCCCCACAAAGAGCTGGATAAGACTTAGCCACTACATAACAATAATGCAGTGAGTCAGAGAGTGGCAGCGAAGAAGGGTAGGGCGAAGCGGGGAGCTGCTCTTTTATTAAGAGGGGCCTCAAGGAAGGACACTCTAATAAGGTGACCTTTGCAGAGACTGAGGGGACAAGGCATGGACCTGACTGGAGGAAAAGCACTCCGGGTGGGCAGGTCATCAAGAGCAGAGGCCCTGAGGTGGGAAGGCGAGGGTGGGTTTGAGGAAGGAGGGGCTCAGGGTGGCGAGAGGCAGGGGAGGAGAGGTGAGGCCAGAGAGATGACGGTGGCCAGGTTGGGTGGGGCTTTGTTAGGACTCTCCTTGGGGGAAGGCCTTGCGGCGTCACTGGCCTCTGGCCTTCAGCTGTCAACCCCAGGGACGGGCCAGCCCCAGAGGCCACCTTGCCCTTCCTTGCTGTCTGCATCCAGTAACTGACAATGGCGGGTGTAGAAGCCTGGTCATTTCCCCCCGAGTGTGGGCTAACTCCGATGGGCCATTCTGGCTACAGGGCTCTCCTGGACCCGCCTTTTGGCCTGGGTCCTCCTCCTGCCCAGCCCTCCCCACTTCCCTTCTGACTGCACTGATCCAAGGCTGCATGATGGCTAACACCATCTCAGTTTTTCCTTTCAGAAAATGGCACTGATGGCCCCAAAGAGTCTTCCATCTCAGCGTTCTGGACTGTGTGATAAAAGGCTGTTCTGGCTGGGGTCTGAGGTGCCCTTTTGTGCCTTTTCCTGAAATCCAACCTGCTACAGCCTTGCAAGGAGTTCTAAGGATTTGGGCTTTTAGTGAAACGGGAAAGGCTCAGAAGTTTGTGCTCCCAGAACGGCCATGCTCTGATCTGCCTTTTGGAAGGTTGCTCCCCAGCTGCTGTGCGGAGAATATAGTGGACTCCTGGCCTCCAGGTATTGGGAGGCTTGCAGTGCGGTTCAGGAGCAAGGTGACAAGTCCCCCTCTGTCTCACAGCCAGAAATATGGTCACTGCCAAAGGGCACTACTGCTGTTATTGCCGATAAACCATGCAGGCGGGGACAGAAGTCCTCCTGGTAAATAGGGGAGGAAAAATCTCTTCTGTTCAGTGCTCAGAGGGGTCTTCTGGGGCACAGTCTTCCCAGGACCCCTGGGATGCTCATGACCACTCGAATTTAGTTAGGGTTCCCTCTTTATCTCTTGTTGGGCCAATTCCATCCTGGGTGTTGGGGATACGGCTGTGACCAGAGTCAGTCCTGTCCTTGATTTTATGATCCAGGAGGGGAGACAGACAAGTGGCAGATTGTAACCTAATAAAAAGCACTCTGATGGGGAGCAGAGGGGCCTGAGATACGTTGGGGAGGCTCCTAAATTAATCTGGGGGGCGAGTAAGGGAAGACGGGGTGGTGTTTTAGAAGGAACAGAAGCGTGAGTGGGAGTTAGCCAGGGAGGGGGCAGCCTGACAGAGTCCTGGAGGGGAGGGACAGTGGGGTGGCTCCCGGTTCACGTGTTTCAGAGCGGCGAGTGCTGGAGCGTGACAGGTAAGGCTGCAGGTTGGAGGGAGGAGGGGCTGGCAGGGATTGGATCAGGAAGGGCGTGGTCTATGACTTAGGACTGCGTCCTCTTAGTCCAGGGGGCCCTGCTTCAACGCCACAGCTGCTCACAGAAGAGTCTGTGGCCTCTCCCTCTCGTGGCTAAAAAGTTGCCCAGAGGGCCCCCCTTCCCTCCAGGATGGCCTTTACCACACAGTCTGGAATGCTGAGGTGGAATCACCCTCGAGGTCATCAGTCTTGTTTTCTAAATGGAGAAACCAAATCCCAGACAAGATTGGACCAGGGATGCCCTGCACAGCAGGGCCTTGGTGTGGAATCCAGGCTTCCCTGCCTTACACACTGAGGGCTCATCCCTAAAGTTTTGCCCTGTGGTTTGAACAAGCAGCTAAAACTTGGCTGAAGCCCCCAGCGTGAGCTTGGCACACAGTAGGTGCACAGTATGAGTTCTCCTTCATGTGCCCTAGCTCTGCCTCCACACCCTGGCTGTGCGGCCTCTGGATAAGGTCTCAGCCTCTCTGAACCTCCTCTGCTTGATGGGAAGGTGGGATAGGGACCCACCTGGGGTATCGTCCAGGGCTGATGTTCTGACAACACAAAGGAACAAGTATTTGGCTGCTAGGATGGTCACATGCTTCCATTTCTGATAAGGCTTTTCTGCCTCAGAGCAGCCTGGGATGTTTTACTTTGCTGGGATATAAACTGGAAACAGAGGCAGGGGGCCCAAAGGGGGAGAGTCCACAAAAAGCTGAGGTGGCCCCACGGTGTTGTGATTGCATTTGGGTTTTGTCCCTACAGAAGAGTCATTGCAAAGCCAGCAGCTGCCTGTCCCCTTTGAAGAGCCTTCTAGGCAGCTGCCATCCATCACCCACTTGGCATGACCGTTAAATACCAGCGCTCAGTGCCGAGGGCTGAAGGAGGGGACTCTGCGAGGGTCAGCCCAGGACCAGGGAATTAGAAAGAGGCAATCAAAACAGAGGGGCTGGTGCATACTGGTTAACACACCAGGCTGTGAGCGAGGCGGCTCTGGGTCAGATCCCTGAGTGGCGGTCACTGTCGCTCAGCCGCCTCGTTCTGCTCTATGGGTTTTAATAACAGATTCTTGGTCTTCCTTTGTGAGAAGGCTCCTCGCCTACACCTTACACCCCTCCCAGTCTCAAGAGTGGGCAGGCAATCCTGGCCTGGACAATAGTACCTTTCAACCCTTTGACCACAGAGAGCAGGTTAGGTGGTCATGTGACCCCAGGTTTGGTCCAGTGAGACTTGCATTTTGATGGTGGTTGCTGAGTTGCTTTCAGGGTATACCTAGAGGTGCTTTTGGTCATCTTACCTCAATGAAGGAGAACTTTCCTGGGAGTAAAACTATCATAAAACAAAGTATACCAAGAGATGGAGACAGATACCTAAGTGCCTGGATCCAGCCATGCCTGATGCTGTTCCTTTACATTTTTCTGCTACATGAGCCTGTAAGTTCCTTTCCTTAGACTAAGGGCTTTTTGTTTTTAATTGGATTTATGTCCAAGAGCAGTCACCGGTCCCCACTGTTACACTCATTTGGCATATGATTTCACCTCTTTGGACCTCAATTTTCCTACATGTAAAATAGGAACATCAACAATACCTTGTAGGGTTAGTATTTAGGTTAAATAAAATAGTGTATGTAAAGTGCTCATCACAATGTCTGACAATAATTAATGCTCAGTTCAGCTATAATTAAACAGTTCTCATCCTGTTAAGTCTACAGAGCCCTTTCTTGGCCCCTTATTCTCATGTGAGGGGTTCCTGTGAGGCTTAAACCAGGTGTCATGAATGCAAAAAGCCTGCCGTGTAGTCTGGCACATTCAGCAACGGCTGTTCAGGGGTTTTCTGGTGAGCAGGTTATCGAAGCCAGGGTGACTGAGAAACGGGTGAATTGCAAGGACTGAGGGGCCAAGAACAGGAGGGAGGTGGTCTGAGCAGGACAAACGTTCACTGTGGGGACGTCCTGTGGGTCCCAGCAGCTCATTCCCCTCTCGTTACCCCCGAGCTGTTTGCTCTAGGGGCTCCCCTGTGAGGGCTGCTTGGGTCCTTCTGTGGTGCTGGGCTGGCTGTATGGGCAGTCTGGTAGGCTTGACAAGCCCCTGATCCAGCTGGTTGCCAGGCTTTTCCTGTGTGGAGGCTGCCAGCAACTGGTTGGCCAACCTGAGTCACGAGGTGCCTGACTACAGACCCTTAGGGGGACCTGGCGCTAGTGTAGGCTCGCTGCTGGGCTGAGTCAGGCGGGGTCCAGAAGACTCTGAGGCTATTGCCCGCCCAGTGGTGGGTGAAGTCGGGTCCTGGGGTTGCTGCCACACTCCTGGCAGGCAGATCTGGTCTTGGGAGTCTGGCTGCAGGGACCAGGGGTCCCAGACCTGGTGTCAGATTGTCCGCTGGGTGTGTGGGGCTGAGGTTCGGGACACATTTGCGTACAGGGTCTGTGGTGTGCTGAAAGTTGTGTTGGCCTATGCTGCGATTCATGGGGTTGCAAAGAGTTGGACACGACGGAGCGACTGAACTGAACTGAACTGATGGCTCAGATGGTAAACCGTCTGCCCGCAATGCGAGAGACCTGGGTTCGATCCCCGGGTCGGGAAGATCCCCTGGAGAAGGAAATGGCACCCCACTCCGGTACTCTTCCTAGAAAATCCCATGGATGGAGGAGTTTGGTGGGCTACAGTCCAGGGGGTTGCAAAGAATCGGACACGACTAAGCGACTTAACTTTCACCAGAGGGCAGGGCTGGGGCCAAGCTGGTACCAGGGTAGGGTCTGGCTTGCCGGGAGCAGACTGGGTCTGCAGGAAAGGGGACTGTGGCTTTTCTGAGTCTGGTGTCCGCTCCAGGCGGATGGGGCTGGTTCAGAGGCCCCTCAGGGGCGGGGCTGGGCTCAGGGCATTCTGAGACTGTGGGGAGCTGGGTCCTGGGAGCAGGGGATTCTGGGAACATGGTGGAGCTGGGCCCTCGGCGCCGGGGATTCTAGGACCGTGGGGGAGCTCAGTCTTGGTCTCAGGAGATTCTGAGATTGTGGCGGAGCTAGGCCCTGGGCGCAGGGGATTCTAGGACCGTGAGGGAGCTGGGCCCTGGACGCAGGGGATTCTAGGACGGTGGGGGAGTTGGGTCCTGGGCGCAGGGGATTCTGGGACCGTGGCAGAGCTGGGCCCTGGGCGCAGGGGATTCTGGGACCGTGGCAGAGCTGGGCCCTGGGCGCAGGGGATTCTGGGACCGTGGCAGAGCTGGGCCCTGGGCGCAGGGGATTCTGGGGCCGTGGGGGAATTGGGTCTTGGGCGCAGGGGATTCTGGGAGTCTGAGCTGAGAGGTTCTTGTCAGAGGCCGCTGTGGGCTGAGGCCGCTGTGGGTTCAGGCCCGTTTGAGAGCTCGCTCCACAGCAGGTGAGTGAGGCTGCGTTCCGCCCAGTTAACTGCTTGGCCTGAAGTGTGGCAGCACTGGCAGGGCCAGGCCAGGTCTTTGGCCGTAAGGAGCTGGAGGCCGCGTCAGCCTCCTTCAGTGGAAGCAGCTCCCAAGTATGGCTTCTTTCAGGATGAGCCCGTCTCCCGGCCTCACCCAGAGACCCTCCAAGACCAGCAGTTAGGTGTGGCCCAGGCACTTGAGCCCTGTGCCCCGGAGTGAGTGAGGTTGTCTGCACGCCTCTAAGAGTAAAGCCTCTATATCCCCCGGCTCCCAGGGGCTCCAGAAATAATGCCCTGCTAACCTTCAAAGCCACACGCTCTGGGGGCTCATCTTCCTGGTACTCCCCCGGCTGGGGACCCCGAGGAGGGACCCAGACCCCTCACTCCCGTGGGAGAAGCACTGCAGTGTGACTCTCCTCTGGCCTGTGGGTCCCCCTCCTGGGGTGTGGGATTTGGCTGTGTCACCTGTCCACCCCTCTTGCCCGTCTCACTGTGGTCCCTTCTTCAGTTGCAGGTCTTTTCTGGAGAGTTCCGGCCTTTTTCATCCGTGGTTGCTGTGCACAGTTGTGGTTTTGGTGTATTCATGAGAGGAGTTTGGTGTGTTCAAAAAATTTTTCTCCCCTGTCACCACGGCTGATTTCTTCTATAAACGCTTTGATGGTTGATTTTATGTGTCAACGTGATTGGATCACGGAGAGTCTGGACATTTGGTAAGACGTTCTGGGTGTGGCTGTGAAGATGTTTCTGAAATTCCCCAACCGGTGATGAGTGCAATTGCTCTCAACAGAAGCATGGTGCCAATAATGCTGCAGAGACGTCATGTTTTTTTTTCCCCTTTGTTTTCATCAAGGCCCATCTGCCCCTCTTTAGAACGTTTGTGAAGGAGAAATGTGGCCTGTATCTGAAAAAAAAGGTATATATTAAAAAAAAAGACCCTAATACAAAAAGATGCATGCACCTCTATGTTCATAGCAGCATTATTTGCAATTGCCAAGGTATGAAGCAACCTATGGATTCATCAGTAGATGGAATACTACTCAGCCATAAAAAAGAATGAAATATTGCCATTTGTAGCAACATGGGTGACCTAGAGATTATCATATTCAGTGAAGTAAGTCAGACAGAGAAAGACAAATACTAGACAATATCACTTACATGTATAAAGCAAAGTAGTGAATATACAAAAAAGCAGACTCGTGGATATAGAGAACTAACTAGCAGTTAGCAGTGGGGAGAAGGAAAGGATAAGGGCAACATAGGGGCAGGGAACCAACTGGTACAAACTGTTAAGTATAAAATAAGCTACAAGGATATATTGTACAACATGGGGAATATAGCCAAAGTTTTATAATAACTGTAAATGGAGTATAGTCTCTAAAAATTGTGACTCACTATATTATGCATCTGTAACATATAATACTGTGCAGCAACTATACTTCAATACAAAGTAAACTTATACTAAAAATGTATTATAGGACTTGCAAATATAGTTAAGACAGTTGAGAAAAGAAACTAGAGAATAAAAGAAAGTGTTCTTTGTCAATGTTGTTTTGATTGGCTCTGTTGAATTCCATGATTTTTGAAAAAAACATTTCTTTATTTTGACCATTCCTGTCTACACCCCCACCCCTGATATTTGGCTATTCTAAATGGTGTTTCTGGAATGTGCTATTTTTTTTTCTTCCTCTCTTGGCCCACATGAAGGAGAGCGTTCTGTCCTGTCCTCCTTTAATTTGAGTCATCCTTGAGATTGCATCCTAGATGTGCCTCCTCCAGGAAGTCTTCCGGGATGCACCAATTCTGCGTCAAGTGCCCCTCCTTCCTGTAGAGCCTTGTCCTTTTCTCATCACAGTGTGTGATTAGTATCAAATGGCTTGCTTCTAGCTGGACCAGGAGTTCTAAAGCTCCATCTTATTCATAGCTGTAATGGGTACAATGCAGCATGAAATAGGTCACACTGTAAATACTGAGTAAATGTTGAATAAACACAGCAACACACATCCTTGTATCGTTGTAGAGAAAGTGCTACTTGATAGATGAGGAGCTTGAGACTCAGAAAGGCAGCGAAAGCTGAAATGAGGCAGAGCTGTGTTCAGAATTCAGTTCCCTTGGATTCCAAGGCATTGTTTGCGCTTTGCTGTACTTCCTCCATTTCAGCACCTCGGGTTGCCTCTCCCATTCCTTCCCCCAACTTCCCAGCTCCTGAAAAAGGCTAGAAACAGAGGAAAAGGAGCTGGAAAGAGGACTCTGTAACCCGGGCAGCAAAGGCATCACCTGCTCCAGCAGGCGAGGAGCCGGGGACGCTCACATGGGCCAGCATTTCCCGTGAGTTTCTTCCGGAGAAGAACTTGGCCTCCCTCCCTCATGCCGAGGACTCACAAAATCCGATTTGAAATCTACTCAAGTGTACACTAACCAGCTTCCTCTTGGCACAGGCTGGAGAGCCTATAATTAGAGCAGACACCATACCAGTTAGCGGGTTTCATTCACATGAACAGAAAGTGTGTTTGCAAAGGGAGATGATGGCTGGAGGAGCAGATTTGGGAAGCTTCTCTGGAGGGCTTGCACCTGCCGAGTGCCAGAAAGATGCCTTTCTAAGTTCAGAGATTGTGGCTGGCTGAATGTGAAATGTGAGTGCAGACTCTGGGAAGGTGATGCCTGTAGTCCGTAAATACATTGTGCTTGGGTTAGGGCACCGATATTCAAATCCCAGCTCCAACACTCAGGTAAGTAATTCAGTTTCTTTGAGCTGTAGCCCCTCTGTGCAGTTAGAACATCATTACCGACCTCACAGGGTTGTGTTATCAAGATCTAGATGATGAGATGGTGTATACAGAGCAGGTGCTCAGAGACAGTAACGATACTTATTAGTAAAACCGCCACCTCCACCAATAAAGTAATCAGCATTTATTGAGCGTATATTATGTTCCAGACCCTGTTCTAATACTGTACACATTTCATTTTCACAACAGTTGGTAAGCAACATACTTGAGAAAACAGACCCAGCGATGTCATGCCATTTGCAGAGAAGTCACACAAGCTGGTAGCTTTTCACTAACATTCCAAGGGGTGGAGAGAGCATGACGGAATAAGGCAGTGCGCGGGGCTGTCTCATGAAATACACACACTCATCAGTGCTGGGGTCCACACTTTTCCTTGTTAGGGTCCTAGGAGAAAGGGGAGAGAGTTTGCGGTAAACTCATTTATTGGGTGCATCTAGTATAATCTAGATGCTTTTATAGGTGTTATTTTATTGAATTCTTCTCCGGGAGTCTGTGGGTGTGAAAGAACAGACTCAGAGATTGATGTCTTTTGCCCAAGGTTATGCAGAGCTATGATTAAAACACTGGACAGACCAATCCCAAGTGAACTGCTCATTTTATAATACCGCAAGATCAGCCGAGCCTGTCAGGACTCTTTGTTCTGTTTGTTTACGTATATCATTTATGGAGTGTTAATATAAAATCTGAAAAACATTGGAAGTTTAAGTCCTATCAGAACTCTTTTTGAATGCAGAGGTTAGCTTAAGGGAAGAAAGAAATTTGTTGGATCATCAAATTGAAAGCTTTTGAAGCAGGCTTTCAGGCAAGGCTGAATCCAGGTGCCTGAATAGAGCACACAGGCCTTCATCTATTAGCCTCTCTTCCCTCTGTGACGTCTTCATCTTCAGAAAGTCCCTCTCCTCTTTGTAGTGAGATTTCCCCTGGCTTTATGGTGTCTGGCACAGGGTGCTTTCCGCCCACCTCCCACCACTGGCTTTGTTATCTCACCCCAAGTTAGATGACAAGGTGACATGATTCGTGTGGGTCAGCCTCCTCCTGGGTCTCAGAGCAGAGCAGGGGATGAAGGAGAATGGGATTGAGATAGAGGCTGGAAGGAATAGCAACACTCTTTCCTACTCCCCATCTCTAGGATCCAGTCTTGATCCCTTCTTAAGAGCCACAGATTTTCTGCCAAAAGAGGAGACTGCCCCGAAGCTCGGTTTTTATCCTAGGGATTGGATGCTCTTTACATGCCCAGGCATCGGCTGGCCCTCCTCCTGGTGGGCCAGTCAGGAGGAAACATGAAACTACCTCCCTCTGGCTTGGGCTCTGTCAAGACCCAGGGTCCCTCCGCTCAATGCCTGACTTTGGGTTCCTCCCTCCCCCCCACCCCACTCACTTCTTGTCCAAGTCCACCCAACTCCAGTAGCCTCCTTGGGCTCCATTTCTTTCTTTCTTATACCCTGGTGCTTAGCTCTTTTTCTGTCCAACCGTGTTGTTCCTCGCCCCTCCCTCACCCTACCCCCTCAGGGCTTGGCACGTTAAGCCCCCTCTGTCCTGCTCTCACCTCTTTCCAGATGTGGCATCAGGGACCAACCTTCCTCGTTCCATCTCTGCTTCTTTGGCTCTTGTCCAGCCGGACACCATTCACCCGCTGATCTAGGGCCAGTTACCTTCTGCGGGTCTCGGTCTTCTCAGCTGCAGGAATGGGGGCGATCCTTTCTGATCAGCTGGCCTGAGCTTGGCGATCGTATTTACAGTAACACAAGCACAATATGTGAGGAATTACCAGGAGGCTCCGGGCTGCCGCGAGGCCGGATTTGTACTGATATCGCCCCATTATGAGGTGTCATGTTGCATTTGCAGGAGGTGGCTCTCCTGGGCTGTATGAAATACTCACCCGCCTCCCCTGGAAGGGATGAGAGCTTTCTCCCTGCTTCCTGGCCGCTCCACCATGGAGGGAGCCAAGCCCCAGGCTGTCACTAACACAGGATGACACCAGGACCCAAAGCAGAGCCCTGGGCATCTAGGACAGAGGGATGAGGCTGGTGGGTGGTGCAGAATGGACGGAGGGGACCTGTTGTCTGTAATGGTCCAGGGTCCATCAGAGCCTTGTTACTCACCTCTTCCCCACAGGCAGAGACACTTGGGATTGGAAGTAGCTACGGGTTGAATTGTGTGTCTCCATCTCCATTCTCTGTGTTGAAGCCCTAACCCCCGGTACTTCAAAAGGTGACATTATTCAGAAATAGTGCAACTGTAAATGTGAGTGATCAAGAAGAGGTCGTACTGGAGTAGGGCGGGTCCCTAATCCAGTGTCTCTAATGTCCCCATAAAGGGGGGAGGTTTGGAGATACACACAGGGAACTCTTTGTGAATACTGCAGCTGTGCTGCCACAAGCCTGGGGACTGCCAGACGCTGGGAGAGAAGCCTGGAAGAGACCCTTTCCTAAAGTCATCAGAGGGACCCTGGCCTTGCCCACATCTTTACTTTGGACTTCTGGCCTCAGAACTGTGAGACAATGAATTTCTGTGATTCTAAGCTGCCCAATTTGTGATGGTTTGTTACAGAAGCCTAGGAAAATAATCCAGGAAGGGAGTTCACAGATCCCTAGGAGTCCAAGAAGGTACTACGTGGGCGGGACATAGAGGATGAACTCTGGGGTCAGCCAGAATTGACTTTGAAAATGAGAGTTGAAGTTTTAGAAGGGAATTTGGTGTTGAGAGTCAGAATCGGGGCTCTGGAGATAGAATGAAGACATCCTTACTTCCTCCCTGTGGGACACCAGGTCTAACTTCTTTGGGCCTCAGTTTTCTCATCTGTGAAATAGGGACAACATATCATTGTCCTCATAATATTGTTGGGAGATGAAATGATATAACACTTGAGAAGCAAATAGCATATAGACCATGTTAGCTTTCCTCATTGCTAGCTGAGTGAACTGAGGTGAATCACTTTGCTTGTATAGACCTTAGTTTTCTCATTTGTAAAAGAGGGGTAGTAATTTTGTCCTCACATTTTTGTTAAAAGCATAAAGAAGGTATACAATCACTTGTTCCAGTAACTGGCAGATAGTAGGAAATAAATAATTGTTAGCCTCATTCTTTCCACTTATGTTTCCCACCTATGTAGTTGCTCAGCTTCTGCTTGAATACCTCTAAGGATGGGCAGCTTCTTATGTTTTATAATGTTCAGTTCTATAGGGAATAGAAGCCTCACACAGAGAATCCTGATTCAAGGAGACTTTCTAAGGTCCCATACACGTATTACTCTTTCTCTTCAAGACTCCACTTTATATATGAAGGGGCTGAGGCCCAGGAATCAAACAGAAAGATTAGAAATAAGGTCTCTGGAAAGGGAACCCTTCTGAACTATTGGTGGGGAGATAAATTGGTATACCAGCTATGAAAAGCAGTATGGAGGCTCCTCAAAAAACTAAAAATAGAGTTGCCATATAATTCAGAAATCCCACTCCTGGGCATATATCCAAATAAAACTCTAATTCAAAAAGATGCAGGCACCCCGGTGTTCACAGCAGCCAAGACTGGAAACAACCTAAATGGCCGTCAGCAGATGAGTGGATGAAGACGTGGTCAGCATATCCAATGGAGTACCACTTGGCCACAGAAAAGGATAAAATAATATCTGCAGTAGTAGGATGGAGCTAGAGATTGTCAGGTGGCGCTGCTGGTAAAGAGCCTGCCTGCCAGTGCAGGTTCGATCCGTGGGTTGGGAAGATCCCCTGGAGGAGGAAATGGCAACCCACTCCAGTAATCTTGCCTGGAGAATCCCATAGACAGAGAAGCCTGGTGGGTCAGAAAGAGTTGGACACGACTAAAGTGACTTATCACACACAGAGATGATCATACTAAGTGAAGTAAGTCAGAACGGGAAAGCCAATACCATGTGATATCACTGATATATGGAGCTAAAATGTGACACCAATGTGCTTATCTGTGAAACAGACACGGACTCAGAGTAGACCTGTGATTACCAAGGCGGGAGTGGGAGAGGGCTGGCTTGGGAGTTTGAGATTAGCAGATGCAAACTACTGCATAGAGAATGGATAAACAGCAAGGCCCTACTATATACATACAGAACTCTATTCAATATCCTGTAATAATAGTATAAAAGAATATGAGAAAGAATGCACGTGTGTGCAGATAAAACTGAATTGCTTTGCTGTGCAGCAGAAATTCCATGACATTGTAAATCAGCCGTACTATGACTGCGTGTGGAAAGGGTGAAGGGGGAGGGTGGGTGACGTGGGGACACGGCAAACCACAGTAGCCCCCTCTTCCCTGTCTCTCTCTTCTTCCACGCTTGCCTCTTTCCCGCTATGGCCTAACACGTGAATTAGCTCACACCGTTCCCTGCTTCTGACTTTCAGTGGATTCCCATTGCACTTGGAAAATAATCCCAAAGGCCTTTGCTTGGCAGACAAGGATCCTTGTGACTCTGGTTCCTTTGCCAACCCCATCCTGGGATGTTCCACCCTAAACAACCTCACGCCAACCTCAAGCCTCTTCCCTGTCTTCAGATGGACCATTCCCATGATCACCTTGGGGCTGCCCTCTGCTCATCCTTCTGTCTGAGCATCACGTGACTGTGACTTCTCACCCTTCAGGCCTGGATCTAAAGCTGACTTTATCCTAGAAGTCCCCACTCCCCCGGCCCCAGTGCCTCTGAGCTGGGTCAGTCTTCACCCCTGCGTATGACCCTTACGGTGCTGCTCCATTTCTGCTGTCACGCATGACACCAGTGGTATGAATATGTTTACTCTGTGCCTGTTTGGTGAATGCCTCTCGTTCTCAGCAGACTAAAAGCTCCAGGGAAGCAAAACTCGTGCTTTTTTAAAATTCACGGTTGGCCCCTGGGCACCTGGTAGGAATTCAGTAACTGTCATTTGAAAGGTTGAATTGCATTGGTGTGAATTTGGATCTGGGGTATGCATGAGGTGGGTGGGCTGTGGTTTTCTCAGGGAACTGACATACGTATCAGATTTGTAGCTCTGAGATGATCAGTTGGTGAGTGACCAGAACTGTGTTTTAAAAGAAACAAGTGGCTAAACTACATGTGTTAAATCTGGCAAGGAACAGACCTGGGGAATGTGAGGCATGTCACTACTCTGTTGAAGACAAGACTGTCTCTGTTCCCCAGGATGTTCCCAGGATCTAGCCCCGTCTCTGACACAGAGCCTTAATTTGAGTGATGCTCAGTGGGCATCTAAAGAGAGAATGCGGGGCACAGGCCTTGTCTTGATCAAGGAAAATTCTTTGTCATGTTTGGAGCTGCCACATGCCTGGGGGGAGAGTGGGTGGCCTTCACCTGGGTTTTCAAGTCCCTTCCAGCTTTGAGACTTCATGCTCCAAGAGACCTTTCCCTGGCTGGGCAGACCTGGCAGAAGCCAGAGGAGCTTTCCTTTTCTCGGTTGGGAGCACTGGGTGGAGGGGGCTGGGAACAGAGCGGCGCGTCACTCCTGGACCGGAGTCTGGTCCTGTTGGTCTTAGCCATGGGTCTGGAAGCAGCACTACACAACTTGAGCAGGAGCTCCCCCCGCTTCTGCCTCTGTAGGTCCTCGAGCATGCGTCCCGAGCAAGGCTTGTTACCTCTCTGCTTGCGTAATGATTTCCCTAGGTCTCACTGTGCTTATTATCGAAGTCACAACAAACAGTCATGGGCCTCCTAATTAAAAACCAGCCTTCGTTTGGGCCCTGTGCTTGGGACTGCAGCTTGGCATTACCTTATCCAAGTTGGAAAGCTAGTTGGCAGAGGTCTTTAGTGAGAACTTGTTACCCAGGAGGTCAGGACAAAGCCAGTTCAGAGGGGCTGAGGGAGCCTGGACAGTCTCCCTGAGCTCAGTGGGGCTCATCAGAGCAGGATGTATGTTCACAGTGACCTTTGTGTGGAAGCCTAGTGAAAATGATGTGGACTCAAGCAGCCAGGGTTTAGAACACCAGCTCCTCTAGGTGACCTTGAAGGAGTCACCTCATCTCTTGGGCTTTAGTTTTCTTATCTGTAAACTGGGGATTGCAACAGTGTTCGCCTCTTAGAGTTGCTGTGAGCAGTAAGTGAGTAAAGTAGTGAACACAGAAGGTCCCAGAAGGCCAACATTTTGCCTTACGGGAGGCAAAGACATATTTCTTGTGCTGAGGGACTTATAGTCTACCATTTCTGCTGCTTGGCCCAGTAGTTGCCTAATAGTGGAGAAATGCTTTCTTGGGCCACCTTAAGTGAGAAATGTGGTCATTTCTTTCACTACTGGAAAAAAAGTTGACTTGAGGAATTTCAAAATGTCAGCAGAGGGCTGGATGACCTCCAGTCCATTCAGCCTTATCTCCTCACGTTGAGCTTGTAATACCCGAGAGCCAGAGAGGGAAGAGTGCTAGTCCGCGGTCACACGGCTGTAAACGCAGAGCCAAGATGAGCACTCAGCCCTCGTACTCTTTCTAGGGGGTGATGGCAGTTGGCCATTGGCCCAACCCTGTTGATGGGACCAGAAGCAGGCTTCCTGGGTCACTGAAGCAGGGACCCTGGGATGGTCCCTTCAACCCAAGGCCTGTGCAGGGCCAAATTCCAACAGGGGAGTTTGCTCATAACAAAACCACGGGCTGACAGCCTTGTACTCACAAACAGTGTTGAGGGAGGTGAAGGGGAAGTAAGTGCTCTCTTGACTTTCTGAAGGAAAACAATTTTCTTTCTTGGTAACTGCAATTACTTGAAAACCATGTCAAAACAGTCGTTTTTCTCCAGTGCTGTCTCTCTCTGTTTCTTACTCTCTCTCTTCCCCCTCCCAACTTTCTTTCTTAACTAGTGTTCAAGGGGCCAAAGAAACTGCAGGGTGATCGAGAGAGCAAAGATCTTGGTTAAGGACCTTGGACAGAGGCGAATACGCCTCCCTGCCGCCCCCCACCCCCCAACACCCTTAGCTGAGCTCTAGTGCAGAGAAGGGTAGCAGCTAATTAATGTCCGAGATCTGATGAGCTTAACTCCTTATGTGGGTATTTCATTGCTTCTTGGTTCCACTTCCTTATGAAGTGATAAGTACGGTGTTGATGGACATTTCTTTCTTTTTTTATGAGATGCTTGGAGGGCCCTCATCTCTCCAAAGCACTCTAGGAAGGTTGTCTAAGTGAGAGTTGCTGCTTGTTCTAATTAGGGTCCCTTCCAATTCCAAACCTCTTTGAATAATAAATAGATAATGAGACTCAGAAAAACAAAGGCTGTGTCCTTAAGCTGTGGACCACAGTTCATCAGCAACTTTGGGGCCACTTAGCTCCATGACTGCTTGGACAACTGTATCGGTACCTAAAACACCCAATTAATGGTCCTATTTCCACTGTCTGATCACTGAACAGACAGGGGGAGAGGTCACTGGAGTCCCACTTATAGAACGAAGTAAGACACCTTTGCTGAGGTTCTCAGCACCCTCTGTTTAATTACAGAAATGATTGTTTGACCAAATTAATATAACAGTTTAGCAGAAAGGTGATCGTGTGAATGCAAAATCCCTCCCAGGCCAGGAGAACAAGGATTTAACTCCCACCTCTGCCCTCAAACAAACCTATGTCATTTTCCTCACACATTCGTGACTTATTTGGAGTTCATGTCTCTGTTATGCCTTTCTTTAGAAGTCTTGTCTTGTGGATGTGACAGGCAATAACCTAAGTTGTATCTGCCCCCTTGAGATTCTCAGACCCTCAAGGGCAAGGAACAGACCTGACTTATCCATGCAGTGCTGGACACGGTAAGTGTTCAGTGAGTGTATGACTGACTGACCAACTGATGGACTGAATGAATGTTAAAAGGGATTTTGAATTTAAGCTCACTGAGGGCAGGGATTTATGTCTTTTTTTTTTTTTTCCCCTGGAACAATGTTTGGCACAGAGTAGGTGCCTGCTAATTGCTTATTGTACTGTGTGAGCATAGGAATGAATATGAGAACAAAGTCTGCTTTTCTTTGCTAATTGCGTGAACTAGAGAAAGGAATTCATCTCTTTTCATGGATGAAGTTATGGGGAGGAAGTGACTTATGTGACATTGCTTGCTGAAGTATACCGTAATATACACACGTGTATTGGTTACCCATGGACTCAATAATGCCGTGAAAGGTACACGAAAAGGTGCTCAACGTGACTAACCATCAGGGAAATGCAAATCAAAACTGCAGTGAGGGATCTTCCCTGGTGGTCCAGGGGTTAAGGATCCACCTTCCAATTCAGAGGATGCAGGTTTGATCTCTGGTCTGGGAACCAAGATCCCCTGGGCCGAGGGGCAACTAAGCCAGCACGCCACCACTCCTGAGCCCTTGCACCAGAAGCTGCAAAGCCTGTGTGCTCTGGAGCCCATCTGCCATAGCCAGAGCGAAGGCCGCACGTGGCAGGGAAGGTCCCGTGTGCTGTGATTACGGTCCAGAACAGCCGATAAGTGAGTATTACAACATCACAGTGAGCTGCTTCCTTACAGCCGTCAGGATGACGGACGTGCCTGCCTGGAGTCTCAGTGCTCAGTCCCAGGGCTGTGCTGGTTTCTCCCTGCCTTGGGCCGAAAAGAACGCCAGAGTCTCGGATGAGCTAAAGAGGGATTCGTTCTCTTCTCCCAGTTACAGCGGGTGCTCTGGAGGGAACGCTGGTGGGGCCGTGTCTGGGAGGATGGGTGCTCAGGGTCGGGTGGCCGCAACGGGTGGGGGAGGGGAGGGGGACACAGGGTCTGGGAGGTAGAGGGTCTGGCAGAAGTTTATCCAGGCCCTCTCCTTGAACTCCCCGTCTAAGTTGTGGGCTTTAAAAATTGTATCTTATTTCCTCCTGTCCTCAGCAACCAGTGTGGCATCTGAAGCAGGGATACTCAGTAAATGCATGATTGAATTTGAGAATCAGCATGATGGTCTGCCCTGGGGAGGGTCATCTTTTCCAACAGGGGATATCTAAAACCAAAAATGGGGCGGTCAGAGGCAGGAGGATTGGGCTGTTGGCACCGTGACTGCACCTCTCACCAGGGGAAGCAGGTCTTTAGCTACTAGTTATGGAGAAATGTTACCCAGTGTCAGTACTGTTTAACTTGCGTACCTTTGGCCTGGGGGCTGCAGAGACACCCCTCGCCCTACCAGCTGAGAAGTGCCTCATGGGCCAATCAGCATCCTTTTAAGCAACTGAGCAAAACAAGAAACTTTGGATGGCTTCTGGAGGCAGGACCTGCTCATTCTGGCCTTGTTGCCTATTTTCTTCTATCTCTGGATCAAGGATAAACAGTTAAAGAGACTGAGCTTCTTCAGTGTCAAACAGGTCTGAGTTCAGATCCAGGGTCTACCGTTTGCTGTACATGTAACCTTGGGCAGGGAATGAATGTCCCTTCTCTGAGCCTGTTTCCTCATCTGTAAATGGGTATGATAGTAGCAGAATCCATTCTTGTGAAGCTTCAATAAGGTAGTCTAGGACAAGTACTTAGTCCCGACTTCCTCAAATATGTATTGAGGGCTAGCTCGGTGCCAGGACTCGAGAGACATAATGGAGACAAAAACAGATACCGCGTCTGCCTCTGTTGGTAGTAGGCTGGTGGTGGTAATGGTCAAGTCAGAAATCACACAGAGAAATGTGAAATTTCCGTTGTGATCACTCCTGTGAGTGGAGTTGCATGGATCTCTGAGCGTCTCCAGGGAGGAGTTCAGCCTTGTCTGGGAGGTCAGAGAAAGCTTCCCTGAAGCAGTGACTCTTGGGCAAAAATCCAAAGCAGCAGCACCTAGAAAGCATTCAGGGTATGTATCATCATCCTCTTCCTCCTTAGCTCAGCTGGTAAAGAGTCTGCCTGCAATGCAGGAGATCCTGGTTCGATTTTTGGGTTGGGAAGATCCCCTGGAGAAGGGAATGGCTACCCACTCCAGTATTCTTGTCTGGAGAATTCCATGGACAGAGGAGCCTGGCGAGCTACAGTCCATGGGGTCACAAGGAGTCAGACAGGAGTTTGCACAGAGTCCCAGTGATTAGATTTGCAGAGCGCTTGTCTTCCCAAAGGTTCACTGTGCCTGGAACCCCACCATTAGCTTGGCAGGCCTTACAGTCCTCTTTTGGGTAGAACTTATTCCTCATTATTTATAGTGGCCAACAAAATGGGTCAACTCCCCATGAGGAGAGACAAATTTAAGATGTTGATTAAATGGTCTGGGAGCAGGTACATTTAAAAGTGGGCTTCCTAGGTGGCGTCAGTGGTGAAGAATCTGCTTGCAAGGCAGGAGAGGCAGGAGACAAGGGTTCGATCCCTGGATGGGAAGATCCCCTGGAGGAGGGCATGGTAACCCGCTCTAGTATTCGTGCTGGGCAAATCCCATAGACAGAGGAGCCTGGTGGGTTACAGTCCCAAAGAGTTGTACACAACTGAAGTGACTGTGTATGCATGCATAATCAAAGGCAAGATGAAGAAGATACCTAGACCTCTCTGCCTCCTCTTCACCTCCCCACAACCCCATAATCTTAGAGAAGTCAAAATCTTAATAACATAACCTTCAGTTCAGTCGCTCAGTCGTGTCCGACTCTTTGCGACCCCATGAATCGCAGCACGCCAGGCCTCCCTGTCCATCAGCAACTCCCGGAGTTCCCTCAGACTCATGCCCATCGAGTCCGTGATGCCATCCAGCCTTAGCGAGGTCAAAATCTTAGTAGCCACCTAATTCAGTCCACTTACGTAATGCCTGAAAAGCCTGAGGTTCAGAGAGGGTTAGGTGTTTGCCCAAAGGCACACAGCGTGTGACTTACAGCATAGGGACTTGCACCGGGCTTTCTTAAATGCTCTCGCGCTTTTTTCCTCTGCACCACATTCCTTCCAGCTTTTTTATTTTGGGGGGGGGCGCTTAAAATTGCCTCCTAAAGGAAGGCAGCAGATTTATGGGTTAATAAACATTTACAATGAGCCGCTGAAAAAACAGACTCAGGTAGACAGGAATTATTCATTCAAATTAACTATAAATTAAGATCAACCTAATTTAGGCCTATTAAAATGGAAAGCATATTATCTCTCATTCAAAGGAATTTGTATTTGATGCAAATAGAACAAGTTCCTAAACTTTAGAGATGTTCTTGGATTTTTCATCTGCGTAGTTAACCAATGGAGAATGGGCCCCTGATTTAAAAGCAAGGGAACATACGGAACAATAATTAGTTATGTAAATAATGTGGCATTCTTGTTTATAATTAGTTCAAGAATAAAATAAAATTCACGCATGTCACAGGACTAATTTTCGTATGCAAATGAACAATCAAAATTATAAACGGTAATAATGCAGTTTGGGAGATGTGACATTCTCAATTTATTAGCAGAGGTGCCAGTTACAGCTGATGATGGCTGACGTTGAGAGATTTCAAAGGTGCCCAGACCTGAAAAATTCTCACCCATCAAGAGAAAATCTAACTGAAATATTTTCACCCATTTTATGTCGCTGCTGGCCACAAGGTGTGCCCAGGGCTCCCCCAAGGCTGGAAAGAGAGATTGCCACACCAGGGAGAGAGGATGCCAAGAGAATCTTTGAAAACATTGCCTTGAATCTCGCTGGTGGAAGGAGCCAAGAAAGGGCATTCTAACCTGGGTTCTGGACCTCAACTATGCGTATGACCTTGGGCAAGCCACCTGCCCTTGCTCGATCTCATTTTCCTCATTTAAGATAGAGGTTTTGTGAAAGAGCTGGTGGATGTTTTGGAATCAAACATTTGGGTTGGAATCTCTGTTGTGCTGCTTGCTAACTGTAGGGCTTCCTCCTTACCTCTCTGGGCATATGTTTCCTCATATGTCAAATGACAGTAATAATAGTGTCCCTTGTCTGTAAGCAGTGCTGAATTAGCTCAAAGAAGGACTACGTGCAAGTTTGACAGAAAGTATAATATCAGGGGAAGAAAAGAATGAGATAATGAGAAGGTCTAGAAAAAATGGCGCTTAAATTTTGGCATTTGTGAGAGCTTTGTGTTGTTCTGAAAAATAGGTTGAAATTACACGTCATCATGAAGATGTGTATCATGTTTCTTGAGATTTACCCATCCATTCATCCATCCATCTGTTCATCCACCCATCATCTATCCAGCCATCCATCTATCCATTCATCCATCTGTCCATCCATCCATCCATCTGTCCATCCACCCATCATCCTTCCATCCATCTAACTATTAAGAACATTTAGGTTAACTGTGTACGATGTGAAGGGTAGAGATTCCAGGCCCATTAAACTGGTGGCACTTCAGATTTGGGATGGGAATGAATGATTACTGGGCAACTACTCTGTGCTGGGTTCTGTCTAGAAGCTTTAGTTACATGATCTCATTTAGTTCTTATACAGCCCTGAAAGTTATAGGTAACAATACATAAAATAATAATAGCTACCATTTATTGAGTGTTGCTATGCACTAGGCATTACAAGTAGACATTTATGTGAATTATCTCAGTCGATGTCCTCAGCAGTTTTGAAAAGGAGTTACCTTATTTCCCAGATTTACCATTATTTCCCAGATTCAGAGAGGTTAAGTGCGCTGCCTGAAGTCACACAGGACAGGAACACTCAAGCCGGGCTGTAGCCCCTGGTCTTTGGAATTCCAGGGGGACTTCTGTCTCCTTCACTGTACCTTCGGGACAGTGGTCTTCTCTTGGAGGGGTGCAAGCTGGCCTCTGGTCACACGAGACAATCGTAGGAGTAGGAAGACAAATGCATCCTCCCAGAATTGTCTCTGCTCCTTCCCCAGGGGGCGTGCCCTCCTGAGAACCCTGACTGGCAGGCCTGTGCTCAGAGCAGCCCTGGAGGGTCCTCCACACCTCCCACATGGGAGTGCATGCAGCCGTCAGGCCCCCAGGAGTCTCTGGATCCCAAGAGCAGGGGGGACTCTGCAGGATTAGTTGCATCCCCAGCTCCCAGCAGGAAAGCGAGGGGCTGAGACAGCTCAGCTTGGGTCAGACTTAAGGGAAGGCACCCAGGTGGCAGAGAGAAGACCTCTGTGGCTCAGGGGCTCTGTTCTGCAGGCCCGAGAACTTACGTGGGCAGAGAAAGGCTCATGGCAGGTAGGGAAGACCATGGAGGGCCTCGCTCCTTCCAGGGGGATGATGCCAGAACCCAAAGTCCTCTTCTCCCACGCAATTCTGGAATTACACAGCTGGGAAAGGAGCCCCAGAAGGATCTGTTTTCACCTTCTTAGTTCTTTCGATGTGGCCTTCTTCCCTGTCTTTCTCTCTCTTCTTCTTCCATAGTTATTTTGGGGCACCTACTGTGTATTATGCTCAGGAAGAACCAGGCAAACCCAGTCCCCAACTCCATGCTGGGTCTAGGTGGGGAAGACAGAAACCATAGATAACTGGCACAAAGAAAGGCATGTTTACACACTGGGAGGGTTATGTGAGGGAGTCACAGGTCTCCCTGAAGCAGGGACTGGCTTCCTTGGGGGACTGACCAGGAAGGGCTTTTCTGAGGGAGTGACATTTGCACCAGGACCAAAGGATAACCAGGTGAAGAATCACTTTACCTCTTGAAGCCTCAATTTTCTTGTCTGTAAAATGGGATAACAGTAGCACCAACATAGGACATTTGTGAGGATGAAATGCCACGAGACATGGGGCAATGGATGGTACACAGATGGCCCTTAGCACACATCTTAGCACCCCTCCATGTGAAGCCACCATAGATTGGAAGTTTCACCTTTGACCTAGGAACTGCTTGCTGGCCTGAGGGGCTAAAAAGTGCAAGACTGCTGCATGGAATCTTTGATGATGAAACAGAAGACGAAGGGTCTCTCTCTGCAGTGTGTATGTGCATTTGTGTGTGTGTGTGTGTGTGTGTGTGTGTGTGTGTGTGTGTGTAAAAGAGAAGGGGGCAGAAAGAGAAAGAGAAAGAGGGTTGCATGGAGAAGGTGGTGCCTGGGCCACGTCCTAAACAGTTAATACTGTTCAAGAGAATGAAGGCGGGAAGACTGTTGGAAGTAGAAGGAACAGCAGTGTGAAGTGATTAAAATATGAGAATGAATGTCGTCTGTTGGTTGATACCTGAAGAAATTCAGATGGTCACATGGAGCGGATGTTCACACAAAACAAGCTTTATCAAGACAACACCATATAGACATTGCAGGATAAAGGTTTCATTTCTTGAAAAAAATAATACAATGCTGCTATTCTTAATAACAATGGAGATAATAACAACAATGACCACAAACGCAGAGGGAGGCGGTGCTTTGCCAGACACGACACGTGGCTGACATGCTAAAATACTATCTACTCATTGTGTGATGTTGCCTGACTTGACGGCCCACTGTGTGGGCCACTCACACTGGCAAGGAATTGAGGGTAGCGTTGTGGAGGAATTTTCTGTTCTATCTCAGAAGAGATGCTCTGTTTCTGCAGGGTTACCCTTGGCAACATGAATGGTCTAGACAGGTTCTTTCTTTGTTTCCTGGAGGGTCAGATTGAAACAGATATATTAAGGAAACAGGTTTGGCTCAGTCGAAGGATGATTGTACAGAGCTCTAAGAGGTAGTGAGCTCCCTGTTATGGGGATATGCAAATGTTAACCTGGCTAATTCCTCATGAGAGCAGCCAGAGAGAAGTCAGGGGCTTCGCTGGTGGTCCCGTGGTAAAGAATCCACCTGCCACTGCAGAGGACATGGGTTTGATCTCTGGTCCGGGAAGATTCCACATGCCTTGGGGCAACTGAGTCCGTGCTCTGCAACCTCTGAGCCCCCACAGTCTGGAGTCTGCGAGCCGCAACTGCTGAAGCCCGCGCACCTCAGAGCCTGCGCTCTGCAACAAGAGAAGCCATCCCAGTGAGAAGCCCACGGCTGCCAGCGAGAGAGTAGCCCCTGCTCGCTGCAAGTAGAGAAAGCCTGTGCAAAAAGCAATGAAGACCCAGTGCAGCCAAAAATAGACAGATGGATAAACTAGAGAAGAAAAGAAGTCAGGGAAAAAGAAGTATGAGAAATTGGACTAGCAGACCCGTGAAATCCCTCCAGTTCCAAGATCCCGTGGTTTTAGGGAGGCAGACATGATCTCCTATGAAAGGCTTTTACAAACAGTGGGAAACACTCTCATCTTTGCTTTCCCTGTCTTGAGGAGCCTTGACTATGCTTTGCACAACTTCAGGGGGACGGGTGCCTTACTGTCTCACAGTTCCTTTCCAGCCCTTGAAAGCTTTCTGGTCTGTACTTGCAGCTGCCCTCTGGAACTGTAACCAGAGTCACCTTCACCTCTTCCCAACTGTTGCCACAGCTTCCTGCTGCAGCGGTTGGCTATATGCAAAGAACATCCCACTTTACATCGGAAATCCTTTTAAAATACACCACCCACTATTGGATTTCCGCATTTTAGGCATGTGGAGTAAGAACAGCCAGGCTTCCATCGCAGCAGCATTCTTTTTACTTATTGACTTGGCTGCGTTAGGTCTTAGTTGTGGCACCTGGAATCTTCGTTGTGTCGTGCGGGATTTTTCGTGGTAGCTCACGGACGCTCTAGTTGCCTCCCGCAGGCGCAGTAGCTGTGGCGCTCTTGTGGGCTTAGCTGCTCCTCAGCATGTGGAATCTTAGTTCCTGATCCAGGGATCAAACCCGAGTCCCCCTCATTGCAAGGTGGGTTCTTAACCACTGGACCACTAGGGAAGTCCACCCCATCCAGCAGCATTTCTTCATGGGACAGATATTTGTGGGGGCCAAAAATAGATCAATCACATTAAACTTAAAATTGAGAATGTTTGTTCATTGAAAGACATTAACAGAGTGAAAAGGTCTTAGTGAAAAGGTAAGAAATTGAGTGGGAGGAGATATTTGAAATTCATATACTTGATGAAGAGCTCATACATACACCAAATAAAAGGACTCCCACCATCCACACGAGAATGGCAGATAATCCTATAGAGAAATGGGCAAAAGGCTTGAATAGGCAGTTCACCAAAATGGACATCGAAATGAGCAATACATGTATGTGTTCATTTTCAGAAGTCAACAGAATAATGCGGATTAAAATCACCATGTGATACTACTGCACACACTACATAATGGTTAGAATATTTTAAAAGCTAGGGAATTCCGAATGTTGGTGAGAATATGGAGTAACTGCAACAATTTTGCTTTGCTTGTGGGAGAATACATGGAGATGACCATTTGGGAAATCTATTTGCTGGCATCTACTAAAGCCAAGCTTATGTATATCCTATGACCCAGTAATTCCATTTCTTGGTATAAATCCAACTGAAATACATACAGATATGCACCAGGAGACTTGTAAAAGGAAGTTTATAGTAGCACTGTTTGCATTAGTCCCAAGCAGAAACGACGTAAGTGCTAACAGAAGCATGGCTAAATAAATCATGGTACATTCATGCAGTTGAAAACCACGCACCCAGGACCATGAACAAACCACAGATACATACAAAAACATGGCTGAATCTCATGGCAAATCTCACAAACATGCTTTCAGGTGAAAGAAGGCAGAACCCCAAAAGAACATGTGCCCTGTGAGTCTATCTACCTCAAGTTCAACAGTTAGCCAGACTTATCTGTGTGTCAGGAGTTGGGAGGGTGGTTATTCTTTGAAGTTCGGGGGGGATGACTTGGGGGATATGACAACCTTCTGGGGTCATGGGGAAGGGAAGGCTGGGGATGTTGTGTGTCTTGAGTTAAAGTGCTAGTTGCACACGTGTTTGGTTTGCAGAATGTCATTGGTTGCATACTATGACTTGTACATCTTGCCACAAGTATGTTATGTATTAATAGAGTTTATTTAAACATATTTATGGGGTCCTGCGATGTGCAAACCAGGCTTGACCCTAGGGAGTCATCCAAAATCAATGGAGAGGAAACCCTCCCCATCATGAGACGAAGTATTAGATGTCTTAGTGGATAACGTGGACTTGCTGGGTGGCCTCAGGCGAGAGACCCCATTTCCTTTAGAGATAGGAGAACTGGGTCTCATTTCCCCATCTGTAAGTTGAGACTCTTAACTCTTTTCCCCAATCACACCCAGCTGGCGAATTCCCTTTTCATCGCTCCCTCCAGCCCTCAAAGAGACAAGCCCTCCTCACCATATGTCTCTTTGTTTATTTCCGCTCAGAGCCACCTATCAAATCGTGGTCCTGAAAGGCAAGGCAAGGAGGGGCCCTGGCTTCCACCTCTGTGAATCCCACAGCCCTCCTCCTGAGATCTGCAGGGGGAGCATGAAATATTTAAAAGCTTAAATTGAAATCCTGTTAGCGCCAGGTCTTGGAAAGCCAAGTTTCCCAGCCCCAGAACATCAGTATCTGTTTGTCGGTGTCACTTAGGGACCCCGGCTTTCCAAACCATTGACTGAGCCTTTCTGTCAATCCAACACTTTTAGGGTAATTTAACTTAATAACACCTTTGTCGGCACCGGCGCCTGTATCTGAAGGGTGATTACCATAGAAGTTATTTTAGGTTGTTTAATGGAATGTAGTAAATTCTCAATTGACAGGGCAGATCCTCAGAATGGCTTTTCAAAGTGTTTACCTTTCAAAGCTTCCCCCTCCTTCACTTTACCAAACTTACTACTTTGAGCTGGTGAAGACTTCATAAATTATTAGCAATTGTTCTCCCCCCGTGTTCACATGCATCATTAATTCTTTGTAAAAAGTTCAAACTGTCCGGAGCTTAATTGTTATCACTGGGAGAACGGCTGGAAATGGATGTGGGCTCTATTATTTCTGTCAGAAATTTTGACTTATTGCACTTGATATTTTACCCATCACATCATATTCTCAGCACAAGAGAGCAAAAAAGAGGAGGGGAGAGGGGGGGAAAAGAACATAACTGCTTCTCCTTGAAACAAAAAAAAATAATAATACATATATTTCTGGGGAAAAAAGTCAGAGATCCAGGTGACAAAATAATAGTTCTAATCCCCCAAAGAGAGAGGAGGAGAGCAGAATTGAGGGGAAAATTTATGTTGTAACTTTTATTGGCTTGAACTGTATTTTTAGTCTAAGGTTTGAAGGTCCTATAATTCTAGGAATCTAATTTTTAACAGTTCTGAGATATTGAAATTCTGTGTGTCCAAGTTCCCAAGGCATTTGATTTTTAGGATAAATTAATCCAACAGTCCAAGATTCAGTTCTGCTGAGAAGTGTAGTCTCTCAGAATAATATTGACAAGAGCCACAATAATAGCTAGCATTTATTAAGAGCTTATTGTGTGCAGGCGTGGTGCTAAGTGCTTCCTGTGCATCACCACATTTAATCTTCACATCCTCTGAAACTCTTGATTAACCCCATTACACAGCTGGGTAAACTGAGGCACAGAAGGGTTGAATAACATGCTCAAAAACACACAGCTGTTAAGTGGCAGGGTTAAGCTTTAAACTCAGGCAGCCTGTGTCCAGTCCCATAAGTGTAGAATCTAAGTATCCCGTGTCAAGATACTGCTGGTCGTTCCTTTTTTTTTTGGCCACACCCCGCAGTATGTGGGATCTTAGTTCCCTGATCAGGGATCAAACCCAGGCCCCCTGCATTGGAAACATGGAGTCTTAACCACTGGACTGCCAGGGAAGTCCCTGTTGGTGGTTCTTTTGTCCCCACCTGGAATGCTGTGGATTAGGCAGTGCATGGAAGCGCAAGTGAGCACACTTGGAGGTGAGTCTGTTGCCAGATAGCACCCCAGATGGCGCAGCTCTGGCCCGTCTCCTGCCTTTGTGGGCACTGCTTGTTCAGCCCAGCAGGCCTTCCCTTCCCACTCATGCTACGAGGTCCTCTCCTAGGAACCTTCAGCTGTGCTCTGTCACAATTAGAAGTGATTGCTTCATCCTTTAAAACATCACAGCTTTTGGCACCAGGCAATGGGATGGCGGGCATCTGGTAAACCACCCAAAAGCATGGAGCATGGGATCAGATGTTGGGCTGGAACCTTGCTTCAGTGCACTGAACTTGAGTTAGGCATGTCATTTGAGCCTCAGCTTTCTCATCTGTGAAATAGGCTGTCTCATAGGATTGTTGTGAGGATTAAGGGAGGTGCTTAAGGGGAGCCTAGTAAGGTGCCTCATACACAGTTGGTGCTCAATAAATATTGACTGCTGTTCTGACTTGTAATGTTATAGTTATCCGTGGGTATGTCCTATCTTTCATACTGAATGTTTTTGTGGGTTAGAGCACGAGGGTCAGTTATCTTTTGGGCATTTGCTGTGGGGTCAACCTCTGTACTGAAAGCTTTATGTTTGTGATGTCACTTGGCCCTTATAACCGCCCTCTAAGCCCGTGATTATCCCATGCTTCAAAGGAGGAGACTGAGTCTTAGGTTAGTCTTCCTACTGATAGTTACAGGGTTGGTGTGTGCTGGTTCTGGGATTCATGCTGAGACGGGAAGGCCTGGGTCTGTGCTGCTGAGGGAGGAGGACCATGGGTTTATCTTCTCTGTGGTTTTCTCCAGAAGCTCAGTGAAGAATATTTGGGAGGAGTCTCCCAGCAACACCTGTTTTGTCTTTGGACCTTGGCCAGGGAGGTAGGGCCATTGTCTGTACGAGTCAGGCAGGAAAGCAATTGTTTTGCTGGGGAGATTCTCATGAGTTGCTTTGATTCTGTTATCTACTCCCACTTGTCTTTATGCTGGTCTTCATGGTCTTCCTTCCCAATAAAGCAGGAGGAGGTCCTGATGACCCAGTGATGGCAAGAGTGGCTTCTAGATCGAGGGCGCAGGTGGGTGGGGAGGATTGGGCCAGGACACAGGGGCTTGAGTTCTGGCCCTGCTATCTGTGTGACTTTTGGGACAGCCCTTCTCTCCCTGGACATCCTTTCCCACAGTTGCAGAAGCATGCGAGTTGTATTATTGTTTAAGTGTCTTCCATGCTGTTTTAGTTTGTGAAGCAGTTGAACCAGATGCTCAGATGAAATTGTTATGAGGAAGGCTTACACTCAAGTGGGTGGAGAGGGAATGGGGGTGTTGATCCCACCTCTCAGCTCCCCAGTGGCACCCAAGGCACCCACAGTGAACACCAGTGTGCCATAAGACACTATTTGAAAAGAGGTGGCCAGATGGTCCCTAAAGATATTTATTCCTCCAACGTTCTATGTCTCTTATCATCCTAGACAATTCAGTTTAGAACTTCTCAGTGGAGCAAGGTGAGCCTGTCCAACGTCCTGAGAGTTTGAGCAGAGAGGGTGCTGTGGCCTTGGCCATTGATTTCTATCTGGCTTTGGAATATGGGTCTGCAGTTCCCTCCAAGTCACAAGCTTGCCTGTGCCTCCAGTCTTGTGGGAGAACTCCCACTTCCTCTTCGGATGCCTCCTTTCTTCTTTGCTGAGTGAAGAAGTGTCACCATCAACAAAGGAGAGGAGGATGTCGCTGTGGGTTGTAGCGTATCGGAGCACGTAGCGTGCGGGTAGGAAAGGTGTCTCCGTGGCTCTCCTGGGGAGGAGAGGAGAGGCAGGATTCGCCACCCCCTCCCTCACCAGAGCGCCTGCACCTGACTGCTTTGCATGTGCATGTGCGCTGCTAAAATAGTGTTGTTTTTTTAAATTGGAGTATAGCTGCTTTACGATGTTGTGTTAGTAGCTGCAGTACAACAGTGTGAGTCAGCTATATGCATATATATATCCCCTCCCTCCTAAGGGCTTAGCAGGTGGTGCCAGTGGTAAGGAACCCACCTGCCAATGCAGGAGACAGAAGAGAAGCAGGTTCCCTCCTTGAGTTGGGAAGATCCCCTGGAGGAGGAAATGGCAGTCCACTCCAGTGTTCTTGCCTGGAGAGTCCCACGGACAGAGGAGCCTGATGGGCTATAGTCCATGGGGTTGCAAAGAGCTGGACACGACTGAAGTGACTTAGCATGCATGCACTTCCCTCTTGAGCCTCTCCCCAGCTCGTCCCACACCTCCAGGTCATCACAGAGCACAGAGCTGAGCTCCCTGTGCTATACAACAGCTTCTCACTAGCTGTCTATGCTAGCACACCGTGCTGCGGTGTGGCCAAAAAAAAAAAGTAAAATGATTTCTGTTTAGTGTTTTATTTTCCTCTGTTTCACACAGAAAGCTAAGACTGTGGTATGTTGGAGCCCGGTTCTTCTGGCTCGTAAGAGCCTGTTGTGTCCATCTCTTCCCAACTCTATGCAGTGAAGTTGTGTTGGAAGCTTGAAACTGGCCATGGTGAGACTACTTACACCAAGACGACTGGCCAATACTGTGAATCAGAGTTTTCCCCTAGGAGAGTCAGTTGTTAAATATTTACCAGCATGCCACTAGACTAATATAATAACGCTTATATACCCACCACCCAGCTTCGGTAAATCTTGACATTTTGCTGTATGTATTTGTTTCAGACCTTTCATTTTTCTTTTAAGGGATAAAATAATACAAAAACAGTTGGCTCCATCTGTATTACTCCCCACAATCTCATTCATTTGCTTCCTGATCCAGAAATATAGTCCCATCCCAAACTTGGTGTTTATCATGTTTTAAAAATATTTTTACTACATATGTGTCCATAAATAATACATGGTATTGTTTTGCATATTCTTAGATTTATATCCGTCGTATTCTACCATATGCATCATTCCACAACTTTTATTTTAAAATACATTTTATGTTTTTTAAAAGATTTATACATGTTGATATATGTAATTCTAGTTCATTCATTTTAATTTCTATATGGTGTTCCATTGTATAAATATACTAACATTAATTTATTCTTTTCTCCACTGATGGACATGTAGGCTGTTTCCAATTTTTGTACACATCTCCTGGTGCACATATGTAAGAATTTTTAAGGTATATACTTAGAAGTAAAATTTCTAGGTGCAAGAATATGCATATCTTAATCTCTACTAGGTTTGCCAATTTGCTCCCCAAAATGGTTGTACAAATTTACACTCCCACTAGCAGTGGATAAGAGTTCTTGCCAACAATTGGCATTGTCAGATGGCTTAATATTTTCCAATCTGATGTGTGTAAAATGATATCTCTTTGTGGGTTTAATTTGCATTTTCCTGATTACTAGCAAGATTGCGCATCTTTACATATGTTCAGTGGACATTTATTTTTCTGTTTTGTGAATTATCGATTCGTTTCTTATGCTATTTACCCCCAAAGTATTGTTTATCTTTTTTTTGTAAATCAATTAAAAATATATTCTGATTCTTAATACTTTGTGATTGTATGAAGTGAATGAAAATTTTTTTTTTCTACCAGTACGAATCTTGTTTTTCAGTACTGTGTGGGATATCTTTGTGTAGAAGTTTTCAAGTTTAATTAATCACAGTTTTTAATCTTTTAGGATCTGTGCTTTGAGTCCAGTTTAATATAGATAGATAGTCCATCCTGAGGTTATATGTTCTTACAATTTATTGTATAATTTTAAAAGTTTTATTTTTCCCTATTGGGTCTTTACTTAACCTAGAATTTATTTTTTGCATAATGTGTTGAGAGGAATCTAATTTTCTTTGTTTTACCTGTATGTACCCAGTTGTCCCATCGCAATTTAAGAAATATTTCATCTTTTCATGTCTGATTCTCAGTAATGTCTTGCAGTTTTTAGTGTAATAAATTTTCTTATTGTTTGTTAGATTTATTTCTTAGGTATTTGAAATATTTGATACTCTTATAGTTTTATAATTTTCTTAAATTTTTTTCTATTTGTTCATTGTTGGTATACAGAAATAAAATAGATTTTTGTGTGTATTGGCCTTGTATCCAGTGACATTGTTAAACTAAAAGTAATACTGAATGATGCTGGGAAAGATTGAAGGCAGGAGGAGAAGGGGACGACAGAGGATGAGATGGTTGGATGGCATCACTGACTCGATGCACATGAGTTTGAGCAAGCTCCGGGAGTTGGTGATGGACAGGGAGGCCTGGCGTGCTGCAGTCCATGGGGTCACAAAGAGTCAGACACGACTGAGTGACTGAATTGATTGCATAGTTTATAGATTCTTTTGGATCTTCTACTTACTTACTCATGTCACCAGTGAATAAAGACAGTTTTATTTCTTCATTCTCAATCCTTAAGCTTTTATTTTCTTTTTCTTTCCGATTGCTCTGACTAGGTCCAATGCTAAATAGAACTGTTGACACCAAGCATTCTTATCTAGTTCCTTATTTCATGGGAAAAGTTTTCACCATTAGAAATAAACTTTGATATATTTAAATTTAAAAGATCAGATTGAGGAAGATTCCTACTATTTTTAATTTATTGTTTCTGTGGGTTGAAAAATTGTCATGTTATGTATTTGTGTGCTCCCCTTCTCCCTTTTAATGTAATCCAGACTTGTGAGATGTTCTTGTTTATTTGTTTCAGTTTGAACAGTGGCTTTTGTGTTTGTCGGTCCTCTCTATTGTTCTGAGGTCTTGGGGCTGAAATTTTGGCAGTTGCCCTGCTGGTACAGACATACCTTGAAGAAACTGTGGGTTTGGTTCCAGACCACCACAGTAAAATAAATATTGCTATACAGCAAGTCATGTCCATGTTTTGGTTTCCCAGTGCATAAAAAGTTATATTTACACTATACTACTGTCCATTAAGTGTGCAATAGCACCATGTCTAAAAATTTTATACACCTTAATTAAAAAAAAAACAAACTTTGTTACTAAAAAATGTTATGCACTGAGACTTAAGCAGGTCATAGTAGTCACATCCAAGATCACCACAACAAATATAATAATAATGAAAAAGTTTGAAATCTGTAAGAATTGCCAAAATGTGACACAGACATGAAGTGAGCAAATGCTGTTGGAAAATGATGTCGATAGATTTGACCAATGCAGCATTGCCAAAAGCCTTCCATTTGTAAAGCAAAAACAAAGCGCGTTATCTGTGAAGTGCAATAAAACAAGGTATGCTTGTAGTCAGGTTCAAGGATAAAGAGTTTGCCCGGGGAAGACAATGGTATAGGGGGTAGTAATTGCTTGACATGATTAATTCCTTAAAAGGGACATTAAAAGGGCATTGTTCGTCTTCAATTTTCAGTACCCAGAACAGAGCATCTCATGTAGAAGTGCTCCATAATGCTTGGCAAATGGATGAATGTAATTCATCCCATGGAGGTGCCAGAAATGAGTAAAAGCCTTTTCACCTTTGCAGTATCCCACTTCTGACACCCTTATTGCAATCTTTCTAGAAAGTAAACTGGACTTTAGCAGAGATAGGAAGACCCAGTCTTCTCAGGCTATTTATTTGCATCAGGCCTCCCTAATACAAAACACAGTCCATTGTGGTTTTGGCCATGAATCTAGAGCTTTCCAGAGCAATTCTAGTTGTTGGACAGGAAGTGCTTCCATACCAGAAAGACTTTCTAAGATAGATGAATACAAATCAGTTTCATTCATGCCAAGCCAAGCCAAATGAATCCTACAAAATGTACCCAACTTAGTTCACATCAATTCCATTGAAATTCACCAATATAATGACCCAGCTCAGCCCCACTCAACTAACAAAATGCAACCCAATTTGACCAGATATTATTTAACAAAACCAACCCAACCCAACAAATTATAAAACTCAATACAATAACTGCTTATCAGTCTACCAACCTAACTCACCCCAACACAGCAAATTCAAGTAAGAAAAACTTCCTGCACAAGATGTCCCAACAATGTAATGAAATTCAGTGGAGTGCAATTTAATAAACTGTTTTAGCATCTTTTCGGCTAAAGGGTGCTTTGCATACTATATTAAAATAATGTCGATAAAATGTGTAGTTGTTTACAGTTAGTTTTTGAACAAATCCTTGAAACCATAGCCTTTTCAAACCTCCTCAGTGTAGGTATGAGGAAACCGAATCTCATAAATTAGAAAATTCTCTCTATTCATCTCCCTCGCCTTTCTGGCCCCCAGAATCCTCACAACACTTTATCTTACTTTCTGGTCTCATCTGCACTAGACTGGGAGCACTTGGGGGCAGGGACCGTGTCTTATGCACCTGTCTACACTCGGCACCTTTCAAAGGGCCTTGAGAAATGTGGTTTAGTGAATGAGTGACCAGAGGAAGAAATCTGAGAAGCTCATTGTCTTTTGAAGCATCTGCAGAGTTTATCTGTTTTGGGGGCCTATTGAGGAGGATGCTAGGGCAGAAGGCACAGACAAGCCTATATCTGAATCCTGGCTCTGCCACTTACTAGCTGTGTGTCCTTGGGCAAGTCACATCACCTCTCTGGACTTGCCCATAGAGTGAGCAATAAAATACCAACTCCAGGGGTGTTTTGAGGATAAATACTGAGTTGATGCATGTAAAGCCCCTCATACTATGTCTAACATATAATTGAGGATTAATGAATAGTGACTAGAATTTTTCTCTGAGCCTTTTTTTGGCATTTTACCTTTGCAGTTTGGGGACACTCCCTCTGTGGACCAGGAAAACTCAAAAAAGTCTCTTCCAGATTCCTTGGAGAATAACATCTTTTGCCATGGTTTCAGTGGCATAATTATTGAATAACCACCATTTATTTTTTGTATTTCACTATGATCCCTTTGTTAAAATAGGCTTGAGAACGATCAGTCTGGTAGAAGTGTGAATATATATGCTTAAACAGTTAGGGCTTAGGGCACAGAACTTTATGACAGCTACAGTCATTTGAACATACACTGTTTGCCACCCCTGGTGGATTCACAGCTAATGGCAAGTGATTCCTGTGCCAGAGGAACTTATAGTTTAGAGAGAAGATGATGTAGAAATGAGGTTGATGGGAGCTAACTTTGAGAACTTCAGATGTGGTGGCCACGTGTGCTGGGCAGTGGGTTGGTGTTTGGGAAGGTGGTATATTCTGGGCTGGTTTGGCCAGGCCCTTTCCCCCTCTAAGTTTCATTTCTTCCTCTCTGTAGAGGGGATCACAATACATACCTCATTGATTGTTGAGGGGATTCAATAGGAGACTGACCAGTTCCCTGGCTTACAGAAGGTGTGAAATCCATATTGGTCCCTCCTTCCTCATTTACGTGGGTTACCATGCACCCCAGTGACACCACACATTTGTGTGTGCACACACACACATATGCACACAAGTACCCCTGTGTGTTTATTAAGTACAGTTAAGATGCTAAAAGTAAAACAGAGTCAACAAGAGTTCTGGGCTCAGAAAGTATGTCTCCCTTCCTGAAGCAATACCCATCCCTCAAGTCATGAAAAATACGTTCATCTGACTCTACATTCTGCTGTGAGAGACCCACACAGCGTCATCCAAACTTCTGGACAAGCCCTTGAGGCTGTCAGACACACAAATGGCCCCGTCTGAACAGCGTGGTCTCCACCTTCTCTCCGGGTGCCAGGCTGACCCAGATTGGGGCTCACATCTAAGTCCCATTTGCTGCACTGGGCTGCCAGGACAGCTGGTTCCAAAGTCAACTGCCTCCCCTGCTAAGGAGCTGGAACTGAATTCTTCTTCATTACAGCCTGGCTGTGGGTTAGGCATTATAAATAACATCATGCAGACAGCCAGATGGACAGCATGCCTGACTGGGGGCCGCTTCATCCGTCCCAGCAGGGATGGCCCTGCAAATAGCGTCTGAGAGACTAGGCAGGACCCACAGAGTGACCGTGTCCTTAATGGGAGCCCTCCTAGCTCACCTCATCCAGGACGGTGCCTCCCTGCTCTTTCTTAGAGATCTCTGCGAAGAAAGGAAGATCTACTCAGACCTCTTTCACTTTTTTCTTTTGGTAATGGTGAGTACAGTGTGCAAATGTTCTGGGGTAAGATCTGGGCTTACATCCTGAGCGAGTCATTCACAAGCTGTGTGGCTTCAGGCAAGTTAATGAACCACTCGTTTCCCTCACCACTAAGATGAAAGATGAGAAGAGCGCCCAGCTCAAAGGCTGCCGCGGGCTTTAAGGACAGGAGCAGGGCCTTAGCAAACGCTTAGGGAATGGGAACTGCACCAGGTTGCTGTTGTTCAGTTGCTGGGTCGTGTCTGACTCCTCGTGACCCCATGGACTGTAGCTCGCCGGGCTCCTCTGTCCTCCACTCTCTCCGGAGCTTGCTCAAATTCATGTCCGCTGAGTCATACGTGCCATCCAGCCGTCCCATCCTCTGTCGTCCCCTTCTCCTCCCACCTTCAATCTTTCCCAGCATCAGGGTCTTTTTCCAATGAGTCAGCTCTTCGCATCAGGTGGCCAAAGTGTTGGAACTTTAGCTTCAACATCAGTGCTTCCAATGAATATTCAGGTTTCCAGGTTCGTGAGGACAATTACTCAGCTCCCTCCCTTCCTGTATCTTCCAACATCACTGAGGGCAGCTCTTTCTGGATCTGGGGACCAAGTAAGACCCCTATCTGAAACACCACTCTCAGGCCTGTGTACCCATCTTGCAGGTCTATCTTATTCTCCAGGAGGTAGGGGAGCATAAAGGGAGGTCACAGGACTCAGGTCCCAAGGCTTAGTATATCTAGCGATGCTGCAGGAAACAGAGGCGCCTCAGGGACTGTGAATGAGGCTCTGTTTAATCCCCCCATCCCCCACGCCCAGCCCCAGGACACACTCCTGACATCTGATTTTATGTCTCAAAATGCCATTAAAAATAGGTTTAAGCTCCAAGAAAAATCGGAGAGTTGCTACGGTAGTCAGTAGTCCCTTGGTTTGCTCAGAGGGCTATAACCCATCTCCAGTGACGTCACTCTCAAACACATCTGAGGGTGAGTCCTCTTCCAAGCACCACTCCTCGGCATTCGGAGTCTCCCACCCTGACCCTTCCCCCCGGCCGGCTCACTCCCACATTTCCTCTACACCTCTGTGCTCCAGGTGTTAAACTCTGGGACACTCTCTGGATATATTAAATGTGGCCCAGCATCTTTGCGTCTGTTCACTGGGTCCCCCGCCTCTGCAATGCTGTTCATCTTCTTCTCCGTGTCCTCCCGTCTTATACTTACCCTTCTAGACCGTGCTGAAGTGTCCTTTCACGTCAGAAGGTTTCTATTTTGATCCCTCTGAGCAGAAAAGTAAGCAATTATTCACGTATTCCAATGTTTACTGAATGCTTACTTTGCGCTGGACATTGGAGGCAAAGCCTGAGCCAAAAAAGAGATGGTCCCTACCTTCATGGAACTTACAGTCCTAATGGGAAGAGAGGGACAACTATCAAATACATAAACGATTGAACATATATGTAGGAATTTAAATTAGTGCCCCTAATGAAATAAAAGGGTTCTAGGGCTTCCCTTCTGCAGTACTTTGGCCACCTCATGTGAAGAGTTGACTCATTGGAAAAGACTCTGATGCTGGGAGGGATTGGGGGCAGGAGGAGAAGGGGATGACAGAGGATGACATGGCTGGATGGCATCACTGACTTGATGGACGTGAGTCTGAGTGAACTCCGGGAGTTGGTGATGAACAGGGAGGCCTGGTGTGCTGCGATTCATGGGGTTGCAAAGAGTCGGACACGACTGAGCGACTGAACTGAACTGAACTGAGGGCTTCCCTGGTGGCTCCGTGGTTAAGAATCTGCCTGCCAACGCAGGGGAAACTGAAAGTGAGAGGTGCTCAGTCGTGTCTGACTCTTTGTGACCCCATGGACTATACCGTCCTGGAATTCTCCAGGTCAGAATACTGGAGTAGGTAGCCTTTCCCTTCACCAGGGCTCTTCCCAACCCAGGGATCGAACCAGGGTCTCCTGCATTGCAGGCGGATTCTTTATCAACTGAGCTATCAGGGAAGTCCCCCCAAGACAGGGGACACGGGTTCAGTCCTGGTCTGGGAAGGTTTCTCATGCTATGAGGCAACTAAGCTTGTGTGCCACAGCTACTGAGCCCGTGCTCTAGAGCCTGCGTACCGAAACTACCGAAGCCCATGCACTCTAGAGGCCACGCTCTGCAACAAGAAGCCGCCACCACGAGAGGCCCGCACACAGCCACTGGGGATATCCTATGCACAGCACTGAAGACCCAGAACCGCCGGAGAGAGAGGAGAGGAAGACACAGGCTCTAGGAGAACACATAGCAAAGGGATCCGACTTCGATTGGTGATCAGAAGAGGCTTCCTTGAGGAAGTGCTGCTGAAGCGTCGGGGCAGGTTAGCCAGGTGAGTAAGGAACAGGAGGAGCAGTGCATGCAAAGGTCCTGAGGCAGGACCAGTGCAGTACCGTGACCACATATTCGTGTCTGTCCTAGACAGCCCCCGCTCTCCCGGGTTATGAATCAGTATGATTCTCTTTCTCTCTCCAAAGTGGCCTAGCTTGAAAGATCAATTGTATGGTTGCCCTGTGATTCTGGCCTGTTCGCGGAATGAAAAGAAGCCCGGAGTGTCAGGACTGCAGGAAGAGGAGGGGCCAAGGCTGGAGAGGCTGGGGGGACTGGACCAGGTGGGCTTGAAAGCTGGAGAAGGAGTCTAGTCTCCTCTGAAGGGTTCAGGCAGGTGCGCCAGGATTGGGTTTGCCTCCTGAAAACATCTCCTTCTTCTCTGCTCTCCTGAGTGCCCTGGGCCCTCCTCGCTTGAAGATCTGCCCTGCATCTTATAGGCTGTGGCTTCCATAGCTCTCCTGCTCCTAGACTGTGTGTGGGCTTCAGAGGGGCCGGAGGAACTCTCTGTGAACCTCCCTCCGATTCTTTTCCTCTCTGCTGGCTGGGTAGTGAGCCCCTAGGAAAATGTTGAAGCTATGGCAGAATCTCCATTAACTTGGGCAAAGTAGCATAATATCCCCCCTACTCACTCTCCTGAGCCAACCTAGAACCTCATCGAGTAGTCTGTGTGAACGAGAAACTAACATATTATGTCTGAGCCATTATAAATATTGGAAATAAATCTTGGAAATATCAAAAGGGAAAATACCAGCTACTGAGCATTGAGTGCATGGCATAAGCCAGACTCTGTATACTCTCTATGTGTACTTTCATTTAATCCTGACGATATCCACTTTAGAGATAAAGAAAGACTTAGAGAGGTGAAGTTACTTGCCCAAGGCCACACAGATAATGAGCAGACGAGCTGAGATCTGAACCCAGAAATTGTTGTGGTTGCTCAGTTGCTCAGTCGTGTCAGACTCTTTGCGACCCCGTGGGCTGCAGCACACCAGGTTTCCCTGTCCTTGACAATCTCCTGGAGTTTGCTCGAAACTCACGTCCATTGAGCCAGTGATGCCATCCAGCCATCTCATTCTCTGCTGCCCCCTTCTCCTCCTGCCTTCAATCTTTTCCAGCATCACCCAAGAATATCTGATTCTAAAACCAATCACAGAATTAACCAGTCCTCTCTCTTTGTCAGTTGGAGCAGTGGGGGTCTCCCCACCCTGTGGACCGGGGATTTAGACTGGCTATTTCCCCTGCCAAGCAGAGCTTCCCCAGATCAGACGCTGGGGTAGGGGGTGGGGGTGGGAGAAAAGACGGGTATCTTACATCCTTGGCCACAGCCTCTGGTGCCATCTCTCCATCAGGAACCCAGCTCAGGCAGCGGCCGGTGGTGGTATTTCTTTCACCCGCCTGCATTTTGGCAGATTTCTCAGAGAGAAATGCTCTTAGATTCATTTAAAAGTCTAAGCAGGGACAGCACAAATTATTAGTGCTTGAAATATTTATAAAGTCCCTTGTTTGCCATGGCACAGGAGGTGAGAGACTACAAATAAAAAGAAGCGGTGGAGGTAGCACGAGCAGCAGAGAGAAATGAAAAGGGAAGGCGTTTTGTCTGTCTGCTGCCGCCTGGTTTTCCAAGGCTGCCCAGCAAGGTGCATTTTCATTCTGCGTCTGCTCAGGGGAGCTTCCTTTCTGGTGCTCCTGCCACATCTCCACACTTAAAACAATTGCCAGGACATTTGAAATCAAGGCTTAAAGATCACAGACCATCAACGTTCAGGGAAGCTGGGTGAAGGATATAGGGAGCTCTCTGTGCTACTGGTTTTCTTCCTGTATTATTTTTTTTTAACCTTTTGTCTAAAATTGTTTCAAAATAGAAAATTAAAAATATATCGCAAAATGTACACTGTGTTTGGCTGGAAGAGAATGTAGAGAAAAATGCTCTTTTCCTTCTTGGACAGATGGAAAAATGGAGACCCACTGCATGGGGTCTCAAGTTACCCAGTAAGTCAAAGACAAGAGCTGAGATCTTCAGACTCCCAACCCAGACCTCCCCTTCATTGCCTCCTACCACTTCAGTGCACAATCTGATGATTTAGAAAAGAAGGTTCTGGTCATGATTTGGGAATCCTATGGCTCTGATTCAATCATTCATGTATGTATGTATGTATGAATGTATTATGTGCATATCCATTCGTTCACTAAGTGAAGAAATAAAGTGCTTTGTCAACAAGTCAGATATGTCCTGCCTTTGAGAACCTAGGAAAAGGTGTGGTTCAGTTGACGTCCACCCTCCAGATGACCCCCAAGGGCCATGGAGCATGAATAGCACTGTAGAGTTGTCCCACCCTGGAGCAAGGAGTCTGGCCTTTTGTACCTTACACTACTTAGTTAGTGGCAGTGGGACACCCCTGGGGGAGGGTATAGTCTCCCAGGTATTTTCAAGCAAGTTGGCTCTTGTTGGCTGAGGGCAATTCTTAGCTGCAGTAGGTGGGACTGGATGGACTGGTCTTTCCAAGGGACCTGTGTAGGGCATTGATAGTATGTGCTGCTGGGAAACTGGAGCTTCATCCCGCTGGGAAACTGACAGAGACAGTAAGAAAATGCACGTCCCCGGGAGAGAGCAGGCTCTCTATCCGCCGACTCCCATCAGTCTTCCTGAAGGCTGCTTCCCTGGGAGCTTGATTCCCAGCCTGAAGGAGCACAGCTCGACCTGTGTGGGGCCGCGGAGAGCTCCAGCAGACAGAGGATGTCCTCGGCCATGAGACCCTGCGTGCGGGAGCATGGAAGTTGGGCAAACGTGCCCAGAAATGGGAAGCATTGAGGAAACACGGGTGTGTGAGAACCAAGACCATCCACTGCAGATGGCTTGGGCCAACCACGCTTACTCCTCAGATGTGTGGACTTGGGAAGCTGCTGGAAGCATGGCCCCCATTGGCTGGAGCACCCAGGAGAATCACAGGGTCGCAGCGGGGTGGCCATCATGGCCTTTTGCATGTGGAAGCTGTGTGGGTGTGAAGTTGGGGCATCATTAGAGGGGATGGCTGGGGAGAGTAGGGCAGAGAGCCGTGTGTGCAGACGCTGGAACGTCACTCAGGGAGGGTCATGCTGGCCTGAGAACACGTCTGGGTCCTGATCATTCACTCACTCATTTATTCTGCAGGTATTTGTAGAGGGCCTGTAATACGCCATGATTCATATCGTGTATAGGATTGTGCTAGGGGCAGGGACTATGGTGAATAAATAAGGCAGACAAAGTAAATGTTCTCTGCAATAATATTTTGAGAACAGTTAGATTTTTATAAGTTTGTGGATGACTATGACTACTTTGTGCAATTTTTATTTTAAATGTGCACCAAGAGATAGCCAGTTCGAATCTCTGATTCGATTTTTGTAAGCAATGTATTATAAGTAAAATTTTAGGACAAAGAATCATTTCAATCTATGTATACTGTGGTAGTTAATGTAGTTTTAAAAAATTATTTATTTTAATTGGAGGATAATTATAATACTTAAACTCTGTAACAAAGACTCAAAATACAGCAGTATAAACAAGATAAAAAAATAAGACAGAAAAGATCCCTGTCCTTGGAGCTTATATTCTCTCTTTCTGTGTGTGTAGTAGGTAATTAGATAAATAAGCAAGATAATTTCAGATACACATGTGGTAAAGGAAACCAACAGGGTGTCGAATGGAGAGTATCTGATGATAATGAGGGGTACTTTTGACATGCTGGTCATGGAGAGACTTTCTGATCACACCCATTTTATAGACAAGGAAACTGAGGCTTTGAGAAGTTCAGTAATGTGCCCAAGTGCATTCAGCTAGTAAGTGGTCCAGTTTTAGATCCCAAGCCTGTCTCTCTATAGCAGCCTCTACTTGTTGACACTGAGTTCTTTGAACCAACACAGACTAAACCTTCTTCCTTCTTCTCCTATCAGTCATTTTGTGGTTTGGAGACCAAGACCTGACCTCCTGAATCCTGACACGGACTCTCCTGTTTGTGCCCTGGCCCTGGACTACACTGTGGCCGGGAGCTCTGGGGCCAGCCTCACTGTGGCAGGTGTCGGGGTCCAGGAGCGCACAGTGGCTCTGGGCCGGTAGTCCCGGCCTCATCACTTGTTTACGGTGGGATCTTGGGCAAGTGACCTCCTCCGTCACACGCTGATACAGACTGTTTTACCTCCTGGTGTTACTGAGAAGATTACACAAGCTAACATTTGGCCCTGAGCCTGGTACAGAGTGGACACTCACCTTGATCTTGGTGGGGCAGCTGTTTACCCTAAATAATCTCATCATTTGATGGGGGGGTCCACTGGGCAAGAGGCAAGTAGAGACTTTCAGTCCTGGTCTTCACGGACCTCAGTCCCGGACTGACCGCAGGCCAGAGCCAGGAGTGGAGAGAGGAGGATTTTCTGACTCTGGGTCCCGGACTGCCAGAGTCAATTAGGGGCGTCAGACAGACGGTGGCCTCCAGCACCCAAGCAAAGCGATGTGGCGGCCGACAGAGGGGCCAGCTCGTCCTGACCTTAAACCCAAATGCTCCTGCCCACATCTGCAGCTAAATAAACCAAGTAAATCATGCTGGCAGATAGATAATTAAATAATTATCAGGCACTTAATAACAAGGAGTGGGTGTTCTGAATTACCATATTAGACAGTGTCTTTGAGGACTAATTGTTGCATTACATCAGAGTTACTCATTCATTATTCTTGTCATTTCGGGTGATAATTTGCACTTTAGGAGACAGCGACAATTTTAGCAGGCAATTAGAGACGTGTCAGGCCTGGCCCCGTGAGTTACTGTCACAATTATTGCCTTTTTTTCCAGTGTCCTCATTTGCAGCCGTGTATTTAAGGGGATTTGGGTAATTCCAGGCCTGGGCAAAACAACCAGCCCACGGGATAGTGGCAGGGTGAGGAAGTGGTGGGCATGGCTGTCAGGACAGGGGACAGTTTGTGAGAAGCAGAGGGGTAGGGCTCAGGCCAGCAGGAGCTGCATGAAGCTCTTTCCTTCACTGGCTGGTGGGAGGCACCTTTAGTCTCTGAAAACCAGGGCTCTGTCTCCTGTCATTCTTGAGACTGTGTGTTCCTCTCCTGGCTCCTGGTTGCCCACCCAATCCAGCCCTTTATTCACACTCACCCCAACATTTGTGGTGAGTTCCTTGCAAACTCGGGGGAGGCAGAAGGGAGGAGAGAGAAGAAGAGAAAAAGGTTTTAAAACATTTTCTGGATGTCATGATGCTTTGACATGGCGGCGGCACCTTGCAGACCCCCTAACTGCCCCTCCCAGGGTTAGCTATTTCCTAGAGGGAGCACGCATTTCCTTTCAGCACACCTTTGATACACAAACTGACCAATGCAAAGGCCAAACACTCCTCTATCTCCTTTTATCAGGCTTCTGCAGCTCAGGATACCACCTCTCTGTCTGAGTCACCCTGGGGCCAGGTCCCAGACGACAGGGGAACCATCAGCTCTATAGTCCAGCTGTGCTCAGTTGCTCAGCTGTATCCAACTCTTTGCAGCCCCATGGACTGCAGCCCTCCAGGCTCCTCTGTCCATGGGGATTCTCCAGGCAAGAATACTGAAGTGGGTTGCCATGCCTTCCTCCAGGGGATCTTCCCAACCCAGGGATTGAACCCAGGTCTCCCACATTGCAGGCTGATTCTTCACCATCTGAGCCAGTTGCAGGGAAGCCCTGCAACTGGCAGCAGTGCTCCTCTGCCCATGGAACTCTCCAGGCAAGAACACTGGCGTGGGTAGCTGTTCCCTTCTCCAGGGGATCTTCCCACTCCAGGGATGGAGCCCAGGTCTCCGCATCATGCCCATTCTTTACTGGCTGTGCCGCCAGGGGAGCCCGAAGCCTGCTGAAATCCTGCAGCTAGCCAACACCAGATTAGCTTACTCTTGCCTCACCTGTCCTTCCTGAAAAAACCAGTCAGGTCTCTGGCACCGTGTTTTCTTCTTGTTCCTTCTGCCTCCCTACCAGAATCTCCTCTTGGCGTTTCCCCACATGGCCCAGCCTGTTGTGTCCCCTCCTCGTGGGAAATGTGAGCAACAACCATTTTTTTTTTCTAATTAAAAAAAAAAATCAAAAAATATTTTGCTGCCCTGGGTCTTCGTTGCTGTTCTCAGGCTTTCTTTGGTTGCAGCGAGCTGGGGCTCCACTCTCTAGCTGCAGTGCTCGGGCTTCTCAGCGCAGTGACTTCTTGTGTTGCGAAGCACAAGCCGTAGAGCACACTGGCTTCAGTGGTGTGGCCCGTGGGCTCTGGAGCTCCAGCTCAGTAGTTGTGGTCCCGGGTTAGTTACTCCACAGCCTACGGGATCCTGTCCCCTTCATTGGCAGGCAGATTCTTAGTCACTGGTGCACCAGGGAAGTCCAAACCATCTTTTCAATGGCAGTCATCTCCTGATCACCACTGTAAAACAAAGAAACGAAAAACTCCTGTACATATTTTAACACAAAAGAGAAGGAAGGAGGGTAGAAGAGAATAGAGGAAGGAAGAGAGGGAAATAAAAGGGAAAATGGAACAGGAGAAAGAAGGAGAGATTTAAAAAAGGAGGAAGAGAAAGACTGAAGAATAGAGAGGTGGAGAAAAGAGGAGAAGAAATCAAGGTGAAAGGGAAGGAAGGAGGGAGAGAGGTTGGGAGAGGGAGATGGGGAAGAGAGGAAGGGAGATTGCACATGAAAGTTATATTTGAAACCAACATTTTTTTTCACGGCTCAGAATATTTACTTTTTGGTGAAATTTAATGTCTGGGTTCATTTAGCTACAGTTGACTCTCTTGACCCTGGGCAACTTGAAAACAGACAGTGTGAATCAGTGACTCAGAATAGTTTCAGAAAATATTTTTCACTGGCTGTGTCAAGAAAAAGAGCACTGTTCAACCCAAATGCACTACTGTGTGAGAAGAGAAGGGGGAGGTTCCACCTCAGACTGGCTACTTCTCAGGTCTGTCCTCAGCAATTAGCTGAGAAGAGACCGAAATGGCTCCGCTGGGTCTCCCTTTCCCTCCAAGAGAGAGGGCCGCCCCTGAAGGGATGTGAGAGCCCAGTGACTCTCAGAAGCAGTAAAGCTCAGAGCTCAGCTTGCGGGTTTGGAGTCTTGGTTCTGCCACTGTTTGGCTGTTTGCTTGGGCAAGTCACACCTCTGACATCTTCATTCTTAGCTCAGAGGTGGTTGGCTCTGCTGAGATTTCACAAAAGTATGACTATAAGGACTTTGGCCACCTGATGCGAAGAACTGACTCATTTGAAAAGATCCTGGGAAAGATTGAAGGCGGGAGGAGAAGGGGACAACAGAGGAGGAGGTGGTTGGCTGGCATCACCGACTCCATGGACATGAGTTTGAGCAAGCTCTGGGAGTTGGTGACGGACAGGGAAGCCTGGTGTGCTGCAGTCCATGGGGTCACAAAGAGTCGGACCCAACTGAGTGACTGAACTGAACTGAACTGAAGGACTGAGTGGGGGCTACTACTGTTTCCTTTGTGGCTCAGCTGGTAAAGAATCCACCTGCAGTGCGGGAGACCTGGGTTCGATCCCTGGGTTGGGAAGACCCCCTGGAGAAGGGAAAGGCCACCCACTCCAGTATTCTGGCCTGGAGAATTCCATGGACTGTGTAGTCCATGGGGTCACAAAGAGTCGGACACGACTAAGCGCCTTTCATTCACTTCGTTTTGCATTAGCGTGTGGTTTTGTGTCCCTGTGTGGTTTTGGTCTGGACCTACTATCTCCCTGGTCCTGTGGGGACAGAAGATGATTCTGAGGTCCAGTCTGGTTTCCCCCTGGTGTGAGGACTACCCTCTCTGTGAGGGTCTCTCTGAGGGTTAGAGTGCTTCCTGGACCTCGTTCCTTAGGGCATCCTCCCCTTGCCCCTCCATCACAAGTCCATCCCCTAACCGGGAAGAGGAAAAGGGAGCTTCCATAGCACGTCCTGGGCATCTGCAATGTGCAAGCCCCAGGGCTAACCACTTCACATCTGTCATTGCATTTAAGCCTCAGAGTGGCCTCTAAAGTGGCTGTAATTATTCCCATTTTACAGATGCAGGAGTCTGAGGCTCGGTGAAATGATGTAGCTTCTTTAGAGTGATTCAGCCAGCAAACGGCAGAGCCAAGATCTGAGTCAGTCATGACCTTTCCGCAGTCCTCCCAAGATGCAATATCATGATCCTAGGTGGTCACCCCTCAGGAGGATGATGTAGGAAGTAGTGCTTTGGACCCATTTCTGCAGCAGGATTGGCTTCACATAGCTTAGGGTGTTACCTTCAAATATTTTAAAAGTTAGATTTAAAGAAAAACACAAAGCATTGAAAAGTACAAACAGCTAGTGGAAATGCATCTGTCACTCTATTTGTCCATTCATCTAAGCTATCTGTTGCTCTATCTTTCCATCTTTCTGTCCCTCCTCCTCGTCTCTCTCTCCCTATCTCTCATCCTTCATTTAATCTCTCAATCTCTATCCATCCACCCAATTTGTCTACCTATCTATCTAAAGCATGCACATGCCCGCGCACACACTACATTCACTTGCACATGCACATATATGCATCAGCTCAATGGCGTTAATTAAGTTAAAACTACCGTAAATCTGACAGGCTCAGATTAACACGATGGTCAAAACGGTAGGAAATACAGTATTTTGAAAAAGAATAAATCCAGCCAATTACAGATTTATGTCGACGCCAGCTTAGATCCTACAGTTTCACAATAATCGTTGATCAGTCAGCGTTTCATGACAGAACTATAATGTTCATGCGTTTCACCTTCACCTAAAAGTTTCCTCGTTTGCTTAATTCCCAGAATGCGATTCCGTAAATCTTTCTTTCTGCGATATTAAGTAGATAATAAGAATGCCATGTAAGATTTGCTTATGGTTTAAAGCACAGTTGCAAATGATTTATAATTAGGGCCAAATCCAAGACAAAACATTATTAAAGTCAAAACCTGCTGTAAATTGGCCCGATCTGCTTAGGCTTTTAGCAATTTATTGGGGTTTGATGACAGTATTCCCTCTGGTGAGATCCAAGGGGTCAGCTGACACCAAGGGGAGATATTTATGAGTAGGGGGATGCTGTGGAAATCATCGGGACATCCCCAGTGGGATGAGGGGATGTCAGCCGAGGGGACAGATGTGAGTTCATGTGCCACCTTTGAAGGCAAAACTCTCCTGCCAACTTAGCCACCGATGAGGGACCTGAGTTCACTCTGCTTCCGCCATGGGCTGATCACCTTGGAATTTTCAGTTCATGGATTTATCTTGAATAAGTCCAACGAGTAGAGAGTCATTGGTGCAAGATGTGTTTACTGAGCACCTATTATATACATATACTGTGGAGGAGTGCACAGCAACCCCCTCCAGTATTCCTGCCTGAAGTTACCCATGTCTGCCAGGTTACAGTCCATAGGGTCACAGAGTAGGACATGACTGAAGCGGCTTAGCATGCATTAAGTGCTGGATATGGGGCTACAGTGGTTTGAAAATGAGGCAAATATCCCGGCTCCCATAGTGTGGTGTGGGCAAGAGACAGACAAGACCTCTTCCTGGTGGTGGTGGTAGTGGGGATGCAGGNNNNGGTGGGGTGGGAGGGAAGTCAGCAGGGTGTGAGGGTTGATAGTAAGAGGTGGGAGGGATGCCGGTGGGGAATGGGGAGAGATGCTGGAGGAAGTTGGGAGGGAGGCTGGTAAGGTCCATTTAAAACAGAGTGGTCAGGGAAGGCCTCCTGAAGGAGGTGGTATTTCATCAGAGTCATGGGTAAGGGACTAAACTATGGGCTGTCTAGGGAAAGAGCATCTCAAGAGGAGGGACCAGGAAATGCAGAGTTATTGAGATGAGTGTCCCCAGCAGGAGCCCAGTGTGACTGGAGCAGAGTGGTGGAGGCCTCTGAGCCAGATCTGATCAGGTCAGCATTTAAAATAATGGTTGTTCTGACTGCTGTCTGGAGAACAGACTGTAGGGGGCAGGAGTGGAATCAGAAAGGTGAGGTTGGAGAATTTCCCGTCCACTAGCTGTAAAGTGTGGAAGTAAGGTGGCTCAAACGGGGAGGCTGTGGTTGAGATGGGGAAAGAGGGTTGCATTTGAAGCAGTTTTTGTAATTGAGTTGTCAGGACTTGTTGATGAATTGGATATCAGATGAGACAAGAAGACAGGAGCAAAGGTCAAGTCCCAGGTTTCTGGCCTGAGCAACTGGGGGAACAGTGTTGCCATTCCCTGAAATGGGGAGGATGAGGGAGTGGTACCAGGTTAGAGAAAGAGTGGGGTGGCATTGAGTCTCTGGCGATGGACGTCTGAAGTTTGAGATGCCATTAGTGTACAGCTGGGGATGTCAAGGGGGCCGGTGGATGTATGAGTCTGGAGTCTAGGAGAGAGGTCAGGCTGGAGATATAAATTTTGAAGTCATCAGCCCGAGGATGGTTTTAAAGCTATGAGATCACCAGGAGCTGAGGACAGAGAAGTGTAAGAGAAGGCCTGTAGGCTGAGTCTTGGAGCCTGTAACATTTAGACACTGGAGGAGAGGATAAATGTGCCACACAGGATATGGGGAAGCAGCTGTCACTGACACAGAAGGAGGTGCAAGAGAAAGTGGTGTCCTGCAGGTGAGCATAAAACCAAGGGTGAGGCCACCAACTATATCAAAGGCTGCCAGGAGGCCAAGTGGGAGGAACAACAGAACCTGACTGCTGGCTTTGGAAACGTGGCTGTCAACACGAACACTCTTGAGTCTTGGACCACCCTTTGACATTTCATCACTGACCTTCACCAGGAGACATTCCAAGAGTCAGTGGTATCAGAATTGCTTTGTTTCTTGGAGACGTGTCTTTGAGGAACACCCTGCAATGCCTCACAGCTGCCTGGGCACGAGCACCCATGGAGGTATTTCTCCCAGGAGAACTTCACAGAAATCTCTTTCTTTTGAATGACTGAACCCCCTTTTCCAAACTCCTGGCTTCCTGGCTACTTCTTTGCGTTGGCCACCAGTTGCCTGGCACCTGCGCAGGCATGCATTTTTGTGTGTCAAACTTACTCTTGGCCCCCTCTTGTTTTTCACTCTCATTTTCCTGGTTCCTTTCCCCTGTTTACCTTGTCTGTTTTATTTGAGTCCTCTGGTAATGTGTGCATTTCTCTCGAATGTGTATATTTCTGGAGTGTAATCACCGCAGATCTTTTTGGAACCATATCGGGGTGGTAAATAGGATGGCAAATGCCAAACGTATGACTGCCTCATAGATGCCACCGGATCTCCTAGGGACTTGCGTGTGTCACCATGGAGAGGAAAGAGGCCTGGGCACAGAGCCAGGAGATACTTATTCCATTTCTCCCTCTGCCATGAAAGAGCTGTGTGACCCTGGCAAATCAGTTTCCCTCTCCGAGCTTCAGTTTCTTTGACTGTCATACACAGAGGGTTACGCTAACTCAGGGTGAGCACATATGAGGCACACACACACTGCCATCACCTGGCTCCTTAGCAGAGATCACTAATCCATAAGGCACTCTTTGGCATTAAGCTTAGATAAGACCTCAGAATCCTTCTTAACACAGTACCTCAGGCTGCAGCTACAGATTGACAGGAGTTGGTGTGCTAAATGAGATCTTCTTGCCTTATAGGACTAAATAATATCTCAGAGTGAGACTGATAGCTGGCCATGAACTTGAGCTGTGGTAGTCTCTGTAGCGACATTCCAATGCCCTCAATAAAAAATTCCAAAGCAGAGGAGGGTTGAAAAGCTCTGTAATAATTGTAAAGTGCGCCATGCATATCCTGGCATTTGTCATCGAATATATCATCAAGAATGACATTTGGACCATGCCTGCCGTGTATTTAAGATGAGAGTTTGGAAACCTGAGATATAAAGAATTGCCACCTATCCAAGTCTGAATGCTTATTCTCAGAGATAGATTTGTCTTCTGTTGGAATAAGCAAACTCATTTAATGTCTACAGTCTTCAAAACATTTTTGTGTGTTTTCTTTCCAAATAGAAATAGGAACGTAACCCAGTATTTCTATTCAAATCATCTATCAGTGAGTCTGGAGGGAGAAACTTTCCTTTATAGACAGCCTAGGTAATTACTTTTAAATTAATTGATTAGAGAACTCCCTGTCAGTGCACATAACTTACGCATGTACTTATGTCTACGTTCTTGTTTAAAATTTTATTTATTTGTTTAGTGCTGGCTGTGCTGAGTCTTAGTTGCTGCTCGGGTTTTCTCGAGGTGCCATGAGCAAGGTCTGCTCTCTAGTTGCTGCACGTGGGCTCTTCACCGGGGAGTCTTCTCTTGTTGTGGAGCACAAGGCTCTGGGGTGCATGGGCTCAGGGGTCGCGACTCCCGGGCTCTAGAGCACAGACTCATGGGCTTAGTTGCAGGCAGCACGTGGGATCTTTCCAGACCAGAGATCGAACCCATGTCTCCTGTATTGGCAGGCGATTTTTTTTTTTTTTCTTTTAACCACTGAACCACCAGGGAAGCCTGTCTATATTTTTTGTCCAGGATTCACTGAACCCTAACTATATGACTCATGCAGTACTAAGACTCTTCCTTCCAACAACCTTAGGAGGTAGCTAATTTTATTATTCCCATTTTACAGCTAGAAAATTGAGGCTCGAAGAGGTGAACTAATTAGACCCACGTGTTTTCTGGAGACATCTTCTGATGTAATAAAATTCTAATCATAAAATTCTTAAAAGGATTCTGATTTCCTACATTTGTTTTTGAAACACTAATGAGAAATTGATGATGGCTTTAATAGAGGGTATGTGAGCAGACTTTTATCTCAGAGAGAAGGTGATTTTTTACATTTATCTATTCCCTGGTGGCTCAGAGGTTAAAGCATCTGCCTGCAATGTGGGAGACCTGGGTTCGATCCCTGGGTTGGGAAGATCCCCTGGAGAAGGAAATGGCAACCCACTCCAGTATTCTTGCCTGGAGAATCCCATGGGCGGAGGAGCCTGGTGGGCTACAGTCCACAGGGTCGCAAAGAGTCGGACACAACTGAGCGACTTCACTTTCACTATTGCCTCTTTAATCACTGTGCAGTAAGCACTGTTACGGTCCTCCTTTTACAGACGAGAAAACGAGATTTTGGAAGCAGTGCCTTGCCTAAGGTCATAAGATTTGAACCCTCTGCGTGTGTTCACTCCAGATTCCTTTTTCTGTGATAAACTTCCTCTCAGGGTTAAGTACAAGCAGACATCATTCCTTCTCAGAAACGAAAATGAAAGGACAAGATGATTTTGGGGATTTCCAAACGTAGACCCTTTAAAAATTCATGTGCACAGATGCCGAGGGTGGCGGGAGAGAGACTTGGCCACTGGGACAGACGTGGTGTCAGACGGCTGCCTCCATATGGTGATCTTGGGTTCCTCGTGGGCGACAAGTGGGTTGGTTACCAGGCTCGGCAGGCAGAAATGAATCTGGGCGGTCCACTCTGGTCCAGGAGGTACACGGTAATAAATGCTTCTGGAATGAATGATGGCTGAATGAATGAATGATCGAACAGTCACCCTGCTTGTTCCCGCTCTGCGTGGTCAGACCAAACTCGAGTAAATATCCTATACACTACATCTCAAAAAAAAAAAAAAAAAAGCACCCCTTTACAGCGCTGAGCCTTAAACATGCCTGCTCTGCCCTCCCGAGCTCCAGAGGTGCAACGGCCCTCCCCACTTCCCCACCCCACCCATTTCTGCCTTTAGAATGGTATCCAGGGAATCTGCTGCAGCAGCAGGAACCGGCTGGCAACACAATTCTTCCTGTTTCCTGGGACAGCCTTTATTTTGCTTTGTTCTGCACTTGAAAGTGAGCAGGCACAAGCCTGTCAAGAGCAGCTCCTTTCACGGAGCTGCTTGGGACACAGGGGATGGTAGGTTGGGTGGGGGCGGGGGATGGAAGCCAGCCTTGTGGTGGGGGCAGGGGGTGGGGTGGGTGAGGGGGCTGGGTGCGACTCCGTCCTGCTGTGTGACCCTGGATGTGTCCCTGGTGCTCCCTGAACCTAGGCTCCACTGTCTCAGAATCCAGGAGGCTGAGTGAGGTGCTCCCGAGGTTCTTTCTGGTTCGGAAACATACCTTGAGGGATACACACGTTCACCGTCAGCGCCTNTGGGGGGGGGGCGGGTGGCCGTGGGTGGGGTGTGCTGCACTGGTTAGATGCCTGAGGCGGCAGCAGCCAAGGGGGAAAGGCAAGGCCCAAGACCCAAGACAGGGCCTCCTGCCTGCCCCGTCTGTCCCTACCATGGCCCACCCTACAGCAACCTTCCCCCAGGCCTCCCCAGAGCACGTCCCAGCCCTGAACTGCCCCCACACCACCCCACCTCCCCAGGGCAGTCCGAGTTCTCAAGCAGCTCTGTGATCACAGCTGTCCCTTGCTTAAAGCCTGTTGAGGGCTCCTCCAGGATGAAGTCGCCTTACCCATAACCAGCCTACTGACCCCTCCTGCTCCCCTGACTCGATCATCCTTTTTGTTCCCTCTTCATACCTACGCTCAGTCCCCCTGAAGGACCTCTGGGTCCTTGAGCGTGTTTTTCTCTTCCTGGCCTCTGCTCCTATCTTGGAATGTCCTCCTACAAAGGCCAGCCTCTTTGTGACAAACCCCTCCCCCTGGTTCCAAACACTACCACCCCCCCCGGGTCTTGGGGCATTTCCTCACATTCTGCAGCCTCCTGCCATGGACAGAAGCCCCTCTGGTGTGGCCAGAACTCGTCATGCTGCCTAGTACTTGCTCAGGGGAGGGCCCTTTACCCCATCAGGCTGGGACTCCTCCAGGAAAGGGATGTGCTTGAAACACCCTGTTTCCAGCAGGGCAGGGCCATGCAAACAGTGGTGGTAGGCGTGCATACTCAGTTGTGACCCACTCTTTGCGCCCCATGGACCGCAGCCCGCCAGTCTCCTCTCTCTGTGGAATTTTCCAGGCGAGAATACTGGAGTGGGTTGCCATTTCCTCCTCCAGGGGATCTTGCCCACCCAGGGACTGATCCTGAGTCTCTTGTGTCTCCTGCATTGGCGGGTGGCTTCTTTACCAGCGGCGCCACCTGGGAAGCCCCATGCAACAGTGGGCACCCAGTAAATGTTGATTGGATGAATGAGGGAAGTCCGCTCAGCCGCAGATGGACAGCAAGCAGGTTCCTGTCTGCCTGAAATGAAACAGACCAGCTCTTTAATTTCTCTCGGTTCCGTCCCCTGCCACCTCCTTTCTTGTAATCATCAACCAGTCCTGTGTTTGAGCCTCAGTGGACAAGGTGAAGTTACCCAGGAGAATAGGTGTTCTCTGAACTGGACCCTCCACCGGAAGTAGGATAATAAAAGGGAGACAGAAGGGCAAAGGACATCCCAGGCCATGGAGATAGGGAGGTTGAAAAATACATGGAGTATTTAGAACATGGGAAGAGGGATGAGTGGGCTGGAGCCAGAGGTGAAACAGGAAAAATTTCATGAAGTCTTCAGTTCTGAGCTAAAGAGGCTGACATAGATCTGGTCGATTTCTCTATGTCTCTGAAGATCTGCGTTCAAGGAGAAGGAAGAAAAGAGTGGCACCGAACTGATGTGCCACTCAGTGTGGTTTCATTTCACAAACACGCACAGTAGGTATTATTCCCCCCATAACTACCAGCTTGGAGGGCAGGCACACTCTCCTCATTCACCAGAATCTCACAGTGGTCAAGCAGGGCTTTGAGCTTTGGTTTCAAATTCTAGTCAGCCTTCTGGATTTATCTGTGTATTAGAGAAGTATATATATATATATAGAGAGAGAAGTATATATATATATGGAACTACAGGAGAGAGGCCAAGAAAGGGGCCAGAGAGAGGCAGGCAGGCAGATGGCCAGAGAGAGGAGGAAAGGAGGAAAGGAGGAAATAAAGGGGAGGCGGCTGAGAAAGTCAGGGGAAAGGAGGAAATTCACAGGTGTCAGTCGCCCCTGGGGAGAGCAGTAGGGATGCTTTTGGTCCCTGACAGGCCAGTCTGATAGAACCTTCTGTGACAGACTTCTCCATCCAAGGTCCAATGCAATAGCCCCTCGCCTTCTGTGGCCACTGAGCCCTTGAAATGTGGCCGTAGAACTGAGGAACTGGAGTTTAACTGCATTTAAATTTAAATGCGAACAGCCATGTATTTAAATGTATTAATTTATATTTAAACGTGAACGGCCGTCTGAAGGTGGTGGCTGCGTATCTGAAGCCCTGCCCTAAGAACAGTCCTCTCGCTTCCATCAGAGGTCCAGCTTCTTTCCTTTGAGTCCTTCTCGGCCCCCCAGTCTGTGGCTTTGTTTCGAAACAGCGTCCCTGGTGCTTCTCTCCCTCGCATTCCTGGACATCCCTCCCACGTGGAGGTTTAATTTTAGCTGATTCTTTCTCAAGGACAAAGTATATATTTTTATTTTAATTTATGTCGCCTGAACCATTTCCAAGTTTTACTTTTAGAACCTGTCAATATTAGTGACATGTGGCATTTTAGGTACTTTTCTGCTGGTGGGGCCGAAATTTATTGTCATTTTATGTCACTCGGCAAAATGTACAAAATGCCAGAAGTGTTATAAACAGAGACGATTTATGTTCGGGTTGGGGTGAGGTTAAGAGAATGAATATAATCCATTTTTTCTTTCACAGACTTTTATGCGAGTGTGCTGGCCAGCCGGCAGGTGCACATTTGACACGCGGTGGGATGTCTTTTCCAAGCAACAGGAGATGGCAGATGCAGACAGAGCCCAATTACTGCTGCTCTGGCCTGATCACGCCATGCTGTTGTGTGTGTGTGTGTGTCTGTGTGTGTGTGTGTGTGTGTGTATGCGGATACTTGCCCCAGTCTTTGGTACCCAGCATGGGGCTGTGCATACAGTAGGGCTCAATTAAAGCATGTGGAAGAAATAATGAAGAGGAGGAATTTGAGACATAAATGGGAATTCTTGTGATTCCTCTACTCCACTCTCGTAAGAGTAATCTTTTAGACCCTAGTCACCCCACTGCTCTAACCCTTTCAGTGGCTCCCCAGGACCCTTGAGTTCTAGCTCAGCAGGTCTGTCAAGACCTGGCGCCTGAGGGCCTCTCTGCCTTGCCTTCTCTGAGTTACTGGCCCTGCTCTGAAATGTTCTATTCTTACTGCATCTTGCTTTTGCTGTTCTGCAGTTGGAAGTGCCCCCGACCCCTTTTCTGCTGGTGATTCTTCAGTAACCAGCTCCAACTCCTCTGTCCTTTGCAACCTTCACCCCTCTATCTTCCCAAAGAGAATTGATTGCTCCTTCTTTGGGGACTCTCCTGACATATCTATCTATCTGGATATATTAACAGGTAGCCAGGTGTGTATCTAGATACTTTTGTTGTTGTTGTTGTTTAGTTCTTAAGTTGTGTCTGACTCTTTGCCACCCTGTGGACTATGGCCTGTCAAGCTCCTCTGTCCGTGGGATTGTCCAGCAAGAATATTGGAATGGGCTGCCGTGTCCCTCTCTAGTATCTATCTATATCTTCACTGAAGGACTTTTCACAATACCTTCTTGGCTTTGCTCGCTGTTGCTTCCTCCCCAAAGAATGGTCTGAAGTGAAGTCACTCAGTTGTGTCCGACTCTTTGCGACCCCATGGAGAGTAGCTTACCAGGCTCTGCCATCCAGGGGATTTTCCAGGCAAGGGTACTGGAGTGGGCTGCCATTTCCTTCTCCAGGGGATCTTGCCAACCCAGGGGTCAAACCCGGGTCTCCTGCATTGGAGACAGACGCTTTACTGTCTGAGCCACCAGGGAAGCCAAAGAATGGTATGGGGAGATGTATTCATCTTACCCTGGGTCTGCACAGAGAATCTGGCAGAGGAAAGACAGTTGGATGCCATAACAAACAGGTTCCAATCCGGTCGGTCTCCAGCATTCCCACGGCTGACTTAGGATTTGGCAGCGTTGGACCTGCTAAGTCAGTCACCCTTGTCCTCCTTCTTTCCAGTCTCTGAACCTTAGGGCTATTGTCTTTTCCCTCAGTGCACCCCATCCTTAGATGTTTATGCCTTGAAAAACTCCTTTACTGTAATTTTACTGGGTTTCGTGGAGGGAAATATATTCAGGGGGTTTGTTCAGCTCACCATCTGAACTAGGCGTCAGTAACAAGTGAACTGGAAGTTTAAACTCTGGGCAACTTGCTTCTCTTCCTTGATCTCCAATTCTTCCCCTATGAAAGGAGGCAGTTGGGCTGGATGAGTGCTGGGGTCCAGCCAAAGTCTTGGAGGGGGACAGTGCTGGTCAGGCATGCTTGGTGGGTTGTGAACAGGGGTTTGGATTTCATGTGAGCGGCCACCCACAGACCCTCTGTTATGACCAGCACTCTCCTTGCGCTTTGCATTCTCTTTCTGTCACTGGTGTCCTGCCTCCCAAACACTGCGGGTAGTGGGTGGACTTGAAGTTCCCCCTTATTCAGCCCCTGACAGCCACCGACTCTCATCCAGTTCCGCAGCTCACCCAGAGCACTCACCCCCGCCTGGTGGACTCTGGGGCCAACCCAGTGAGAAATCTTGAATCCCACCTTACAGATGAGAAATCCAAGCCTCGGGAAAGGCAAGGGACTTGCCTAAGGTCATCGAGTAAATCAATAAGGAGCCAAGTATCAGCCTTGGTCTGACTGACCTTTGACCCTGGTGTGTCCAGCATCTCGCCCGTCATAGATGCTCAGCTTCTATCTATTTGGAGTGGGAAGTGCTGACCCTTGGGTTGGGTCACAAAGGCGCCATAAGGGCAAGAAACATCATTTAAAAATGGTTCCTGTAGCATGGGACTTCCCTGACTGTCCAGTGGATAAGACTCTGCTTTTACTGGAAGAGGCGCAGGTTCTGTCCCTGCTCAGGGAAGTAAGACTCCAAACGCTGCATGGCACGGCCCAAGAAATAATTAATTATACAGCATGAAGTGTTTTAGGCCCATCTGCATTATAGAATGCGCTGGCACTTTGCTCCTCTTTATGGCTGAATGATACTCCACTGTGTAAACATGCACCACCTTTTTTTCGTGCGTCAGTCGATGGACACTTGGGTTGTTTTCCGCTTGATGGATATTGCTACTGTGATCGTCCCTGTGCAAGTTTGTCTGATGCTAACTGAAAGAGGCCGGACACTGAAGGCCACGGGTTGTAGTTAACAGAAACTGGAATATCTGCAATAAGTGAATCCATGCAAAGAGTAAGAAGACTGGTGTTTGCCGGGACCTGGGGAAGATGGGAAGGGAAGTGGGCTCATTGTGGGGGTGAGAAAAAGTGTTTTGGAACTAGAGATGATGGTGGCATGACATTGAGAAGGCGCAAAACGCCACCAAATCAGACACTTTAAAACGGTTAATTTTATGTCAGGTGGATTTCACCTCCATCAAACGATTAATTACCGAACAGTTCACGCAAGTGACCTTCAGTCAGGCCCAACCGCGCATTTGCTAACTGTCAGACTCTTGGTGTGTAAACGTAGAATAGGCACTTGGGGAAGATTTGTGGTGTCCATTCACAGATTGTCGTGTGGATTGTTTCCATCTTCAGCCAAGTCTGGCCCCCAGAACAGTGTCATCGGACCCCCCGAACTGGTTAGAAGTGCAGGACCTTGGTTCCAGTCCCCTCCCACTGAACCTCTGTATGAAACACATCTTTACCTCTTTTTCTTTAAGAGTTTTTTTTTCCCTGATGTGGACCATTAAAAAAAAAAAAAGTCTTTATTGAATTTGTTCCAATACTGTTTCTGTTTTATGTTTTGGCTTTTTGGCCCTGAGGCAGGTGGGATCTCAGCTGTCTGGATCTGGATCTGAGTTCGATCCCTGGTCTGGATCAAACTCACAACCCCTGCATTGGAAGGCAAAGTCTTACACATTGGACCACCAGGGAAGTCCCCATGTGTTTGCCTTGAACCTCCTTCCTTAATCTTTTTTGCTTATCACTGAAGAGAGAAACGGCGGGAGAAGATTGAGGACAAATCCCCCTGAAATCTGTTGTCACTGAACAGGACCTGTGGTCTGTCTGTCCATCCGTCTCTCTCCCCTCCTGGTTGCTCTCCGTCTGTCTCCCCATCCCACCCTTTCCTCCCCTCACCAATGTTTCCCCCACTCAGCAGAGTCCCTACCTTCCCGCACTCTCTGAATTGATTTTTCTCACTCATCTTGGCAGGTTAGTAATCACCCTTCTCAGCAGAAATTCCTTCCATTTCATTACACTGGGTGAGAAATACTGGACCGCAGGGGGTGGGCTGGGGGCTGTGTTTCATTTCACTCCCATCTCTGTGTCAGGTGAGGCAAGGAGGGGGGAGCTTCCACACTGGGCTTCCCCGAGGAGGGAAGTCAGTGGTGTGAGAGGGACTGGGTACCTCTTTGATGCTCTTTCCAAACCCTGAGGGTCCTGTCCCCAGCCCTCTCCAGCTCCCAGCCCCTCTGCCCTTCCCTGTCCTCGGCCATCACTTGCATTTCGAGGACTTCCTGTGGCTTACAGAGCCCCCTCTTCGCATTGCTCCTTTTAATCTTCACACTGCTTCTTCAAGGTTGGGATCGTCGCCTCCACCGCACAGGTGAAAGAGCGAGGCTCAGAGTCATGGAGCCGCGTGTGAGACACCTGGGAGTGAGACGCGGGTCTGCAGGCTCTGGCTGGGTGTCCTGAACTGTGGGCCAGTGAAGGGACTGCTCCAGCCACCTCCCCGCCCTGGCGTGGTCCTGGCAGAGTGAGCTCGGCATTTGTGGTCCCACGGGCTTGGCTCCAGTCCCGCTTACAGCTCTGCACAACTGCTCTGGGCAGTTGCTCCGTCTCCCCGCCCCTCCTTCTCCTTAGCTGTCCAGTCAGAATGGTTCAGAGCTGGGAGAATCCGGCTGCCTAGAGTAGGAGCTCTGTAATGCAAACCTGGGCTTCTCCCTTCACCACCTGTGCCACCCACCCAGCAGAGGTGGCCTCGCCTCTCTGGGCTCCAACCGCCACGCCAAAGCATGTTTAGAGGTGCCATGGGTCCCTCTGTATCATTGCAAAGATTCCATGAGCTAGTTCCCATGCACCTTTTAGCACATACCTGGCACATGAGCGAGAACTCAATAAATGCTCTTGACTGAAAGAATATCATCATATTTCATCCAGTCTAAGTTGCTGTTGTGATGGCAAGATGTACCCTGAAATCAGAGATGCTAACATATATATTAAAAAAAGTGTGCATAGAATCAAATCAAGAACTTTTCTCCTGCATGTGGTACCTGCCCCATGTTGGACATAAGAACAGGCACCTTACATACATTTCCTGACAATAATCCTAAAAGGTACAGTTTATTCTCCCCATTACAAGCTGAGAAGACTGAGGCTCACGGAGGTGAAGCCACTTCCTCTATGTTATATTGTTTGTAAGAGGTGAAGCTAGATCAACCCAGGTCTCTCTGCTGCCAAGTCCAACGTGCAGTTAGAAAAAACAAGACCTGACCATGTTTTGCAAAGTGTAGAGGGGAAGAGAAGGAGGAAAACTGATAATAATGATAACAATAATGTCTACTCAGCACTGGGTACCTGGCATGTGCCAGGCACAGGGTTTAAGATCCTTGCAACAACACTCTGTTATAATCCCTATTTGACAGACGAGCAAACGGAGGCTCAGAGTGGTAAAGCAGCTTACCCTGAGTCACACAGGCAGCAAATGGTGAAGCTTCAGGGCTCCAAGTTGACTTAACCCTTAACCTGATACCGGAAACTGCTCACCTTGGGTGCAGGGAGCTTGGCTGGAGGACCCTCTCTGCGCTGGGTGGCCTCTCCTAGGCCCCCTGCTCCCACCACAGGCTCTCCAAGCTGGGTGTCTACTAGGTTCTCAGCCACTTCTCCGTAACTGGTCTGTCTTCAGCCCCTCTCCGTGCCTGTCGGGCCCCCGGGGCTGAGGTGGCAGCCACGACCATGGAGACAGAGAGAGCACACGGCATGCAGATCGCCCCATTAAAATTTCATGCGGATTCAAAAATTCAGTGTTGACTCCAGTGACGCAAATAGGTATGAAAATTCCGAGGAAGGCACACTCATTGTTACTGAAATCAAATGGTTGGACGGCCACTAATGAGGCAGACAAGGAGCCTTGCGCACCCTCTGAGGATTGGGATAGACGAGAGGAGCAATCGCGCTACATTATTCATACCCTCTTGTCTGAGTTTCATATCTCAGGGAGGCTCTGGAAAGGGAAGGGAGAGAGGGCAGAGGCGGCGGAGGGGGTGGCGGGAGACGGCCGCTCTGCCAGCTGCACTAGGTCGGGTGACTAATTGACAAGTTCGCACAGAACCCCTTCCCCAGGGCGCCCTCTCTTCCAGCTCTCATTTTCAGCTCCTGCCCACAAGCACCTGCCTCGCTGCTAGATCGCCCCATCCGCGGTCCTTGTGCTGTGTGTCAACTGGAGAGGGCCAACGGGCGGAGGTGGGCATGCGCGGCTGGCTTCCGGTCGTGCACCCTGCGAGCTCCGGCTGGTGGCTGCAAAACCAGGAAGCCCACCCCTGCCTACTTTGCCGGGGTGGAGGGAGAATGGAATGTCTGAGGTTCAGAGGCTGCGTCTCACACTGGCATCCTTAGGAATCACACAGGGATCTTGCTGGATAGAGTCCAATGCCGCCGCGTCACGGGTGGGGCCTGAGATTCTGCATCCCCAGCGAGCTCCTGGGTGAGACCGGGCCGTTGGTGTGTGGACCCCAGCTGTGGAGGCTATAGCAAGGCCATGCTAACAGGGAACCACTCTGTAGGGTGGATCTGCTGGTCCTCAAGGCTTTCTGCTTTGTATCCACCTCCCTGGGCAGTTCGGAAAGGTGTGATGCCCACAGCATCCCTTGAAGGTTGAGTTTAATTGGTTGGGCCCAGATCATGGCATCTGGCCCCGTCACTTCATGGGAAATAGATGGGGAAACAGTGGAAACAGTGTCAGACTTTATTTTTTGGGGCTCCAAAATCACTGCAGATGGTGACTGCAGCCATGAAATTAAAAGACATTTACTCCTTGGAAGGAAAGTTATGACCAATCTAGATATTACATTGAAAAGCAGAGATATTACTTTGCCAACAAAGGTCCGTCTAGTCAAAGCTATGGTTTTTCTAGTAGTCATGTATGGATGTGAGAGTTGGACTGTGAAGAAAGCTGAGCACCGAAGAATTGATGCTTTTGAACTGTGGTGTTGGGTAAGACTCTTGAGAGTCCCTTGGACTGCAAGGAGATCCAACCATTCTGAAGGAGATCAGTCCTGGGTGTTCACTGGAAGGACTGATGCTGAAGCTGAAACTCCAATACTTTGGCCACCTCATGTGAAGAGCTGACTCATTGGAAAAGAGCCTGATGCTGGGAGGGATTGAGGGCAGGAGGAGAAGGGGTCGACAGAGGATGAGATGGCTGGATGGCATCACCGACTCGATGGACATGAGTTTGAGTGAACTCCGGGAGCTGGTGATGGACAGGGAGGCCTGCTATGATTCATGGGGTCGCAAAGAGTCGGACATGACTGAGCGACTGAACTGACTGAATGACTGACTATGGCATCCGAAGTTTTAACCCCACCCCTCTTGGTTCTTGTATGCAGCCAGATTATTGCAGTCCCTATTATTAATACTTTATTGTTCATTGCCGTCATATTTCCTGACCGTTTTGCAAGACCCTGTCTTTCCCAACTCCCCTTCAGCCTCCAGTGCCACCTTACATTGGATATGTATGTGTGTGTGTGTGTGTGTGTGTGTGTGTGTGTTTGTTTCCTTCTCACTAAACAACATTGTTTGCAAGAAGGAGCCCAAGGACTCACTCGTTTGCTCTCAGGGCAGTGCAGGGGAGGGGAGAGACTGTATCCCAGGGGACTGACCTCTCTCCAGGGGCAGCACCTGCTTCCAGGTTCTAAGGGTCCACCCTCTGGAGAGGCAAGGAAAGTGTGACTCAAGGGCTGCGTGATGCTTGATGGTCTTCAGTGGTTTCTAACACACTGGCAACACAGTCTCTCAAAGGGTACAGCAGGCTCCAGAGGAGCCAGGGATGTAAAGCCAGCTTGCCAGGAAGGGGTTGATCTCCACCGGCATGGAATGTGCAGTCCCACTGTTGACCATGCACCCGGCATAACTAATAAACAGGTTCCTGAGCGGAGCACTCCCTGCATTTCGTAATTATTACTCGGCTATAAAAATCCCTTCTCCCTCCTGCCAGCATTATCTTAGTAAACGTTATGAGTGCTCACGAGGTTAATGCAGGGCCGTAAATCCGCAGTGGGTCGAACAAGTGAGACTTGAGGAACTGTTCATAAATCTACCGGAACGGCTCCAGTTTGTTTATTTAATAAAATATCATTTCATAGAAATGCACAGGGCACTGCAGGGTTCGCACCTTGGTGGGCACGCATGGGGAGGGGGGTGAAGTGAGGTTTGCAGAGGATGGTGGGCATGTGCACACAGGCATGCACAGAACACCAGGCACCCAGATGGAGCAGTCAGCCACTTGGTGCCCGGATAGCCGTGTGGTCTGTTATCACACCAGCCATTCTGAACTCAGAACCTGTTCCACTTAATGCTGGCCTGTTCTCTCGGAATTCCTTAATGCGCCTCTTCAATATTTGAAACGATGCTACAAGGCCTAGGACATGTGTAAAGCTGTTTGCACAACAAGAACACCTCTCTGAGCCAATCTTCTGGGATTTGTTAGGGGCGATTTGCCCAAGCTGGGCTGTTAAATCAACCAGAAGTCAGGCTTCCCCACATGTTGTGGAATAAAATGCGCAAAGCACAGGCACTGGAGAAAACAGATGTGTGTTCTAACACCAGATTTGCCCCTAGCCAGGGAGATGGCCATGGTATTCACGTCTCTGGCCTCAGCTTCTTTCTCTGGACCACGGGAATCATCGTGGTACAGAGATCTGTGATGTGAAATGCGGGAGAACCGGAGTGGGGAACCAACATGGCTTTCTTTGCTGTTTCACTCACCTGCACATCTGCAGCATTGCAGCAGCGCTGAAAGGCCTTTGCTAATCAGTTTTGGCTGCAGGTCGTCTTCAGAGTCTTCCTTCTTTTCTGTTTATTTGGCAGGGCCCCCATCTGAAAATAAAAGACAGTAGGATAGGATTAACGAAAGCAGCAGAAGTAATGCAGAACCTAGAGGGGTATTCCTGCCAAGCGGCGGTGGGGGGTGTGTGTGTGGGGGGGTGTGGGGGGGTGGCAGTTCGCTTCCCTGAACTTACCATGGGAATCAAGTTACAACAAAGGAGTCAGACAGTGTGGTCTCGTGGTGAGGACCGCAAAGTCCAGAGACCAGGGTTTAAGTCCTGACTCTAAGGCTTGACTGTCCGAGTGATCTCTGTGGTCGAGCATTTTAACTGCTGAATTCTTGGGGAATGATACTTTGTTTTAAAGATGAAATGTTACCTTCCCCTCCCACCCCACCTTGTGTTTTTCCTTTTTTGGCTGTGCCACGTGGTATGTAAGATCTTAGTTCTCCAGCCAGGGATCAAAAGCAAGCCCCACTGCATTGGAAGCACAAAGTCTTAACCACTGGACCACCAGGGAAGTCAGCCTGTGGGATGATCTTAACATCTGCCTCTTAGGGTTCAAGCTGATGTGGGTGAAGTGTTTGTATAGGCCTGACATGTTGTACAAAGTCAATAAACAATGGACAGAGAGCTAGCAGAGGAAACAAAAGAGAGGCAGAAATGAGGTGAGCCCCCTCCCACCTCAGGTGTTCCCTGGACTGTCCCAGTTTGGAAACCGCAAAGTCTCACTCCCTGGGAACTCCCTTCGTCCTGGGAAAACTAAATGGTTGGCTTCCCTAGCAGGAATGGATAAGTCAATGCTTGAAGCACTCTCAACTCTGGGTTTAATTTGGCCACAGCTATTGATGATTTAATAACAGCTGGCTGATTATAGAGGCTCTATTTAAAAGACTCTAATTCCCCAAGGCTAATTGCTGAGCATTTGATTAACCCAGTGGCTCTCATTAGAATCACCTGAAGAGCTTTCTAAACATACCAATGCCTGAGCCTCATCCCAGACCAGTCTTCCTCCAGCTCATGGCTATTGACAGACAGGGCTGAATAAGTCTTTGTGGTTGGAGGGGTGTAGTGTGCATTGAGAGATGTTGAGCAGCAACCCTGGACTCTACTCTGAAGATGCCAGCAGAAATGCCCTAATCTCAAAATAAAAAAATAAATACCTCCTGGGTAGAATCAGCCCAAGTTGAGAACTAATGTCCCAGACTAATTCAGGAAGTTGGGGGCAGGGTAGGAACTAAACCTTGGTATTTCACATTAAATTCCTGCCCATAGCTAACTTTAGCATTTCCCTGGGGCCAAAATCCTTGTTGAGCTAGTGGTAAAAAAACCCACTGCCAGTTCAGGACACATAAGAGATGTGAAGTGAGATGTGGGTTTGACCCCTGGATTGGGAAGATCCTCTGGAGAAGGCAATGACCACCCACTCCAGTATTATTGCCTGGGAAATCCCATGGACAGAGAAGTCTGGTGGGTTATGGGTCCATGGGCAAAAGAGTTGGACACAACTTAGTGACCAAACAACAACGGTGGGCATATGATTTTCTTAACTTGATCCGACACCCTGATGCAGGACTTCCTGTGATTCTCCCTTCAGAGGACAAGAAAACTGAGGTCTGAAGAGGGAAAACAATTTGCAAGTGGAGATGACAGGACTCAAAATCAGGGTTGTGGGGGGCGAGGGTACAGCATTCTATGGAGAAAAAGATGGAAGTTTCAATATTTAAGTTTTCTGGCTGTCAACACGAGAGGCACTCCGGGTTTTGCAGGATTCCAGTCATTCCAGAATGACTTAGATCTGAGTAGAAGTGGCCAGCAATTAAATCCTTGGCATTCGGATTACTCCAAACACTCATGTAGGCAAACATTTCTTCCTTCTTTTAGATACAATCTGGACGAGCCAGCAGGAAACCAGACAGTGTGGGGTAGGAGACACAAGGTCTTCTGCCTTGACTCATCAGAGCTGCGCCCTCCCTATGCTACCTTCTTCATCCGGGAACCTCCTTCTTCAACCCGGAAGTGTTCAGCCCAGCCCTCGCCCTCTCCGGAAGTGTCTACGGGTCTTGGAGCTGAGACAGGAAGTGACTCGGGTGAGGTCAGTGTTTCTCAGATTTCCTTCAGGGTGAAGGGTAGTCACAACGTAATTGTGAAAAGCAATTACAGGGATCACAATAGTCCAAATGGAGAGTGAGTTTTCTGACTGCCAGGAGGGGAAACATTTTAGGATTGGTTTCCTAAGAGGAATCCATCACTTTGATTTTAGCCGTGGTGGTGAACACAACGTTTGGTCTAGTTTTAGAAACGTTCTGAGACAGGAATAGGTTGTTCCCTCTCTTTGTCAGACAGTAACTTAACGTTTTCTGAGTCCAGGATGGATACTGGCTAAAAATTTACGTTCAAAGACAGTTCTGCTTCTTTAGAATCACACCGGAAATTTCTTTTTTTTTTTTTAATTCGACAGTGATTCTTAACCCAAGTGGAAATGTGTATTGGTTGAAATATCTGTTATAACTATTAAACTTGGAAGTGAGAGAGAAGAGTGTGGTTAAGAGGAACCAGGTCTCACTTGCATCACAGAAGACCCTCAGAAGATGAGATGAAGTTCATTAGTAGAGGAAGTGGAAAAGTTGGGAAGGCAGGAACAGCACTTGCAAGTCTATGGGGCCATGATGAGCCCAGTTGTATTGGGGGTCGGGGCAAATTTCAGTGGCAGGAGCCGGGAGTTTATGAAATGGGAAGGTCAAGAGATGCAGCTGCTTGGGGAAGGTCTGAGAATTCTTACCCTGTAGTCTGCTTTTCCTCGGACACTCAGCAGAAGCAAGCTTTTACCTCAATCCCTACCACACCTCTGACAATTGGCTTGGAGGCCTGGCTTCCTGACCTCCATCATCACTGACCTCCTTTTAGGATTGGAGACATCTCCACCACCCTGTGCACTCCTGACTATGTCAGGTTACATGGGAAAAGGGAATTAAGGTAGCATATGGAATTAAGCCTGCAAATCTACTGACCTTGAAGTGGAGAGATCATCATGGATTCTATGAGTGGGCCCAGTATGAGCACCGGAGTTCCTAAACCTGGAAGAGAGAGAACTAGAGAGATGGCGGCGCAAGGAGGAATCTGCCCAACATTTCTGGCTTTGCAGATGGAGGAAGGGGCCTTGAGTTCAGGAATGAGGCAGCCTCTAGAAAGAAGCCTTAAAAGGCAGGGAAACTGGTTCTCCCTTTGAGTCTCCAGGTGGAACACAGCCCCAGAGACTAGCCTAGTGACACCCATTATGGGCTTCCGATCCCCAGAATTATAATACTGTAAGTCTGTGTTGTTTGAAGTCATGGTGTATGTGGTTATTCATCACAGCAACAGTAGGAAACTCATCCGGACCCCCATTTCTTCATCTGAGAAATGAGTTTAATAATCATGCCTCATTGTGTATTGAAAATTGAGTTAATGGACATCAAACATTTAGCACAGATCGGGCCCACAGTATGTGTTCTTTTCTAGTGAGGCTGCAGGTGGACGGAGTTCAGGTCTCCTAACTTAGGTGTGTTTGGCTGCTCCAGTGAGGGGCTGGAGGAAAGAATCTTGGACTAGGGATCAGGAGGACTGGGCACAAGTCATGGCTCTGCCTCTCATTAATAGATGATCTCAGACTTGTTCTTACTGTGATCCAGGTCTCAGTTTTCTGGTCTGTGTGATGGGTGTGGGGAGAGATGGCCCATAAGCATCCTTTCATCTGTGACCTTCTTATGAGGACTCAGACTGTGTGTGTGTGGGGGAGGATGGGGGGGGGTGTTTGTAGCTCACTTGAAGCCCTTAGTTTGGTTTTCTGAGAAAGTGCACATCCCATCATGTTCTTGAGACCTCAGAGTTGATAGTGGTCACCCCAAAGCACTCGCTTCTCCCTGCATCGTGAATAGGGCCTAGGGTCAGGGGAGCATCCTGAGACCACAGGCCAAACTGACTGGTCTCTGCTGATGTCCAGTCCGTGTCCTCAGGCACATCAATTCCTCCCCAAACTCACAAAGCAAACCAACAGTTGAACACGTAAGTATCACTCTGTCCCCTCAGCCAAGTCAGTCCCTGAGGCCTCCTGGTGCAGTTGAGCTGAGGTGGGTTTCAGTGGTGGCTGGGCCACTTGCTTGTGAGCAAATTGCTCAACTCCCATGAGCCTTAGTTTACCCACCTGGCAAATGGGGATAATAATAGGCAACATTAGACTAAAGTAGATTCAACCTCATAAAGTCATTGTGATAACCAGTATATTAATTCAAGTAAAGCAGTATGATAATTGCTATGACATGCAGGAGGCAGGAGGAAGTGTGGGTAGTGTTAACCCTTCCAGTGGGGGATGATGATTGTAGAAGGTTATACCTAAGCTGAACTTAAATGGCAACAATGTATGTGAAAAGCTTAGTATAATACCTGAGGTGGATTATATCCTTATAAAGGAAAAGGAAGAGAATAAGAAATGAGGTTGCTGGGGGATCCAGTACTCCCCCGAGGCTCCCTGAGTCTGATCCACCTTAGTCCCGAGGCCTCTCCTCTTCCTGCCTCTCCCTCTTGCCCCATCACCGCACCCATGCTTGGTCCTGGCCCGGAGCCCTGAATCCTACCGCAGGGGCACCCAGAAGGCACAGACACGACAGGAGAGGGAGAAAGGCAGAGCTAGAGAGAGGGGCTTGAAGAAGATTGATGCCGGCATGTCGTCATGGCAACGACAGGATGGGCTTGAGGCCCCACTGCCGGGAGCAGCTCCTCCAGCTCTTCCTGGATTCCAGAGCCTTTGAGGGGAGGCAAGAGACTCAGGTGGGGGCCCTGAGAACACAGGTGGGGTCTCAGGGTGACAGCCAGGGAGAAGGAGGCTCTGGGACCTGCCAAGTCAATGGGGTCTTAGAGAAGACCTGTCCAGATCTCTGAATTGAAAGATGGGGAAACTGAGTATTAAGGAGGGAAGTGGTGAGGACAAATGTTTTCTAAGCACATAGTAGGTAACTGGCACTTTCACCTCACTTCTAATGACTTGTCTCTCTTTGCCACCTGGCTGTGTGATCTGGGAGGGCAGGGGAGCATCTTGGTTATGGGCTAAGTGTCAGAGAGACCTAGTTTCAAATTCTTGCTTGGCCACTTACCCAGTGGGTGGTGGTGCCTATTATCGCCCCTGAGTCTCAGTTTCCTCATCTGCAAAACGGATGGAATTAATGATTTATAATATCGTCTGCCTCACAGAGTGGAAGTTTTGAATGACATAACTAATATAAAAGGCTTCATTCATATGGTACTTGGTAAAACATAAATGCTCAATAAATATCCCTATAATAATAATATTACAAGGTTAGCCAACAGGAAGAAGCTTCACATTTTTCTGGCTGGGAAAAAATATCCACTGTATCTGTGTAGCTTCATGAGAGGCGGGATCTACTTTACTTCTTGAACCATCTGGTTTTGCCTGTTTGCCTGCCTTACATTTATAGCTGTATTTTTCTGTCTCTTGGAGAGCAGAGCTGTATTTGCTAGGGAAAGCCCATAGGTCAGTAGTCAGGAGATATAGGTTAATAATAAATAATAGTTCTCATTTATTGGGAACTTACTATGTGCCAGGCTCCTTGCTAAATGTGTGGCATGAATTCTTCACAATGATTCTTTGTTAGGTGCTCTTATTATTCCATTTTAGAAGAGACGAGGCTGAGGCTCAGAGAGGTTACATCTATCATCCAAGGTCACAGAGCTGGTAAGTGGCAGAGATGGGACCTCAGCCACAGGTGTATGCTTATTCTTGAGAATGAGAGGGCAGTAAGGACTGATGCCGCTGACCTTAGTCCTGAAACCCTGGTCCAGGCCGACGGGGCTGAGCTCTTCCTTAGAATGCCTGTTCATCAGTGCCCCCCGTCCTGCCTCTGCTAGAAATCTGACAGGTAAGAGAGGACACCTTGGGGAAAGAATATAGAAAGTAAACAACACAAGAAGTCAGTGAGAGAGAGAATCAGGGCCTTTTGCAAGGAGATATTTCACGAAAGGTTGCTGAAGAGAAATAAAAGTGACTTGATTTGATATATATCTATATATATGAAAACAACATTGCTGGGGGAAGTGCTTTTTGAGACAGCTGATCTTCACCCTGCTTGCCACATTAGTGGTTAGTAGCCTATTTTCTGTCCCTCACAAGTGGGGTCTCTTTATTCTTGCCTCATAGAATAGTGAAAAATCCAAGTGTGATGCCTGGCACACCTGGGTGCACTCTCTTTACCCCTTCTCCTGGTTTTATCAGTAAGTATCCTCTGCCTACATTTGCTCTCTCCACGCTGCATCCTGGCCAGTGATTACCCACCCAGACATGGATTTCCTGGGAAGAATTTCTTTAGCCCAGCCACCCAAGTTCATCTGTAATGCTGGCTTTCCCTGCCACAAAGCTCCAAGCTGCTCAGGAGAATTTGGAACCACGTTTCCCTGCATTAAAAAGTGCCTCGAGTGAGGATTGTGTTCCAATGGTGGCAGGTAAATGCCTCTTTCAAGAAGGGAAATTGCTTTGAAGTTACTATTTCCCTGGCTTTGATAATAATCTGCTTAATGTCTTGTGTCAAACTAATTACAGCATAATTACCTTTTTTAATAACAGGTACTTTTAATTGGTGCAGGGTTAAACAAGTCTGTTGTAAAAATCAGTTGTTTTACATTTATGGCTATAGTTTACAAAGAACTGGGACAACCCTGTAATATTAAACACTCCACAGAGCTGGGATGGGGTGTGAATGAGAAGGCTGCCATGCCTCCTCACCTTGACTTTGGACCGCATTTCTTGTGACGCTTCACTTGCTCACGGACAGAACCTCTTATGCCAGATTCTTAGAAAAAGAGAGGAAGGAGGCTTAGGGCTATGTGTGTTCGCATTCTTCGTCCTGCTTCCTTCTTATCTGTACACACACAAGAGCACGCCAAAGAAGTGCTCTTGTCTCCATTAAATAGATGGCTCACCCGAGGCGCAGAGAGGTTAAGAACCTGCTGCAGGTCACAACATCAAGTGAACGAATCAGACTCTGAACTCATGCCCTTTGTCTCCAAATCCAGAGTTTTTGAAAGGTAGTATGACTGAGTGGTTAAGAGCTTGGGATGAGTCTGGAATCTAAAATATCCGGGCTCAATCCTAGCTCTATGACATATTACCGAATGACCTCGGATGACTCCTTACCCTCCCCAGACCTGTTTCCTCATCAGTAAGCATGTGTGTGTGTGTTCAGCGGCTCAGTCGTGTCCACCTCTTTGCGACCTCATGGACTGCAGCCTGCCCGCCAGGCCCCTCTGTCCATGGCATTTCTCAGGCAAGAATACTGTCGTTGGTTGCCATTTCCTGCTCCAGGGGATCTTCTTGACCCAGGGATTGAACTTGTGTCTCTTGTGTCTCCTGCATTGGCAGGTGGATTTATTACCACCATGCCACCTGGGAAGCCCCCATCAGTAAGAATAAGAAGTAATAATAGTATCCACCTCATGGGACTGATAAGATAATATAAAACAACATAGGCGATGTGTCTAACACAGTAGATACTCATACGGTGGTAATTCCTCCTATTCCCCTCTGAACATTGCTACAATTGTGCTTTTCTTCTCCTGGATTCTTTCCTTATAAAAAAAAATAAACTCTTGAGTACCCCCATGGATGTATTTCCTCATGTCTTGGCTGAAAAAAAAAGTGCACACACTCATCTCATTACCGCAGCTTTTTGCATTTCATTAAAAAACCTGACAGGCCATTTCATAATAATTTATTAGCACAGAGTCAATTTTTATTAATTACAATCATTAATTTATCAGTGTTCCCGTCATCTGAAGTTTGGTCAGAAATGAAAGGCGAGAAGTGCAGGGAGAAAAATGGGCGACATGGAAGTTGGGGGGATCAGGGTCCGGTGGCATGGGGGTGGGGATGGAAGGGGCTCATTAGGTTGGTGGACCCGATGGAACAGGAGGCACCATCTTGGGTGCAGAGCCTGGGGGAGGGGCAGTGTCCTACACTGGCGATCATGGGTCTGACTGTTGAGTGATGCTTTCTTTCTTAATGCGGAAAGAAAAGAAGTGTAAGGTTGATATATGCAGGGCCTCACAGACATCAGGAACAAAATCCTCCAAGCTCTGTCTCTGTGTCGCCCTTCACCTTCACCCCTTACTTCTCTCCCCCTTGCTCACTTCCACTTGGATGTTCGTTGTTCCAGCTGATATTTACCTCTCACTCTGGTTGTCAGCTTCTCGAAGGCACCAACCTTGTCTTGGCCGTCACTCGAATTTCCAGATCCTACTACAGAATTCAACAGATACCTGTTAATGGATCATCTACCCACCCTCTGCCCCTTCTAAGGATGCAGAAGCTGAAGTCCAGAGAGGACGCCTGGCCTGCTTAAGGCCACGCAGCACCCTGACAGCTGAGTCAGACACAGGAATTCAGCCTGCTGGACATTTGACCAGTGTCCCCTCCCTTTCTTATATGTGCACCCTTTTTGTGTTTTGGCTTTTCCCTCCATCTCAGCCCTTCGGGTGTCTCATGTTTTCATCAGAAAATGAACAATGAAAAGCCAAAGTATGGATTGCGAATAAAGGTGAGGCTATTCCCTCTGAGAGGGACAGGGTTGGTTTCCTTCCGGGTCCTCATCTTCCTTCACGGAACCTCGTTTCTGGCACCTACATTCTGGCTTCTTGCTCTTCTCTGGGCAGGGAGCCCTTCTAATGGCTGCAGTAGGATCACTGAAAAGTGAGCCGTGGAAACAGTCAGGTACTGGGGTCCACCCTGGAGCTGTGTGGTCCACGGGCTGGTGTCTGAAGGGTGGGAGTCACTGCTCTTGGTGGGTCCTTAGGCAAGAGGTCCAATAGTACTTAGCACAGTTCCTGGCATTCTGTAGGCTCTCAGCAAATAGCAGTGGACACAATGCAGCATATTCAGCGAGCCCAAGGTTGCACAGAGCGGTGAGCTCTGTCCTTCAGGGCAGAGAGAGAGGAAAGGAAGAGGACCACCACAACCTTGATGTCAGGAGTCGGGACCAACACCCAGCCGATGGGGTGACAGCATGCTTTGTGCTTCAGAACAGCATCTGAATACCCTGTTCTTGACTGTGCACTCCTGTCTGGTGTCTGCTTGGGGCTGGGTGTATAGCCATGCCTCACATGTGTTACCCACTCTGGAGAAGTGGGTTTGGGTCCAATCTGAGATGCATAAATTTGCCCAGTTCTGAATGATGAGGAAAGTGAGGATTAAAGTATCTCTATTAAATGACATCAACATTAGATATAGAAACTCTGGGACATAGTGAAGGACAGGGAAGCCTGGTGGGCTGTAGGTCTTGTGGTTGTAGACAGTTGGACACAGCTCGGTGCCTCTTCTCTGGTGGTTCAGACAGTAAAGAGTCTGCCTGTAATGAGGGAGACCTGGGTTCCATCCCTGGGTTGGGAAGATCCCCTGGAGAAGGAAATGGGGGGTCACTCCAGTATTCTTGCCTGGAGAATCCCATGGATGGAGGAGCCTGGTGGGCTACAGTCCATGGGCTCACAAAGAGTCGGACATGACTGAGTGACTTTTTCCCCCCTTTTTTTAGTGACTGGGCAACAACAGCACACTATAGCTGATCTCTCATCTTTTAACACAGTGCCTGGGAACTTAACATGGGGATACTACGATTATTTGGGCAGTGGGGGCCTAGGTGCACAGAATTGCGTAGACCCTCTCTGCATGGACTGTTGTTTTGAATTACCCACCCCTGTCTTCCACCCGGATGCCCCTCCTCTTGACCACATTGGCACGCATCCTAGTTTTCATGCCCTCCAGCCCACAGTCCAGCCATTCATACATATTTGTGTCTTTGGAAAATGTATGGTGTGTGTAATTTTGTAAATTGCAGAATTGATTGGGTTCTTTTTCTGGATTTTATTCTTTCTCAACATCATTTAAATTTTTATTTGTTTATTTGTTTATGGCTGTGCTGGGTCTTTGTTGCTGCACGCGGGCTTTCTCTAGTTGCAGAGACTGGGGGTCACTCTCTGTTGTGGCGTCCAGGCTGCTCATTGTGGTGACTCCTTCTTGCTGGGGAAGACCATGGTCTCCAGGGCGCACAGGCTGAGTAGTTGTGGCACATGGGGTTCGTTGCTCTGTGACATGTGAATCTTCCCAGACCAGGGGTCAAACCCGTGTCTCCTGCCAGGGCAGGGGGATTCTTAACCACTGGACCACCAGGGAAGTCCTCAGCATCATTTCCGACCTGCTGCTGCTGCTGCTTTTAGGTCTGACTTCTTTTTTCCTGACCGTTGTAGAGTATTTCCCATTTCTCAGTTTGCCTCCCACCACATGTCGACTCACCTGCTTCTCCAGGGAGGGAGTACGGCCACCTTGTGTCCGTATAAGGAGAATGCGATGAATACCCTTGTGCATGTCATCCTGTGGCCCCGACTGAGAATGTCTTCTGGCTCTGTCACCAGTGACGGCTTTGCTGAGCTCTTGAGCGTCTGCACATTTAATTCCGCCAAGTCTGGCCAGACTGTTCTCAGGCGGCTGCATCCTTCTCACTCTCTCCAGCTGTGAGTGAGAATGGCTCTTTCACCACATTTTTGCCAAGACACAATACTATCTTTCCCTTCGACTTTTGCCAGTCAAATGGGGGATAATGTGGTACTTCATGGTTAATTTAATTTCCATGTCAGTCATCACTGGTAATCTTGAACATGTAATACACTTATTAGAATTTTTTTCCCTTTCTGTGAGTTATTTATTAATGTATTTTGTCCATTTCACTATTGGAGTTTTAAAGGTGATTTTTTTTTTCTGATTTATAGATCTCGGTGTTTCCTAGAGAGTTATCCTTTGCAAATATCTTGTTTCATTCCATTGGCCTTGTGCTGACTTCATCTGTGGTGTTCTTGGGACGGATATCTTTAATTTTGATGCAGTGAATTCCATCCTTTACCTGTGTTATCATCTCTAATGTTGATGTGTCTTTAAGAAATTCTACTCCCTCCTATTGAAGGTCACAAAATATCCTATTATTCTCTTCTGTTTGCTTTCTGCTTTTTTGCTTTTCATGTCTAGGTATTTAATGTATTTAGATTTTGTTTTTGTCTATGGTGTGAGGTAGGAATCCACCTTGATTTTTCCCTCTTGAGTAGTTCGGTTGTCTCAATATCATACTTCATGATTCATCATTTCTCCACTGTCTGTGATTCTATCTGCCTTGCTATTATCTATCTATCCATCTAGTTTACTTTGCTCTCCATTTTGCTCCATTTGTCTTTAAAAAAATATACTATTAATATGGTTGTATATGTCTATCTACTTTATCTCTGCTCTCTATTTGCTCCATTTCTCTTTTTAAAAATATACTCTTAAAATGGTTGTAATCAACAGTGACAAAAGCTAAGCATCTCAGTCGGGTTATAAGAAGTCGAGTTTGCAAAAGGACTTGAGAAATTACTTTGTCTGATCACGTCGTATCACACATGGGGCAATTAGGCTCAGAGGATGGCAGCTCCACATTCAAGGACACAGTCAGAAATGGAATTCTTGTGTCCTGACCCCCACCCTCATCAAGCATTCCTGAATATTTGTTCCCTTTCGTGACTCCTGAGGGTGTTTGGATGCAAGTGCCTTTTAGGGGCAAACATATTCCAAGCCTTAATGTTAAATTAAATACCAAATACCTTAACATTTGAAAAAATGACATTTATTATACTGAGTTGTAAACAGAGGAAAAATTACAATAGAACCCAGTGTAGGTCTTACATAAACGGCACCCGTTCAGTGTAATGACTCTGAGAATGTCAGTGCTAACAAGCACATAATTGGCACCGGGGAGATAATTTTTGCCACCTTATGCAAAGGGGAAACCGTTCTGCATAATGATTTTACCTAGGAATATTCTTTATTCAACAGGCCCATTTGCATAACCCTCCCTACTTCCTTGAGTTAACACAAAATGCTCTGGAGACATTGCCAAGTCTCTTCCAGAAGACGTCTGCTTCTTTTTCTTCTTCTTCTTCTTTTTTTTTTTTAACTTTCCTACTCCCCACCCCCAGCTTTATTGAGATATAATTGACATATAACACTGTGTTAAGTTTAAGATGTCTGCTGCTTGAAATAAACTCCCCTCTCTCGAGCGTGCGGGTGTTGTGTGTCAGGGCCGTGCTCCCTGCCTCAAGGGCGTGACTTGTATTTGCACTTACAGCATCCTGAAGTTGGACATTTTTTTTTCGAGAGCTGGATTCTTTTCTATTCTGTTCTTCAGGAGATTCCTGACATTTAGCAAAGGGCTCCAGCCGCAGGAGATGCTGACTGCTGTTGTATGAATATGTGAGTGAGTGCCTGTCATGACGATCCTAGGAGGTTGAGTTTTTGTCACTAGAAATTGAAATCACAGGGTAAACTCAAAATGCCAGTCAGTGGCCAACTGGAACTTGAGCACAGATCAGCCGGACCCCAGATATATGTATCTTACAAACATATTGCGTCTTTCCCTCAGGGAGCACAGTGTCTACTCTCGTGCTGTCCAATATGCTGGCCACTAGCCACGTGTGGCTCTTTAAATTCAAATTAGATAAAACTAAAAAATCCCCGGTGTTAGGTGCCACGTGCAGGCTACTGTAGTGGTAGATCCGCACCAGAGCATTTTCATCCTTGCAGGAAATTCTGCTGGACAGTAGTGCTTTTACGTCTACTCCTTTTGAGTGTCAGCTCTGTGTTGGGCTGTGTCTCAGATCTGTGGATGGCTCTGATTTCAAGCAGATGTGGATTCAAATCCTAGTTCAGGACTTGACTTTATGTGTGAGCCTTAAGCTCTCAGCAGCTGGGTTTTGTCTTCTGCAAAATGGAGATAATAATAGGCCCTCAAAAGGGCATTGTGAAGGTAAAGGGTATGGATACACAGAAAGCATTTAGCAGAGTCTCTTGTCTGTGAAGATTAGGCAAGGGTCCCCATTCCACGAGGAGGAGGCTGGCGTTCAGAGGAGTGATGGAGCTTGTCAAGGCTTTCATGCCTTGAGCAGGCACCCTGGGGTGTGAGCCAGTGTCTGCCTGGTGCCAAAGCTGTAGGAACTTTCTGTTACTGTGGACACTCATCTCTTGAAGCCCTGCTTCTTACAGGATGGGGAAGATTGCCATGCCCAATAGTTAGAGGTAGTCCGTAGACTACAGGGAGTAGCTTATGGATGAAATGTGTTCATGGTGGTGGTGTCCTCCTATACCCAAAGAAAGCACCGTTCCGCACAAAAGTTTAAAGAACACATTTTGTTAAAAAAGAGAAAAATTTAACCAAACAAAAGACAGGTGTTCTTTCACATATGAGAAAATTAGTCCTGGTAAGATGGGAAATGAGTGTCCTAGGATCACCTATCTGCTTAATCTAAGAACTAGAGTAAAATCTCAGATCTAAGAACCCCCAGCTCAAAGTCCCACATTTCTGTATTTCAGAGATGATTTATAAAGAACTAGATTTGGGAAGCTTCCCTTATTGATCAGGGCTCTTTCAGTAACAAATGCCAGGAATCCAAATGAAATTGTCCTCTAGAAAAGGAATGTGTTGGTTTATATGAAAAGAAATGAAAGGGGCACCACATTCAGGTATGGCTGGTTCCAGCTGCTCAGATGATATCAAGAATATTTGTGTTTTCCTCTCTTTGGCTTGGCGTTTCTCTGAGTTGACTCCATTCTTGGGGAATGGATTTCTCTCTGGGGTGGTAAGATGATCAGCAGTGCCTGCAACTCCATCTGTATTATTTGCCCCAATCCATTCCCAGAAAGTGTTCCCTTTAAGTTACAGCAAAAGTCAAAGGACTGGCTCTTATTCGGTGGCTTGAGTCATGTGCCCATTCCTAAGCCAATCAGGAAGAGGGATTTGTGCAACTAGAGCCCCAAGGACTGAGAATGGAGGAAGGGTGAGTGCCTAAAGCACCTTGTTTTCAGAAGCCAGGGGAGTGAATGTTAGTCAAGAATAACAGAAGTTTGCTGTACATTGCCCAGGTCAGGGCTCACAATTGCCCTGTCCACTTTTCTGGCATCTGAATTGCCACCATGTGGTCTTCATCAGAACAAGAATATAAGGACTAATAAAAGGGGAACATTTAATTCCTTGCACGCAAGACTAGGGTAGTTTGAGCTCAGTGAGCTCTGGGTAGGGAGAGAGGTGCCATCAAAAGGGCCGTTGACACCAATAGCGATGAAGGCACCTCAGCCGTGCTCAAGGTTGACTCGGCTTATAGGTGAAATTTCAGAAATTTCAGCTGCCTTTGGAAGATGTGAACAACATCTTCCTGGGAAGGCTTCTGGGAGTTGGTGATGACTGAGCTGGGCTTTGATTTATCAGTGGGATTAGCATGGACCAAGGAGAATGCAACTGAAAAGAAGAATGTTCATCTTGAGACTACGTGGATCATCTTAGAAAGATGCAGAGTGAAAAGATCCCTCCTCTCTCTTACCTTCCTTTCATCCTCCCATCTAGGACTGTGGTTCATTCACTTGGCATCTCTGTGAAAATGAGTGAAGGGCTCCTCCTCCCGACAGAGCCTACTCCTGCCCAAGATAAACAGCTTTGAGCTACACTGTAAATTGGATTTCAGCCCCTACCTGTCCCATTGGCTGAGCATCCTTGAACAAGCAGTGACTCAGACAGTTGTCCCCAAGGGTCTTCTTCCTCCTGCCACCCTTTCCATTCTTCCTTCCGTCTCTCCACCCCCAGCCCTGGTTCTGATTATGCATGTCATGCAGACATGGCCACTCTCATTTTTGGCCTTCATGCCACCTCTCCCCTCTGTTATCCTGAACCATCTCACCAGTCGCTGTCATTGCAGGGAACCCTTGGCCCCTTCACCTTCCTCTGGGAGCCCCCGCCTCTGAGGCCGCCGGAGGACCACTCTGTTGACCGAGTCCACCCCCAATTCCTCCCTAGCTGAAGGGCTTTAACTCACAGGCCAAGGCCCCCCTTTTGACAGGCTTGATTTGGCTCCCTGCACATCTGGGCCTCCCATCTGGCCCCCGCACGTTGGCTGTGCGGGTTGCTTTATGGATATAATAAATATTACTTCCTTAATATGATTTTGCTTAGGTTCCCAGTGACTCACTCAAGCAAATCTTCCATTTAACACATGACTTTCTCTTCAGAGGGAGCAGAGAAAATATTGTTATTGGAAGAAGCACAGCCGTGAGGGGTTTGGCGGGGGAGCGTGTCCACATAAGCTCAGAGTTTGCCGCTGCCTACAGGTCTGGAGAGACCTCAGCATTCCAAGGAGCTGGATTCAATTTTGGACTGGAAGACTTCAAAAAATATCAATCCATGCTCAGTGGGGGTAGCCAGAAAAGGACTTCAAATGTCATCCTGCCCAGTGCTGTCTTGGGTCTCACCTCCACTGCTTGGGGCATGGAATGGGACCAATTCTATTACATCATTCATCTGGAGGGGGGAGAGGACCTAACTTACCATCTACAGGCAGTTTATCAGAGGCATGCAGACAGCCTTTACTTGCAACACAAATTGTTCACGTTACAATTTGAAGGTAGTTTTATCTTACTTGGGGCTGAAAGTGTGAGTGAATGGGGCTGTCAAACTGTAAACCAGCATACTGTGTTAGCGACACCTACTGGTGGAGTGGGATATAGCAACCTAGCTCTACCTGTTTTACTACCTCCGGGCGGGAAAAGAAATCTACACCCAACTGTCTGCAGAAGACTCTTGGGAGTCCCTTGAACTGCATGGAGATCAAACCAGTCAATCCTAAACGAAATCAACTCGGAATATTCATCGGAAGGACTGATGCTGAAGCTGAAGCTCCAATACTTTGGCCACCCAATCCAAAGAGCCGACTCATTGGAAAAGACCCTGGTGCTGGGAAGGATTGAAGGCAAAAGAAGAAGGGGGTGTCAGAGGATGAGATGATTAGATGGCATCATTGACTCAATGAACATGAATTTGAGCAAACTCTGTGAGACCGTGGAGGACAGAGGAGCCTGGTGGGCTACACAGGGTCGCAAAGAGTCGGACACGACTTTTCGCGGCTGAACAACAAGCAACATGCATCACTTACTTTCGTAGGGAAAGGGAAAGGGAAAGTCACTCAGTCGTGTCCAACTCTCATCACTTACTTACTTTGGTAGGGAAAGGGAAAGTCACTTAGTCATGTCTGCCTCTTTGTGACCTCATGGACTATACAGTCCATGGAATTCTCCAGAATACTGGAGCCTTTCCCTTCTCCAGGGGATCTTCCCAACCCAGGGATTGAACCTAGGTCTCCTGCATTGCAGGCAGATTCTTTACCAGCTGAGCCGCAAGGGAAGCCCAAGAATACTGGAGTGGGTAGCCTAGCCCCTCTCCAGCAGATCTTCCCAACCCAGGAATCGAACTGGGGTCTCCTGCATTGCAGGCAGATTCTTTACCAACTGAGCTATGAGGGAAGCCCCACTTTCTTTAGTTAATACTAAATCCCCATCGTTTCCCTTTAAAGCCATGCTTACTGAGGTATGACTTATCTGTAGAACAATCTGTAGAACTTCTAAAAGTGTGCAGTTTGTTGAACTTTGACAGATGTATAAAGTGGTGTAACTGCCAACACTATCAAGATATAGAATATTTTTCTCACCTGTCCCCCAGATTCTCTCATAGCATGGTCAGTTCCCTGCTCCCAGACTCAGCTTCCAGACAGGACTGATTAGATTACCAACCCTGTGGTTTTGTCTATTCAGGAACATCATACACTGGAATTGCACAGTATGTAGCCTTTTGTCATTAGCTTATTCCATTTTTTTATAATGCTTTTGTGATTTTTTTGCATTATTGTCTGTATCAGTAAATAGTTCACTCTTTTATTGCTGAGTAGTATTCCATTGTACAGATACATCATGGTTTCTTTATCCATTCTTCTGAGGACATTGCAATTATCTTTTGGGTGCATACATTATGCCCGCTTTAAGGAGAAGAAAACTGAGACTCAAAGAAATGAAGAGTGAATGTCACTCAGCTCAAAAGGGTCTGGGACACATGTACACCCATGGCTGATTCATGTCAATGTATGGTGAAAACCACCACAATATTGTAAGATAATTAGCCTCCAATTAAAATAAATTAATTAGTTTACATTTTTTTTTAAAAAGGGTCTATCCCAGACCTGATCCCAAATTCTGTTTGTAGTTATAATGCTTATATTTACTGCTCTTTCTCATTAGCCGAATGACTTCATTAATCAAGAAAATCCTGCTTCCATAACCTTCTTTTCCTCTTCCTCCTCCTCCCTTTTCAATGAATCTTTGATAAATAAATAGGTAAGGACCACCAGGACTGGCAAGGGATCCGACTTCAGCTGTGTTGCCAGGAGTGAACTAGCCACCTTCACCAGAGGCATACAGATCTTTGCAGAAAGATGCCTGGTTGCAGGATTCTCACCTTAGAATGGGAGGTTAAGTTGCATAAACTCTAATGTCCCTTCCTTCCTGAATTTCTTATTAGAGGCAGGCTTCCCTTGTGGCTCAGCTGGTAAAGAATCCACCTGCAATGCGGGAGACCTGGGTTCGATCCCTGGGTTGGGAAGATCCCCTGGAGAAGGGAAAGGCTACCCATTCCGGTATTCTGGCCTAGGGAATTCCATGGACTGGATAGTCCACAGAGTCTCAAAGAGTTGGACATGACTGAGCGACTTTCATTTTCACTTCACTTCATTTGAGGGGGAGAAAAACCTCAGCTCAAATTCTGTTTCTGCTGTATAATATTGATATCCTCAACTTACCCATCTGTAGAATGGACTTCACCTTCCCTCTGAGTCAGGGAGAGGATCCTTGGAGATGACATGTCAAGGCTCCCCTACAGCACGAAGTGCCCTGCTGACTCTCACCCCACATCCTCCCGACTGAGCTGGGTAAGGGCAGAAAAGTTCTGCCCATTTGTGGTTTCTCTGCGAGAGTGGGTTTTTCTTCCATGAAGTAGGAAATGTGCCCTCAGTTTCCTGGGAATTTGGAAGGTGTTAGGAATCCATTCACAGACCCTGCCTTTCTCCCACACATGCCTCCTGATGAACTAGGGATCAAAGTGCTGTGCATTAATTCTGCCAAGGCGTTTACATTGGCTGGGGGCCATATTTCACGGCCAGAGAATGGCTCCATTCCTGTCTTATCACAACCACCTGGGCCTGTCAGTGTGGTGCGTGCCTAATCCCTCTCCCCAGGCCACATACTCCTCCCTAAATCCCCCTGCTGAGCTGGCTCTCAGGTTCCATCCAGCTTGCCAAGAAAGAGCCCTGTTGGTCCAGGACCGCAGAGCAGTGGGGGCTGCCTTGTATGTCCCCTGACTCCTGCCTTCCTGCCAAGCCTTGTGGGAGGCTGGAGCTGCCCTTGTTTCTGGCCACCGTGCCCCACCTAGACTGTTGTCCCATGAGGACAAATGAAAGGGGAAGCCGAAGCTCAGGGAGAGGACAGGATTGCTCAGGGCAACACAGCGACCAGGTAACAGTTTCCTTGCAATTGAAATCGTCCTCCATGCAGCACTTTCTGACGAGTCTTACCAATATGCATTGAGAGAGACCCTAGACAAATCCCCGTTTCTGAGATGAAGACCCTGATGCCCAGAGAGGTTAAGCCAACTGCCCAGTGTCACACAGCAGGTACCTATTGAAGCTGGGAGTTATACCCTGGTAAACCGGCCCCAGAGTGTGTGTTTTCAGCAGGCACACTGTGTTGCATTTGAACAGTCAATCTGTGCAGGACACTCCAGTTGGCACTGCATCTCAGACTGAGACTGAGCTTGCCCTCAAGAGACTACCTAAGAGCTGGGTTAATGTATCAATGCAGGAAAGGCATTGCTAATCAAGCCCAGAGGAGATAATACCTGGGACAAATAGAACGTCATTTGATTTGACAGTTGGCTTCCGTTCCTCTGTGTTCTTTGCCTCCCCCGTGCCCCGCTACCCCGATCTTTCCTTTTTTTCCCCTCTAATCTTTTCTTGTGTCTCTGTTTATCAGTTTCCTACTGCCCAGCCTAGAGCAGGAGTTTGATAATGGTTGTATTAATGCATCAAGGGAGGAATGGCAGTGTTGCAAACAGAAGGAAGACACTAGGAAGAGAAGAGAGAGGAGCTGGCTCCAGCCTCATGGAAATCCTGGTAGTGTGTTGGTGGGCTGGGCTTTAGCTGGGTGTAGATGGAGAAACCAGGGCTGTGGGACAGAGGAAACTGTTCAAGACCAGCCTCCAGGCAGGTAGAAATACCTCTGCAGCTGCCCTGGCCTCGGGCTTCTTCTTTTGTCGAAATGAAACATTCCCCCTGGCCCCTGGCGTCCCAGTCTTGCCATGAGGTTCTGATGAGGGAAGGGACAGCCTTGGAAAATGATGGCCACACTAAGCCACAGGGAGTATGGGTTCTGAAGACTCTAGTTCATGTCCCTGAAGATGCTGTAGGGGTTCACAAGGTCTGTTTGCCACCCCCCGGACCCTGGGGACAGTAACTGCTGACTCCAAACATCTGACTGTGAGTCCATGAATGACCAGAGCACCTTTGACTTTGGGTGATGTTCCTGCAAAACAGAGCCCAGCATGGCCTGGGGGACGAGAGCCCTGATCTAAGGCTTTGGGAGATGTTGGTTTCATCTCAGGTTGGCTGGGCTCCATGTGAGGCCTCACCTAAGCCATTCCTTTTCAGAAACCCCCCTGGGATCCCACTGCATCTGGAATGAAATCCAGGGTCCTTGCTGAGTCCTGCCACCTCTCTGGCCTCATCTTCAACCTCTCTCCTTCAGCCTTCCTCCTGAAGCTGCATTCTGATTTCCCTTCTGTGCTTTCCCAGTTGAATATGTTCCCACTGCAGGACCTCTGCACCTGAGTCCTCCCCTTCCTGGAATGCCCTTCCCAGATCTACAGACAGCTCCCTCCTTGGCTTCCCTAGGGCCCTGCTCCAAAGTCACCACAATCCCATGCTTGACTCAACCAGGCACGTAGCCCACTCTTCAGTCTTTGCACTTGTTCATTCCCTTGTTTACCTCGGTCTCCTTTTGAAGATAAGGACCACATCTGCCTCATGCACAGTGGTGCCCTCAGGGCCTAGAACGGTTGACACTTATTAACTATACGGTGGATTAATTAATTAATGTGGTTTCTCACTCTCTTGGCCTCAGGCTCCCCCACTCTGCAAAATCAGGGAGGGAGTCTTGGCATCTTGGAAGGGGTCCCCGTGCTCTGTCACCCATCACACGACGAGGGAGGGTGTGTGGTGGGCAGTGATAGGCCTTGGGTGGCCCAGAGTCTCCTGATGAATGAGGCTGATCCCTGCGACGCGGCTGTTATTGATCTAAGCAGGTTGTCGGTGAAGGGGAAGTTGTAATTGCTGCTGTAGTTTCATTGTAACCACCAGCCCCGAAGGGAAATTAAACTTTGCAGCTAATGGGGCTATATGATCCTTCAACCTTTGATGTATTGAATCCAGCGTGGTCCCTGGAATACTGAGTGGCTGCTCAGAGCATCATTTTTAAGCAGAAGCTGCCTCAAAGCTGATATTATTTCTGGGCCTGGGGAGCGGGTGGAGTGGGAAGGTTCCCCCATTCTTTCGTTTCCATAAGAGGCTTAGACCATCTCTTAGAATCAAATCATGAGGTGTTTGAGCTTGAAGGAACCTTAGGGCATCAACACCCACCTTTAACCTCACCTGCTCTAATTCGCCCTCTGACAGTAGCCAGACAAGCTCCTGCAGGCTTGATCTGACTATATCATGTTCCTGCTTAAAAACCGTCAGTGTGGTCCCCATGCCTAGAACTTCACCACTCAATGTGAATCAGCAGCTTCAACTGCCCCGGGGAGCTAGTTAGAAATGTAGATTCTTCGGTCTTTCGCCCCAGGACCTACTGTTTAAGGAGTATGATTCCTGTGCACAATGAAGTCTAAGAAGCACTGAACTACAGGATAAATTCTAAGCTAGTTTTCACAGCATATATGCAATTTTGATCTGAAGGTATTACAGTATTAAGAATCCAGGGTATGGGACTTCCCTGGTGGTCCAATGGTTAAGAATCTGCCTTTCAATGCAGGAAACACGGGATCGATCCCTGGTCAGGGAACTAGGATCCCACGGGCCACGGAGCAAACTAAGCCCATAGGCCACAACTCCTGAGCCTGTGTGCCACAGCTAGAGAGTACGTGCCACAGCGGAAGACCCTGCAAGCTGCAACGAAGATCGGAGACCCTGTGTGTTGCAACTCAGACCTGACACAGCCAGATAAATAAATAAATATTAAAAAAAAAAAAGAATTCCAGGGTCTGGACTTACACAGACATTGGGTTAAATCGTGACTTGGCCACTTACCAAGCTGTGGGCTTTATGCGATTTCCTTCTCTGCTTTGATTCCCGCAAGGTTGTTGTGAAAAATCAAATACACTTTTACATGCAAAGTGCTTTTACATGTAGAGTGCATGGCACATGGTAGACACTCAACAAATCGCAAGTCCCTTCATCAACTCTTAAAAAGCCCGCATATGGGCTCTTCATTCATACTAAAGTGTGAGTGACTGAAAAGTCAACTGATAGTCAACATGTTAAAGATTCTTACACAGGTTAATTGTGTGCAGAACTCTTCCATTTTTAGAAGGGAGTAGAGAGGGGATTTAAGCACAAGGCTTCTGACACTAGAGTCTTGGCGTTTAAGTTCAGATGATGCTTGCTCTAGTTAATTTTTTAACCAGTTGTCTGGCAGGTAGATTTGCAGGTGGTGAACCAGAGGCCCAGACAGATGAGGTGTCATCTAGGATTCCCAGTTCAGGGACTGTGGGGCTCTATGTGTCCTAACTCTAAGTTTTTCCATTCAACTGGAATTTATTGAGTATATATGTTGCACCAGGCACCATTCTAGGCAGTAGGGATGCTATTTCTAGGCAGCGACTGAGACAGGCCCATTCCATCTGCCAGAGCTCAGAGTGGAACCAGGGCTTTCTTATACTCATCAAGGGTGTTGGATATCACTTTCAAACATCTTGGTGACTTGGAGAACTTTTCCACCCTCCCACCTTCTCTGCTGCCTGCCCTCCCCCCTCCCCTTACCCATCCATATACCTCAGCCCAGTCCCCACATACCACATCTCCTGGGCTTGCATCCAAGCTGAGTTGGAGATGGGGCATATTTTATCTTGGCACTATTTCTCATCCCTTCATGGACTTACAGGAAATTACCATTTCTTCCCAGCCAGCCTTCTCCCCTCGTCATGTCTCTTAGGAAAGGGACTACGGGTGGGCCCTCCATGGAGACCCCAGTGATTGGACTGGGGATCTGATTGCTCCGGGGCTAGTGGCTGCTACTGTGTAAGGTCCTGGGAATGGGGGTGCAGGCAACTTAAGACAGAGCACTGGGCCAGGAGGCAGGACCACTGGGCTTGCATTCTTGCACTGCTGTGATCTTTTTTTGTGAGCTCGAGCAAGTCCTATAATCTCCTTGGGCCTCTGTGTCTTTCCCTTTGAAGTGATGTTCAACACTAGATGAATTACATACAAGAAGGCTCCCAGGTCCCCATTTACAACAATTTCCTGTGCTAAGATATGTAAGCATCTTTCAAGATACATGTGACGCTGATAGTCCGTGTTACTCAGGTGAGGAAGCAGGCATGGTGGGCTGCAAAGACCAAGGGAGCCTGAGCTGCTCCCCTCCTACCCACACTTCCTCAGACGCCACTGCAGGATCTGCAGTGTTCCTGGCATTGTACGCTGGCCATTCTACCCTCCATCACAACCTCTCCAGAGAGGCGTCTCAGTGTCCCGGGACCAGAGACACTCCCAAGTAAAACCCTTGGGAGAGGATATGTAGATGGAGACGAAAATATGAGGGTTATAGTAGACACTGTTGGTGTCCTTACTCACATCCCCATAGACTTACCTTTATAGAGCTGGCTGGGATGAACACCAACAGCCCTAAGGCTGTCGCTGTTGGCTGGAGCCTGCTCTGCTTGCAGGCAAGTAAGCTTAATGTGTCTGAGAATTAGCAATCCAGGAGTAAATTTCAACCGATGATTGGAGGGAGTTCATGAATAAATTGCCTCAGCCCCCTGGTTCCTCAAGTGGGATTACCCTGTAGAGCATTTCCACACTGCTTCTCCAGTGGGATTTGGCTCTAGTTGCCCATAGTGGTTACTCTTGCCTGGAAAATCCCATGGACAGGGGAGCCTGGTGGGCTGCAGTCCATGGGGTCGTGAAGAGTCGGGCATGACTGAGCCACTTCACTTTCACTTTTCACTTTCATGCACTGGAGAAGGAAATGGCAACCCACTCCAGTGTTCTTGCCTGGAGAATCCCAGGGACGGGGGAGCCTGGTGGGCTGCTGTCTATGGGGTCACACAGAGTCGGACACGACTGAAGTGACTTAGCAGCAGCAGCAGCCCATAGTGGTGTCTGGCTTGACTTTGTACGTTTGATCAGCTGTCTTCTCTTCCCTGTTTCACTTCTGCCTGCTTCTTCCTACTGTTTCTTGCTTACACTCAAAACTTTCTGCTTATGGGGGAACTCAAACTAAAACGAGAGTCCTCCCCACAGAACCAAATCATGAAGTTCAGGGTTGGAGGGAAGAGAGAAGCAAGTCAAGAAGTAAAAACTTAATCTTGGGAAAAAACATGCAGAATTGTGAAGGGAGGTCAGAGGGAAGGAGAAAACAGAGAAGGGCAAGATTCTGGGAGCCAGGAAGGAGAGAAGTTTAGGTGTGTTGGTCACGTAGTAGCAGGGCCTCCTAGGAGCTGTGTGTGGTGCTGAAATTGCCTGGGTTTCCCTTGTAGCTCAGATGGGAAGAATCCACCTGCACTGCAGGAGACCCCGGTTCGATTCCAGGGTCAGGAAGATTCCCTGAGTATTCTTGGACTTCCCTGGTGGCTCAGATGGTAAAGAATCTGCCTGCCATGCAGGAGACCTGGGTTCAATCCCTGGGTTGGGAAGATCCGCTGGAGAAAGGAAAGGCTGCCCATTCTCATCTGAAGAATCTCCATGGACAGGCTACAGTCCATGGAGTCACAAAGAGTCAGACATGACTGAGTGACTAAGCGCATCCTTGAAGCACATCATATTGGGGAGGGGAGTCTATCTGGCTCTGGTCCATGGTCTCTACCCCTGATAGAACTGGAATAGGCTCTCAGACATAGCAATTTTATCATTCACCATTATTTTCTGAGCAAGTGTGGTATGGTGAGAACAGAACTAGATTTCCAGAAGTAGAGGGAGGTGGAACAAAACACAGGTGAGTATGATTCAGTTCAGTTCAGTTCAGTCAATCAGTCATGTCTGACTCTTTGCAACCCCATGAACTGCAGCATGCCAGGCCTCCCCGTCCATCACCAACTCCTGCAGTTCACCCAAACCCATGTCCATCAAGTCGGTGATGCCATCCAACCATTTTATCCTCTGTCATCCCCTTCTCCTCCTGCCCTCAATCTTTCGCATCATCAGGGTCTTTTCAAATGAGTCAGCTCTTCGCATGAGGTGGTCAAAGTATTAGAATTTCAGCTTCAACATCAGTCCTTCAAATGAACACCCAGGACTGATCTCCTTTAGAATGGACTGGCTGGATCTCCTTGCAGTCCAAGGGACTCTCAAGAGTCTTCTCCAACACCACAGTTCAAAAGCATCAATTCTTCGGCACTCAGCTTTCTTCACAGTCCAACTCTCAGGTCCATACATGACCACTGGAAAAACCAGAGCCTTGACTAGATGGACCTTTGTTGGCAAAGTAATGTCTTTGCTTTTAATATGCTGTCTAGGTTGGTCATAACTTTCCTTCCAAGCAATAAACATCTTTAATTTCATGGCTGCAATCACCAACTGTAGTGATTTTGGAGCCCCCCAAAATAAAGTCTGACACTCTTTCCACTGTTTCCCCATCTATTTCCCATGAAGTGATGGGACCGGATGCCATGATCTTAGTTTTCTGAATGTTGAGCTTTAAGCCAACTTCTTCACTTTCCTCTTTCAATTTCATCAAGAGGCTTTTTAGTTCCTCTTCACTTTCTGCCATAAGGGTGGTGTCATCTGCATATCTGAGGTTATTGATATTTCTCCAGGCAATCCTGATTCCAGCTTGTGCTTCCTCCAGCCCAGGGTTTCTCATGATGTACTCTGCATATAAGTTAAATAAGTAGTGTGACAATATACTGCCTTGATGCACTCCTTTTCAATTTTGAACCAGTGTGTTGTTCCATGTCCAGTTCTAACTGTTGCTTCCTGACACACATACAGGTTTCTCAAGAGGCAGGTCAGGTGGTCTGGTATTCCCACCTCTTTCAGCATTTTCCATAGTTTATTGTGATCACACAGTCAAAGGCTTTGGCATAGTCAATAAAGCAGAAATAGATGTTTTACTGGAACTCTCTTGCTTTTTCCATGATCCAGCGGATGTTGGCAATCTGATCTCTGGTTCTTCTGCCTTTTCTAAAACCAGCTTGAATGTCTGGAATTTCACGGTTCACATATTGCTGAAGCCTGGCTTGGAGAATGTTGAGCATTTACTAGTGTGTGAGATGAGTGCAATTGTGCAGTAGTCTGAGCATTCTTTGGCATTGGAATGAAAACTGACCTTTTCCAGTCCTGTGGTCACTGCTGAGTTTTCCAAATTTGCTGGCATATTGAGTGCAGCACTTTCACAGCATCATCTTTCAGGATTTGAAACAGCTCAACTGGAATTCCATCGCCTCCACTAGCTTTGTTCATAGTGATGCTTTCTAAGGCCCACTTGACTTCACATTCCAGGATGTCTGGCTCTAGGTGAGTGATCACACCATGATTATCTGGGTCATGAAGATCTTCTTTGTACAGTTCTTCTGTGAATTCTTGCCACCTCTTCTTAATATCTTCTGCTTCTGTTAGGTCCCTACCATTTTATTGTGCCCATCTTTGCATGAAATGTTCCCTTGGTATCTCTAATTTTCTTGAAGAGCTCTCTAGTCTTCCCCATTCTGTTGTTTTCTTCTATTTCTTTGCATTGATCGCTGAGGAAGGCTTTCTTCTCTCTCCTTGCTATTCTCTGGAACTCTGCATTCAGATGGGTTTATCTTTCCTTTTCTCCTTTGCTTTTGACTTCCCTTCTTTTCATAGCTATTTGTAAGGCCTCCTCAGACAGCCATTTTTCTTTCTTGCATTACTTTTTCTTGGGGATGGTCTTGATTCCTGTCTCCTGTACAATGTCATGAACCTCATTCCATAGTTCATCAGGCACTTGGTCTACCAGATCTAGTCCCTTAAATCTATTTCTCACTTCCACTGTATAATCATAAGGGATTTTATTTAGGTCATACCTGAATGGTCTAGTGGTTTTCTCCACTTTCTTCAATTTCAGTCTGAATTTGGCAATAAGGAATTCATGATCTGAGCCACAGTCAGTTTCTGGTCTTGTTTTTGCTGACTGTATAGAGCTTCTCCATCTTTGGCTGCAAAGAATATAATCAGTCTGATTTCTGTGTTGACCATCTGGTGATGTCCATGTGTAGAGTCTTCTCTCATGTTGTTGGAAGAGGGTGTTTGCTATGATCAGTGCGTTCTCTTGGCAGAACTCTGTTAGCCTTTGCCTTGCTGCATTCTGTACTCCAAGGCCAAATTTGCATGTTACTCCAGGTGTTTCTTGACTTCCTACTTTTGCATTCCAGTCCCCTATAATGAAAAAGACATTTTTTGGGGGGTGTTAGTTCTAGAAGGTCTTGTAGGTCTTCATAGAGCCATTCAACTTCAGCTTGTTCAGCTTTACTGGTTGGGGCATAGACTTGGATTACTGTGATATTGAATGGTTTGCCTTGGAAATGAACAGAGATCATTCTGCCATTTTTGAGATTTCATACAAATACTGCATTTCAGACTTTTTTCTTGACTATGATGGCTACTCCATTTCTTCTAAGGGATTCCTGCCCACAGTAGTAGATATAATGATCATCTGAGTTAAATTCGTTTGACCGCTTCCAATTTGCCTTGATTCATGGAGCTAACATTCCAGGTTCCTATGCAATATTGTCCTTTTTATAGCATCGGACCTTGCTTCTATCACCAGTCACATCTGCAACTGGGTATTGCTTTTGCTTTGGCTCCATCCCTTCATTCTTTCTGGAGTTATTTCTCCCCTGATCTCCAGTAGCATATTGGGCACCTACTGACCTGGGGAGTTCCCCTTTCAGTATCCTATCATTTTGCCTTTTCATACTGTTCATGGGGGTTCTCAAGGCAAGAATACTGAAGTGGTTTGCCATTCCGTTCTCCAGTGGACCACATTCTGTCAGACCTCTCCACCATGCCCGCCCGTCTTGGGTGGCCCCACACAGCATGTCTTAGTTTCACTGAGTTAGACAAGGCTGTGGTCCGTGTGATCAGATTGGCTAGTTGTCTGTGATTGTAGTTTCAGTCTGTCTGCCCTCTGATCCCCTCTTTCAGTGCCTGCCATCTTACTTGGGTTTCTCTTACCTTGGACATGGGGTCTCTCTTCACGGCTGCTCCAGCAAAGTGCAGCCCCTGCTCCTTACCTCTGATGTGGGGTAGTGAGTATGATTAGTTTTTGACAAATATTAAACACACTTTATATGTGGTGCACTTTCCCGTTTATACTATTGGGTCTTCAGCGCATTCCTCAAAGTAAGTAATGATACCTATTTTGTGGATGAGGAAAACGGAACTCACAGTATTTAAGAGGACAAACTGTAATTGATCCTTACAGTGGAAGAAAGGAGTTGCATGATGGAAGTTGAGGGAGAAGTGGGATGCAGAGTTGCTATTACACCTACTCTTTACAAGCACTGAAAATTAGTAGGTGTGTAGTTTTATGCTTGCTACTTAACTCCCATGTGCCTCAGTTTCCTTATGGGAAAGTGGAGGTATTTCTAGTATAACCACACGGAGTTTTTATGAGGACTTAATTATTATATATAAAACATTTAAAATAGTGCCTGGTAAATGGTGAGCATTTAATGAGTTAGTAATTATTATTTTTAGTATTAATGTTAAAGTTATTATTACTAGAGATTCTGTGATATAGATGTACATCATTGCTAGTTTCTATGGCATGGTAAAGATAGGTGTCATCTCCAGTTTACAAATGAGATAATTAAACCTTAGAAGCTTGCCCAAGGTCACAGAGCTAGAAGAAATGAGCATATTTTTGAATCCTCCTCTACCTGATTCCAAAGCCCATTTTATTCCATTGCATCATGCTCAGGCAGAGTTTTTACCAAGTCAAAAGTGACTTAGAGTTTTGTAAGGGAGAGGAGAAGGAAGAAATTGAATACAGAAAATAATAAGTGTACAGCATGTGTGTCTACTGTTGTAGGTTGGAGAGTGTGATCAGAAGTCTGAATTTACAGATTTACTGTGGACCTTAGCACACAAATAGGAAAGAAAGTAAGAAGGGAAGGTGAATTTGGCATTTTGTCAACAGTGCATTCTGGATGAAAACCTTCCTATCTGGGGCTTTTTGCTGTCCTGAGAAAATTAGGTTTCATGTTTTTGAGCACAGAAAGGAAGAAGAAATAGTTAAAAAACAGTGAAATTTGGCTTGGTTATTTCCAGGCATCATGGACAATAATGAAGAGAGAAAAAATAATTCAGTATCCCACAAGGATCAGAGGGAATGTCCCAACTTTCATCTGGAATAGGTTAGCCATGTCCTAGGGGCCTCCCTGATAGCTCAGTTGGTAAAGAATCCACCTGCAATGCAGGAGAGATGGGTTCAATCTCTGGGTTGGGAAGATCCCCTGGAGAAGGGAAAGGCTACCCATTCCAGTATTCTGGCCTGGAGAATTCCATGGACTGTATAGTCCAAGGGGTCACAAAGAGTCTGACATGACTGAGCGACTTGCATTTTACTTAGCTGGGTCCTGCTTGTAGGTCGAGAGTAACAGGTTTTACTAGCTCAAAGATCAAGGAGGTCCACCAAAGACAATGTAATAGGGTAGAAACATCATGGACTTGGGTAAAAAAATCTGAATTTGAAGCCAGGCTCTGCCAGTTCCTGGTTATGTGACTTGTGTCCCATTAGTGCCCTTCTCTAAGCCTTAGATTACTCCTCTACAAAATGGAGTTAATGGTATCTTAATCACAGGGTGACTGAGCAACCAGATGAGATTATGTTTATAAGTGTGCTTGAAAAGTAGCAATAGAAAATGGCAGTAGGGGCTTCCCTGGGGGCTCAGTGGTAAATGCATTAAAAAAAAATGTGGTAGTAAATGCAGGAGACACAGATTCAGCCCCTGGTCTGGGAAGATCCCACATGCCACCCAAGCAATTATGCCTGTGCCCCACAACTACTGAAGCCTGAATGCTATAGAGCCTGTGCTCTGCAACAAGAGAAGCCCCTACAATGAGAAGACCATGCACCACAACTCGAGAGTGGGCCCACTCATTGCAACTGGAGAAAAGCTGAGCAGCAATGGACCCAGTACAGTTAACTAAATAAATACATAAACAAACATTTTAAAATGCCAGCAGTAGGCATTAACAATGTCACAGTTATAACTTAGGATTTCTCCAGTTCCTAATATGTCTCCCTGTGGACCTTGCTTTCCCCATGGGGAGGCTAACAGAGCTGGTGGTGTTTTCTCCACATTTGCCTTTTACAGACTGGATCCCAAGGATGACAGATTATCGTTGGTCCACCTTTCCACAAAGCCCCAAGCTTTGTGTTCCAGACTCTCTGGAGGTCAGGAATGCTTCAGAGGAAACCCAAGCCAAGCACTTTGTGGGAAATCTTTATCTAGGCTGAGGCCCCATGGAAGGACTGGGGCTATGAGGTTGATGGTGTGGCTTTGTGGGTGGTTGAGTCCTCTGTAAATGTCCTTCCACCAAAGGGAGAAATTATGACCCTCTGGGGAGAAAAGTCCACTAAGATCTTACTTGTTTTCCTTTTCTTTTAAAATTAATTGGACAATCATTCACTGCACATTTACCGCAAGCCAATAAGCTATGCAGGGGTGAGCCCTAGTGAGCCTACTTCTTGGGAGCTGTCCGTGGTTCTGAAATATTTGTCTTGTGCTCACATTGTGGAGGGGAACCCATTTGTGGCTCTGGCCCATGGCCTCTACTCTGAGAAATCCTCTTGATTTTCTTTCCATGATACAGTCTGAAGGTTATGACGCATGTCCTATATGCTCAAGAATAATCTGCAACCACGTCACAGCCCCAAGCTTTGTCTAGAATCATCTACCAACAGCTTTTGTCATTAGCTTTTACTGGAAGGTGAATGGGCAGCTTGAACTTCTGACATGGTTCCTAAGTTTATATTCCAAACCTCACATGAGACCCAGTTATTCTGTACCAGGATATGTCTGGCAGACTTCTTCAAACCTTCTTTAAAGAAGGCTGTGTTCTGCACAAAAGAGAGGCTTAGGGTAGCATAAAGACTTGAATTGAATCATTGTTTCAATATTGACCAGATATGTTTCTTGCACAAATTGTTTAGTCTCTCTGAGCCCCAGCCTCCACATCTGTAAATAGAAGGGGGCAGTTGAAGAGATAAGCAATATGGCTGTGTATAGGATATTTAAGGGAAACAGGTTCCAAAAACAGCATATTTATAAATGTTAGTATAAGGGATCTTTCAACCCCAAAGTTTCCCTTTCACTCTTCTTCCTCAAAAATGCTCACCCAACATTTCCTCCTTATTCATCTGTGCCCCTATTTCCTGATCTGAAAACTGGAGGTGATGATAATAGTTTTGGTGGTGAAAGTCCCTTCCATTCATAACCTGTGGACTGTGTGGAGACCATTTGTTGAAAAGAATCGGAGTGGTAGGTAAACTGAGTCTCACTTGGTGTTTGCCATGCTCCATCCTTCCTGGGCTTAGTTGCTCCCTGGCATGTGGAAGCTTAGTTTCTTGACCAGGGGTCGAACCTATGCACCTTGAATTGCAAGGTGAATTCTTAACCACTGGACCATTGGGGAAGTCCTGAGAAGGTTTTGATCCGGAGAAATGACTTGGTCAGATTGCACTGCAGAAAGTGGCCCTGGTTGCAGCATGGGTATTTGTTGGAAAGGAAGGAGACTAGACTTGGAGACCAGTATGGTGAATGTTGTAAGAATGCAAGTGCCAAGTGTTGGTGGCTGGGCTAGGGTAGTGATAGGGGGGTACAATGAAGCAAATAAAATTGAGAAAGATTTTCATGGTCCTGTCTACTACTGGATGTCGATGCCAAGAGAAAAGGAATTGAGTTTTCTAGACTGGGAAACAGGATGTCTAGAGGTCCACTTATGAGCAAAGAGCACAGACATGGGAACAAGTGGAACTGGAGGCAGAGGTAATGCTTTGGTTTTGGGGTATTTTGAACTTTGTGGGGCCATGGGGAATCCAAATGAAGACACAAAAGTCCAGAGCTGATAAAACAGGAACTGATGAAGGATAAAGATAGAGTTAAGATGCAAATGGTTATGATGCCCTCTCTTTCTATACTCTATTTCCCAAAGGATATTTTCCTTCCCTGAACACTTTGAGCTTGTTGGTGCCACACAATTAGGCACTTAATTGCTTTCTAATTGATATGTGCCTCAGCCTGTCTCACCAGCCGCATTTGCAATCTTCTTGAGGGCAGAGGGTTCCATGCAATGCCCTCCCAAGCATCTCCCTGGGCACCACATGAAATTTATGAGATATTTGAATGGAGAAGAGGAGAACGGTTAGCTTGTTGGTCAGTCAGTCATTGGTGACCACACCCAACCTCAGTCTTCCCATCTATAGAATGGGAATCACCAGGCTTCCTCCAGTCCTTCCGTGATCATTTAAGGTTTCAAGTTTTATTATTCTTGGGATAATAAAGGCAGGGGGAGAGGAAGCAGCTCATTAGACTTCTAAAATGCATTCCGTTGACCTGGTTCGACATCAGGATACTTAGACAGGAAATAGAAATTTTAAAAAAATAATAAGAGGAGGGACGCAAATTGTGTCTCTCCAGTAGTAGCAGTCGCTCAGCAAAACAAACAAGTCTACCAGAATGCTTTGGCGATTATACAGACAAACAAATCACTCTCCCAAAGTGCTTCTTGGGGGAATTAGGGCTCCTGGAAATGAAACACAAACAGATTATTAAAAAAGAGCTCCCCGTTGGGAGAGAAACAGTATTTACAAGAGAAGATGTGCCTAGCCGGACCTCTAATTGCCGTTCATTATCTCATATTGATTTAATTAGCTGCTGCACTCAGGTCTGAATTGCCTGCTGCCCGCAGCAGGGGACTGGTGGAGAGAGGGGGTTCAGATTGACCGAGCAGCCTCCCGCCATCTCTCACCCTCCTCCTCCTTTTCTCCTGAAACATGGGGGTCAGCTCACGGGGTGTCATCATGGTAGCAAAGTGGCGGCCAGTGGCTGGAGGCAGCCAGCCACGTCCGAGGCCTTGCAGGCTGCTCCGTCTCTCGTGCACCTCAACTGGGGTGGCTGTAAGGAGCTAATTAGCTGCAGTAATTAGAGAGAGTGTCTTCATAATGTGGAATTAGAGTGGCTTGGTGAAAGCACGGGGAGATATATGGCCCAGGCTGGCAGTGGTAACAGGGTGGAAGCAGGCAGGAGGACAATGGGGCATTCTCCCAGAATGTCCTCTGGCCCCCATAGGGTGACTTTTCTGCCCCCTTCTGCAGGGTAGCCGCTCCCACATCAGGCTATTCAGCTGCTCCTGGCCTCTCCATCCTTCTGTGACCCAGAGACTCCAGCTGAGCAGAGCTTTCCAGACGAAGAAGGAAGGTTATTAGCGATTCTCTCTAGTGGGCGTCTGGGACCAATTGTTTTGAAGATTTGGGGTTTATAATTGCAAGTGATTAATGGAGGAGTTGGCAATCAGGCTTAAAAGGTTGCTAATTGCTCTTTTAACATAATTGTGTCCGAGTGAGAGTAGTGTGTGCTCACAGGCTCCACATGTGGAATGCACGGTGTAGGGGAATTAAATGGTGTCATTGTCTTTCCTCCCTCCATCTATTCATTCACCAAACCTTGACTGAGCATCCCTGAAGCTTCTGGCTCAGGGCTGGGTGCTAGGGATACAGCTGTGCATGAGACAGAACCCCTGCCCTCAAGGGGCTTGCTGCCTGGTGGGCTTAGGAGACTGAGGTATTCAGCTCAGTTCAGTTCAGTCACTCAGTCGTGTCTGACTCTTTGAAACCCCATGGACTGCAGCACGCCAGGCTTCCCTGTCCATCACCAACTCCCGAAGCTTGCTCAAACTCCTGTCCATCGAGTCAGTGATGCCAGCCAACCATCTCATCCTCTGTTGTCCCCTTCTCCTCCTGCCTTCAATCTTTCCCAGCATGAGGGTCTTTTCCAATGAGTCAGTTCTTCACATCAGGTGGCCAAAGTATTGAGGTTTCAGCTTTAGCATCAGTCCTTCCAATGAATATTCATGGTTGGTTTCCTTTAGGATTGACTGGTTGCATCTCCTTGCAGGGATTCTCAAGAGTCTTCTCCAACACCACAGTTCAAAAGCATCAGTTCTTCAGCGCTCAGCTTTCTTTATAGTCCAACTCTCACATCCACACATGACTATTGGAAAAACCATAGCTTTGATTAGATGGACCTTTGTCGGCAAAGTAATGTCTCTGCCTTTTAATGTGCTGTCTAGGTTGGTCATAGCTTTTCTTCACTGAGCTGTGGAGTTTTTTTTCACACTGAGGTGTGAAGTTTTTCCACCCCAATGTGTGGAGTTCTGCTATTCAGAAGCAACTGACATTTACTAGAGGACTTATTTTCCATGGGGATGGTCTTGATCCCTGTCTCCTGTACAATGTCATGAACCTCATTCCATAGTTCATCAGGCACTCTATCTATCAGACCTAGGCCCTTAAATCTATTTCTCATTTCCACTGTATAATCATAAGGGATTTGATTTAGGTTATACCTGAATGGTCTAGCGGTTTTCCCTACTTTCTTCAATATAAGTCTGAATTTGGTAGTAAGGAGTTCACAATCTGAGCCACAGTCAGCTCCTGGTCTTGTTTTTGTTGACTGTATAGAGCTTCTCCATCTTTGGCTGCAGAGAATATAATCAATCTGATTTCGGTGTTGACCATCTGTTGATGTCCATGTGTAGAGTCTTTGCTTGTGTTGTTGGAAGAGGGTGTTTGCTATGACCAGTGCATTTTCTTGGCAAAACTCTATTAGTCTTTGCCCTGCTTCATTCCGCATTCCAAGGCCAAATTTGCCTATTACTCCAGGTGTTTCTTGACTTCCTACTTATGCATTCTAGTCCCCTATAATAAAAAGGACATCTTTTTTGGGTGTTAGTTCTAAAAGGTCTTGTAGGTCTTCATAGAACCATTCAACTTCAGCTTCTTCAGTGTTACTGGTTGGGGCATAAGAAAAGAGGCAAAAAGCAAAGGAGAAAAGGAAAGATATAAGCACCTGAATGCAGAGTTCCAAAGAATAACAAGAAGAGATAAGAAAGCCTTCTTCAGCGATCAATGCAAAGAAATAGAGGAAAAGAACAGAATGGGAAAGACTAGAGATCTCTTCAAGAAAATTAGAGATACCAAGGGAACATTTCATGCAAAGATGGGCTCGATAAAGGACAGAAATGGTATGGACCTAACAGNAAAATCACTGCAGATGGTGACTGCAGCCATGAAATTAAAAGACGCTTACTCCTTGGAAGGAAAGTTATGACCAACGTAGATAGCATATTCAAAAGCAGAGACATTACTTTGCCGACTAAGGTCCATCTAGTCAAGGCTATGGTGTTTCGTGTAGTCATGTATGGATGTGAGAGTTGGACTGTGAAGAAAGCTGAGTGCTGAAGAATTGATGCTTTTGAACTGTGGTGTTGGAGAAGACTCT